>JARQOD010000001.1:171004432-171098505 GCA_033576555.1 Oophaga sylvatica | reverse complement strand
CCTCCTCCTCCTCCTTCTTCTCCTCCTCCTTCTCCTCCTTCTCCTCCTTCTCCTTTTCCCATATTGCGAATGAATTTTCTTCCAATGCCGCGCTGCAACCCTGGATACCTTGCCGCCATCTATTTACCTACCCACTGTTTGTGTATTCCCAATGCCCTATAGACTGTCACGCGTTTTTTCAGGAGCTCATGTATTTTTTTGTTGCATGCAGTTTTATTACTACATGCTTTAACAAGTACACGTTCACTTTTCTAAATGCCAGGGCTTTATTGGTGCTGGCCATAAATGACCAAAAACTTATTGTCTTCTTTCAAATAGTTTTCCCAGGTACTGAAATGTTTGTCTAATGAAGCCAATGTGATAAAGTAATAGTCATCTGTTAAATGCCCCCCGCGGTTCCAGCACAGCACTAGCAATTAGAATGATCATTTAAATTGGGACTCTTGGGAACTAGAAGATCAACTGAGAGAGCGCCTCTCCTATACTATCTTAGACGGTGACTATCTCTGTATTATGGCGTCTATAATGGGCCTTAGGAGACCACGTGGTCTCTACCTAAAGGTACTGTCACACTAAGCGATCGCACCAGCAATCATGAGAACGACACGACCTGGCAGAGATCGTTTGTACATCGCTATATGGTCGCTAGTAGCTTCCAAACAGGAAGATCTCATAAACGACACATCAGCGATCTGTATAACGACCTCGGCGGTCGTTGGGACCTGTCACACAGCATGTATTGTTAAAGATTGAGCGCAACCTTTTCCACGCCCCTCAGCACAGATTGGTGGTCACTGTATGTCATATGTCACAGCTCTCGCTTTGTGATTGGACGTCCGCGTTATAAAAGACGACGTATTAGCGCTCCCTTCCATTGTTCTCGAGCGCAAGTGGTTCATACGAACTTCTGCTTTAAAGCTACTGTGATCCAATCTGTGCCGTTATTGCGTTTGCCCCGGACTAGAACGTTGGAGTAATCCACAAAGCGCTCTGGAACAATGGATGGGGGCGCAGTTTTCCGTTATCATCTATTGCTGAGGTGATGTGGCCACCAATCGGAGCTGAGGGGCCTTACTAAAGAAAACCTAGTCCCGCCTGCGCCGCTGACATATGAGTCGCCAACGAGGTCGTTCATAAAGGGTGTCACACTCAGCGATTCAGGCTCACCAGCGGACACCAACGACCAAAAAACGGCTCAGAACGTTCATAAGCGATCAGCGACATCTCAGCATGGGCCACATCGCTGCTTCATGTCACACACAGCGACGTCGCTGACGATGTCGCTGCTGCGTCATAAAATCTGTGTCACTTAAGCGATCTCACTAGCGATCTCAGCTAGTGTGACAGTACCTTTAAGCAATACTGTTCTGTTTCAACCAAAACATCCTTGTCCCTATTTTTTTTAACCCCTGTGTTTTCTAGTTTCCTCTTCTCCAAACACTGTAACAGCTGGCTAGCCCCTGGTCAGACATGGCGGGTTCGTCCCAGATTTTTGGTATAAAAGAGTGAAGATATTCATGAAAATATGGTACAATACATATTTATTTAATCTTTTATACATAAGGTTTATTTGTGACCTGAATTTGTTAATGAATTAGTGGTTTCTAAAACTATACAGCTCATTAATAAATATCCATCCCCTTTGAACATAAATTGGCTATCTTTCCTTTTTATGTGAAGAACTTCTATATTTCATGTGATAAATTAGATGGTTAAATAGAATATTACTGTATATGTGAGACAAATACCTGGTGTGTTGCTCATGGGCGGTAATGTCATGATGGGGGCAGGCTTTGCAGCGTTGAGAATCTCTTAACCCCCCATGTGCTCACCCACCTATCCTCTCTTTCCCCATGTGCTGACTTCTCCCTTGTGTGTGTGGTGCGTACGGCGTATACAGTGTGTTTGTGTGTGTGTGTGTATGCAGTGTGTGTGTGTGTGTGTGGTGCGACGCTGTTCATCTGGTACCACCAGCAGTTTCCATATTGAGACATCCATCACTTGGGTGTTCCAATATGGCGGTCGGTGAACTTCCACCGCTTGGAATTCTGGGATCCGGACACATCTGGACAGAACAGTTTGTGAAGACATTACAAGGTAAGTATATATCATATGTTCACACGTTGCGTTTTTTTCTGCAGGCAAAACCTGGTCTCTTGGCCGTAAAGCAGCTGGTTTTACTGCGTTTTTTGCTGCGTTTTCCAGGATCCCAAAGTTCAGCTTTGCTTCACCACAGAAGCATGAACCAATGCAAGATGTTCGGTCACCAGTGCAAGACATATGTGGAACCATAAACCATTTTTTGGAAAAAAGGGCAATTTGATCAAATTATTTAGTGGAAAAATAGTGACTATTCTGAACAAAAAAGTTCATATGAGTTATTGAAAAAATACACAATTACAAATATAATAGCGGGGGAGTTAATTGGTCCGGAATAGATTACGTAAGGCCAGATGCACACGATCCAGAAGTGGCAGCGCTTTGGACTCAGCGCACATTCGCTGCGTCCAAAGCGCTGCCGTCTATTGAACGCAGGTAAATTCGCATGTGATCACTGAACCGTGCAGATTCACCGCGTCTAATACATTGTTTCTTTCTTGACATTCCATCCACTATGCTGTAAGATCTGGCCACTGTGGGTTGGACGCTGCACAAGAACGCAGTGGCCAACCTGCAGCATTTACTGATCTTCTGCACATACTCTAAGGCACTGGGAGAGCATTGAGTTTGTAGGACACTATTTTTACACATTGGTCAGCCCTTGAGTTAAGCCCCCGTCTAACATAGCGAGATCGCTGCTGAGTCACTAGTTTTGTGACGCAACAGCGATCTCCCCAGCGATATCGCTGTGTGTGACACGCAGCGACGATCAGCCCCCCTGCTGGGTATCGCTGATCGTCACTGAATGTCCCGGACATTTTTTTTGATCGTTGATCTCCCGCTGGCCAGCATGCATCGCTGCGTGTGGTAGACGGGAGACCAGTGAGCTGGAGCTGGTAACCAAGGCACACATCGGGTTTCTAGGCGCCGCTGGTATCTAAGGTACACTGCGGGTAACTAAGCGACGTGCATCGCTTGTTACCCGCATAGTCGCTGTCCTGATCGCTGCTGAGAGCTGCCTGTTTGGCAGCTCACCAGTGATCATGTAGCGACACACCAGCGATCCTGACAAGTTCATATCTTTGTCGGAATCGCTGGTGTCGCTATGTGCGACGGGGCCCTAAAGGGTATGCCACACTAAACGAGATCGCTAACGAGATCGCTAAAACGTCACTATTTAGCGATCTCGTTAGCGACCTCGTTGTGTGTGGCATGTAGCAACGATGTGGCCCCTGCTGTGATGTCGCTGATCGTTCACTAGCGTTCTGGACCGTTTTTTGATCGTTGGCGTCCCGCTGGTGAGCCTATATCACTGTGTTTGGCACCTTTTGCGAACGACGAGCGACCTCGTTTGTGACGCATATGACAGCGGCGCAGGCGGGACTAGGGGTTTTAGCGTCACGGAGTGGATTGCAATTTCTGTAAGTTCTCTTTTGCGTCACAGAGAGGATTGCAGAAGTTGCAAAGCAGGCTAGCAGGACGCAGAGAGCAGGAGCGATGCTGGAAATTCCTATGAATCAGAAGCGCTCAGTACATGCTGACATCCTAACGACCGCCAAAGTCGTTAAAGAGATCGCTGACCGCTGATGTGTCGTTTATGAGATCTCCTGTTTGGCAGCTACTAGCGACCTAAAAGCGATCACACCAACGATCTCGTTAGCTTGCGTCGTTATCGTGATCGCTAACGAGATCGCTAAGTGTGGCAGTACCTTAAAGGCTGGGTCTCACATAGCGATACACCAGCGATCCCGACAACGATCAGGATCGCTGGTGTATCGCTACATTATCGCTGCTGAGCTGCCAAACAGGCAGCTCAGGCAGCGATCAGTACAAGCGACACTGCGGGTAACATCGCTTAGTTACCCGCAGTGTACCTTGGATACCAGCGCCCTGATGCAGGGAGCTGGTAACCAAGGTACACATCGGGTTTCCAGGCACTGCGCGGTGCCTGGAAACCCGCTGTGTAACCTTGGATACCAGCTCCCTGCTTCAGGGAGCTGGTATCCAAGGTACACAGCGGGTTTCTAGGCACAGCCCCACGCCTGGAAACCCGCTGTGTACCTTGGTTACCAGCGGATCGCTGGTCTCCCGCAGCGATGCGTGCCTGTCAGCGGGAGTCCAGCGATCAAAAAAATGTCCTGGCCTTTCATCGACGATCAGCGATACCCGGCAGGGGGGCTGATCGTCGCTGAATGTCACACAGCGATATCGCTGGTGAGCTCGCTGCTGCGTCACAAAACTAGTGACTCAGCAGCGATCTCGCTAGCGATATCGCTATGTGAAACGGGGCTTTAAGTCAAGTATTGTTAAATTTCACACATTGGTTGGCCAGTGTTTACTTTACACTTATCACTAATTTAATTAAACTGTACTAATCCTTAAGCCCCCGTCTCACATAGCGATTCACTAGTTTTGTGACGCAGCAGCGATCTCCCCAGCGATATCGCTGTGTGTGACATTCAGCGACGATCAGCGCCCCTGCTGGGTATCGCTGATCGTCGCTGAATGTCCTGAACATTTTTTTTGATCGCTGGTCTCCCGCTGACAGGCACGCATCGCTGCGTGTGACAAGCGGGAGACCAGCGATCCGCTGGTAACCAAGGTACACAGCGGGTTGCCAGGCGCGGAGCTGTGCCTGGAAACCCGCTGTGTACCTTGGATACCATCGCCCTGATGCAGGGAGCTGGTAACCAAGGTACACAGCGGGTTTCCAGGCACCGCGCAGCGCCTGGAAACCCGACGTGTACCTTGGTTACCAGCTCCCTGCATCAGGGCGCTGGTATCCAATGTACACTGCGGGTAACTAAGCGATGTTTACCCGCAGTGTCGCTGTGCTGATCGCTGCCTGAGCTGCCTGTTTGGCAGCTCAGCAGCGATCATGTAGCGACACACCAGCGATCCATATCGTTGTCGGGATCGCTGGTGTATCGTTATGTGAGACCCAGCCTTAACTTCAATTCTCAGATGAGGAGACCAAAAAAAACAAATGCCAGGCAGCTGAGGCGAGGGAGTGTAGAATACAGATTCAATAAGAAAGCATGGAATCAGTAGCGTATGTCATCTATTGAATCTGTCCCTCACTTTGTGTGCACACACTTGTTGCCTGACCTACACACCTCTTGGGGAAAGGAAAAGAGTTGAGCGATCAATGGAGGTCTCGGGGAATGGTCTCCCAATGATCTGCTTTTAGTTAAAAAGGTACTCAAATATTATTAAATTAGAAAAAAGTATATAAGGTAAAGGTTTACTTACTCTTTAACCTGGCTAGATGCCTCCCTTTTTCAATGTCCCAGAAAAAAAAAACCTAAACAAACAAAAAATCTAATTGAATTTCAAGAGGACCTGTCTCAAGTAAATACTTTAGGGGGCACCCACATCCCTCACTGTTCTCCCCCCTAGCATCTTCCCCCGCCACCCCACAGACTCTTGCTTCAACTTCTAAAGGGGAAAAGGGCATCTTATGACTGCTGCTGCTGATCAGCACCTGCTGATTGGCTGCACCCTGTTATGATTCGGTAACCAAGGAGGATGTTAAAGAAATAGGCTAGGCAACCAGACACCCAGAGAGGTTGGTAACTGAGCGGATTGCAGACCCCTAAACTGACAACACAACTAGAATAAGCCGTGGGACGTACCTACGATGCCCTAGACGCCTTGACACAGCCAAAGAGTTAACTAAGCCTAAAGAAAGAAAGGGGAAAGCTAAACTACCCCAGAGTAGAGCCCCAAAGGAATAGATAGCCCCCGAACATATATTGCCAGTGAGACAGATAAAGTAGAAAACACAGGCAGAAAATAGAGAAAGCAAATGCTGGGGCCCAAACTGTCTGGATAGAACAGGACAGGAAAGGATACTGTCTGCAATCCCGCAAAAAACCCTAAGAAAAATTCCAACACGTCTGATATGCAAAAATGCTGAGGCCACAAGACCTCTCCCCCACTAAATCAGAACTCTGGTGTGAACTGGACCAAAACAACAGACACCGAAACAGGGGAGTAGAAACACAGAAAAGACTGACACAAGCTGTGGCAAAGGAAAACAGAGTCCAGCACAGGTCCCAGCAAGGAACCCGGCTGAACTCACACCAGCAAGACCGAAAAAAGCAGAAAGGGAAAAAAGCCACAGATTAAAACAGACAAATGTAGATGCGGGACAAAGGAGGGAGCAAGCAAACTTCCAGAAGGCTCAGGAAGAAAACCAAATCACCGGCAACTAAGGGAAGGCAGCTCACTTTAATCTCTCCAGTCTGTAACACCTGACCTCCAATCATCCTCTTCAGGTGATTTACTTCTGTCAGCCAAACCAGCTCCATTACCAGCAGCAACCTCCAGAGGGAGCCCAAACTTGGAAGCCAGATCAAAATTGTTCACAACAGCAGCCTTGATATTCTGTGCAAACTGGAAAGTTTCTCCTCTTGGATGAAAAATTAAGGCTGCAGCCAAACAGCAGATGGCCATGTGATGTCCCCCATCAGAACCACCATAAGAGGAAGACCAGTTTGGCAGGCATGTGATTTTAATTTTTGAACTCCCCTTGGCACTATAACGCTATGTGCGCACATTGTGTATTTGCTTGCAGAAATTTCTGCAAGGTTTCTGCATCTCTTGGCAGAAAAACGTAGTGGAAAATACGCTCGTTTTTATACTGTTTTTTTATATGTATGTATATTATTTATAGAATTACCAAGCCTGAGGTTTAGTAATGAACAGGTGTCAGCCAGATACCCTCATTGATGAAACGGTACAATTCACCAATTCTGGTGCTTAGCCTCACACTTGCCCTGTAGTGGTGGCAAGTGGGGTTCATATTTGTGTGGTTGATGTCACCTTTGTATTGTCAGGTGACATCAAGCCCACAGGTTAGTAATGGAGAGAAGTCTATAAGACACCCATCCATTAATGACCCCATAGTGATATTGTATAAAACACAGCCACCCAGAAGAAAGTCCTTTATTTGAAATAATCTCACAGACTCCTTTATTGAATCTTAATTAACCATACTTACTGAACGCCAAATCCCCGACGCCCTCGTCTCCTGCAAACAATCAAAAAATAATAAACCAACATATAATACTATCCTGTCCGGCGTAGTCCATTTAATATCGAGTGTCCCACGGCTCTACCCGGCCTCCGGCGATACACTGCGGGAGCGATTACCTCCCGTCAGTGTATCGCTGAGCTGCAGTGAGAGAGGTCACTGTAGTTCATTAGCTCCGGTGCTCTCACTTACGGCACAGGCTGCGGGAGAACCGGAGCTGATCAGCTGATGAACTGCGGTGAACTATCATGGCAGCTCAGTGATACACTGCGGGAGCGATTACCTCCTGTCAGTGTATCACCGGCGGCCGGATACAGCCATCACATTTCCCGATGTGACTGTTCTACACATGAGATCGCCGTGGGACACGGTGTATTAAATGGACTACGCTGACAGGGAGTATATGTTGGTTTATTATTTTTGATTGCAGGAGACATGGGTGTCGGGGATTAGGTGTTTGGTAAGTATGTATTTTGTATGTGAATATGTATGTAATTATGTAAATATTTTAAATTTTTTTTTTAATTTTTTTTTACAATTGAGCACAGGCGCCGGATGATGAGCCTATTCTCCCATCATCGTCTCGTGGTCTCTGTATATGTGACAAAAGACTTAGCCGAATGGGAGTAGTAGTCCCATTAGATGACGCCTAAGTATGATCACTATGGGTTGTTTGTCGCATGGGTACACACGCAGACATTCTCCGCTCACACTTCCTCCTTCTGACACCACTTCCTTTGACAATTAGCAGCATTTTTGGCAGCAAATCTGCAGTAAATACGCAAACCTTTTTACACCTGCGTTTTTGCTGCAGATTTGACTGACTCATTTGAAGTCAGTGAGTCAAAAACGCTGCAGAAACGCAAAAAGAATTGACATGCTGCAGAAAATAAAACGCTGCAAATACGGACGGAAATTTACTGATCATGTGCAGAACACTTCAGGATTGTCATTGAATTACCTTGCATAAGTATTCCATTGCGTTTTTGGAGCATTTACTCGAGTAAAAAAAGCCGCAAAAATGCATAAAAAACGCATCGTGTGCACAAAGCCTAACGCTTCCTATTCTCCATAACCAATATTCACTACAATGTGTTCCTTCACACAGTCCTGTATAAGACGGCAGTAGTGTAAGTGCTGAGTGACTATCTCATCTTCTCTGACCCAGTTTCCTTCAACTTGTTATCTTATGATGATCCTGAAGTCTGCTGCTCTGTGTAGAGTAGTGTAGCCCCATCTGTGCTGCCATATGCAAGGCGGAGAGAATAGGAAAGCAAATTGTTATAAACGGCGGTGAGGTAACCATAGTATTTCCACCTAAGATAACACCGACTATTTTCTTTTTACTGCATGTTACAATTTGCGTCATCTTAGATTTTATTATAGCATGTCGTGTAACGTTTGAGCATGGATAACTTTGTTACAACACATTGTAGTATTGACCATTTTCCCTTTGTTTAGCTATTGTGCCGTAGTTAGAGAGGTTACTCACTACTAGGACAACCCCTTCTAGATCTAAATGTTCATCCCCGATAAAATAAAAAAGCTTCTACTCTCCTCCTCTCCCCTCGGCATTCTAGAAGTGTCAGCACTCGCTGTCCCGGGGGTCTCATGCGGTTGCATGACATATGGTGCCTGGCAGCCAATCAGCACTGGTATCCAAAATATTGGCTTCTTCAGTAACCCCATGTGAAGGACAAGGCCCCAAGCGGGACATTTTTTCATGTATGGTGTGTTTGTGTGTGCACGCGTTTGGTGTAAAAAGAAAAAAAAAAAACAGGAAGAAGATAAAAATAAAATGGAATATAACAATTTGGTAAAATAAAGCTTACTAAATGGAAGTCAGTAAAAAAAAATTACTGAGCACCTGCAACTATCTGACACTAGCCCTGACTATATTCAGTAAAAAAATACTGTGCTAGTTGCCGATTACCACAGTATATTTTTACTGTCCCCAATCTAGTTCTATTAATTCTATTCTACTAATGTAAATTATTATTATTTTTTTTTTCACACACACAAACAAAACCCCCACAATCGGAGGCCGATCAGTGATGTGTGTCAACGACCAGCGCTCAACGAATGTGGTGCAAAAAGGGAATTAAAAAAAAAAAAATAGGAAAAAAAGTCCTTGTCAAAAGTGAGCACAGATGCTGATCAGTGGTCTGCATTACAGAGAAGCAGGACGGCAGCTGCAGGACGCACGCACGGAGGTGGTGCAAAGGGGGGTTTCAGAAAAAATACGGGGAAAAAGTCCTCCTGGCAAGCATGAGTGCCGATCAGTGTCACTAATCGGTGATTGGCAGCTCCAGGACGCGTGAACAGAAAAAAAAAAATGCCAAAAATCGAGCGATCAAGTACTGATCAGCGCTTGGTGGCAGAAGGTGGTGGGGTAGGGGTTAGGGAGAGGGACTGAAGGGAGATTAGGGTGGATTAGGAAAAATCAGGGATTCCGAACGTCTTCCGGAACAGCATCAGCAACACCAGCAATGATGGCACAGTCTTGAAAAAAGTCTGGCACCACAAAGCCCAGCACAGCACGACAGAACAGCATAGTGACTGCAATGTTCCAAAGCTGGAATGAGGAAATGGAGAGCCATCATTCTGGGGTCAGATCGCATCTGTTCACTCTGATAGGTGGGATCGATGTCATCGTCCGATGCCACCAATCAGTGCTGGGGCTGGTGATGCTGGTGTTGATAGGTTCCAGCCCATGATCGTCAGTCACAGTGCCGCACTAAAGCTAGGATGTATCCATATGTCCATGGTCGGAAAGTCCTTACCAACCTGGACGTATGGAGAAGTCCATGGTCGCAACTGTTAAACAACCGCTTTGACCTTTATACAAAAGAAGTTGCACTCTGTCGTGCTAAAGCATGTAGACCTGGAATATATGAAATATGAGTAGCAATACTGCTCTGGATTGAAAAAATGCAGGTGGATGCGGATGTATTGTGACCCTCTAGGGCACCGTGACAAGCAAATTTCCAGAAGTTGGACTGTGATTGTCACAGTATCCTTGGCGTCACAATGCCACCCTTTAACGTGTATTCCGCTGTGATTTAGCAGCCCACTTTGCTGTCTTTGGCCACATGACTTGTGTCACGGTCAAAATCGCCATGTAGCCCCGGCATTTAACTCTGTCATCGCAAACTGGGATCACAAGATTCCCCCTTTTCCCATTAAGTGAGGAACACGTACATGTAGATTTGCTGTAATGTGTACTTTGTGATTCAATGACCTTCCAATGCATGTGACATGATGCCACTTGCTGCGTAAGTCGATGAAACCATATGAATATGTTTTAGATATTGAACCACTGCTGATAAATGGCGCAAAGAACCCTTTGTTGCTCTTTAGAGAAATTCTTTAACTTTAAAAGTGATGTCTTTTTTTCTTTCATGTTTGTGATTTCTGCCATTAATTTTGGTCAAACCTTCGTGGCCTAATGTTTTTTTTAGGATTTAAATATTGATGGGTTGTAATTGGGTCAAAATCTTTTGCTGATGTACGTCCAAATCCTGGGCCCTCGGTCAGTAGAATGAAGGGGCTCTGGCAGTCTAGAGATCCCCGCGTTCCCTTCTTTGTATGTACAGGCACCGCTCCATTGTGGCTTCGGTGGAGTATCCCATTCTGCTAATTGATAGTCGCAAGTAAGTAGCCTTAAGCTTCAGTGGTATTTCCATTACTCCTAGCATGTCTGCACCTAATTGCTGTTTGCACAAAGTACACAGTTTGGGGATCCTTTGTTAGGTCATAATCCAAGAGCTTATCTATCAGTGTGGGCGCCAAGTGTCAAAGTGGCTGCTATGCTTCGGCACTGCTTCCCGCTCATTACTCACAAGCTCAGCTCCCTACTTTTAGTAGCTGTTTACTGCAGCTTCCAGTGAATGGAAGAGTAACAATAAAATGCGAGGGGGTGGTGATGATGACCCCCTCCACCCCATCAGCCTCGCCTTGGTGGCCTGTCTTAAGAACATAAGAACAGGCCATTAGTTTTGATACACTGGAGAACGTCTTGAAGTAATTTGATACAGCAACATGTTTTGTCAAGTGTTCTTGGACAAATCCCTATGTGAGTTGAAGTGTTTGAATAAACACCTAAGTTGATTTTGTCATTAAAACCTTTTTTTTTTTTTTTTTTTTTGCGTCTGAAATTGGAATTATTTTGTTGGGGACACTGTCACCAGGATTGTGCAGTCACTTACAGGCAGTGTCAGGTTGGCACTGTTATACTGATTAACATGATACATTGGTTGATGAATCCGTCTTGTGGTTGTTGTGTAATCTTTATTTTCAGTTTTGAGTTAAGGTACTGCCACACTAAGCTATCCCGCTAGCGATCTCGTTAGCGTTGCATACTAATGAGATCGCTAGCGGGATCGTTTCTATATCGCTAAATGCGGCCACATTTAGCGATATAGTTAACGACGCTATCGCCGTTAGCGATCTTCTTAACGACTTTAGCGGTACAAAAGTACCGCTAAATCGCTAAGAAAAGGTGCCACACAGCGATTAGATACTTACCCAGCGGGAGCGCCGACGAGAAAATAGGGTCCGGAACGATTCCAGCGACGAGCGAGATCACAGCAGGAAGCTCGTCGCTGGCAGCTGCCGCACTGAACAATATCGCTAACGGGATCGCTAAATAGTGACGTTTTTTAGCGATCCCGTTAGCGATATTGTTTAGTGTGGCATACCCTTCAGATATGTTCGTGCTCTGGGGCGGTCTGTGGGGGGGTCTTCATGTGGTGCTGTGATTAAGCATTCATATGTATGGCTTCTGACAGGTCACTGATCACTCACCTGACCTAGTGACCCCCCCTAGTTTACATAATGAAGAAGGCACACTCACTCAATATATTTCTTTTAACATATATACATATCACCTGTGGCAGGCAGTGGCGCCTGTGTTGCAGCATGATTTCATGTGTAATGTGCAGTTCATTCTTTTATACCATGCTGTAAATAAATTAATCGGGGGGGAAAAAAGTGCCTTGCAAACAAACACTGACACACGCAAACCTTTGCTGGGTTTTTAAATGGGAACTGTGGCCATGGACCACTTGTAATACTCGGCTGCAGGGGGCGAACCGCACCACTGCCATCCTGTAGTTCACTCCAAAAGTAAAAGCCCATGTCGGGTTTTCTTAAATCTGTCTTGGCCAAATACAGTGGGAAAAAAAAATATTTGGTCAGCCACCAATTGTGTAAGTTCTCCCACTTAAAAAGACGTGAGAGGCCTGTAATTGACATCATAGGTAGACCACAACTATGAAAGTTAAAATGAGAAAACAAATCCAGAAAATCACCTTGTCTGATGTGGCAAGATTTATTTTGCAAATTATGGTGGAATATAAGTATTTGGTCACCTAAAAACATGCAAGATTCCTGGCTCTCACAGACCTGTAACTTCTTCAAGAGGCTCCCCTATCCTCCACTCAGTACCTGTAGTAATGGCACCTGTTTGATCTTGTTATCAGTATAAAAGACACCTGTCCACAACCTCAAACAGTCACACTCCAACCTCCACTATGGTGAAGACCAAAGAGCTGTCGAAAGACACCAGAAACAAAATTGTAGCACTGCACCAGGCTGGAAAGGCTGAATCTGCAATAGGCAAGCAGCTTGGTGTGATGAAATCAACTGTGGGAGCAATAATAAGAAAATGGAAGACATAAAAGACCACTAATCTCCCTTGATCTGGGGCTCCACGTATCTCACCCCATGGGGTCAAAATGATCACAAGAACGGTGAGCAAAAATCCCAGAACCAAACGGGGGGACCTAGTGAATTACCTGCATCGAGCTGGAACCACCGTAACAAAGGCTACCATCAATAACACACTATGCCAGGGACTCTGATCCTGCAGTGCCAGACATGTCCCCCTGCTTAAGCCAGTACATGTCTGGGCCTGTCTGAAGTTTGCTAGAGAGCATTTGGATTATCCAGAAGAGTATTGGGAGAATGTCATATGGTCTGATGAAACCAAAGTAGCACTGTTTGGTAGAAACAAAACTCGTCGTGTTTGGAGGAGACAGAATGCGGAGTTGCATCCAAAGAACACCATACCTACTGTGAAGCATGGGGGTAGCAACATCATGCTTTGGGGCTGTTTCTCTGCAAAGGGACCAGGACCACTGATCCGTGTACATGAAAGAGTGAATGGGGCCATGTATTGTGAGATTTTGAGTGCAAACCTATCAGCAAGGGCATTGAAGATGAAACGTGGATGGGTCTTTCAGCATAATGATCCCAAGCTCACCGCCAGGGCAACTGAGTGGCTTCGTAAGAAACATATGAAGGTTCTGGAGTGGCCTAGCCAGTCTCCAGATCTCAACCTCATAGAAAACCTTTGGAGGGATTTGAAAGTCCGTGTTGCCCAGCGACAGGCCCAAAACATCACTGCTCTAGAAGAGATCTGCATGGAAGAATGGGCCAACATACCACCAACAGTGTGTGGCAACTTTGTGAAGACTTACAGAAAACGTTTGACCTCTGTCATAGCCAACAAAGGATATATAACAAAATATTGAGATGAACTTTTGTTAATGACCAAATACTTATTTTCCACCATAGTTTGCAAAATAAACCTTGTCAAATCAGACAAGTTGATTTTCTGGATTTGTTTTCTCATTTTGACTCTCAAAGTTGTGGTTTATCTATGATGTCAATTACAGAACTGTCACGAAAAGGGGGTGACTTTTGGCCGCACACGGCTATCACACGCGGCTTATCTTAGTTATCCCACCGTTGCTAACAATGTGATGAAAACAGCAAGCTAGTCTTGACCTATCAAATTACCGCAGGGGCTTATTTTAGTTATCCCTCTGCTGCCAATAATATGTCCACGAACTGCATGGATTTATGAATATCCCACTTTCTAGTTCCGCTTTGGAACTCGCAGCTCTCCGGCGCCCCCCTTACCATCAGGTCAGTCAGGGAACTGTACCTAGGATAATTAGTCGCCGGATGGGCCGCTTCAATGTGGACTGGCTATTGAGTACGCTGCAGCGAGGGAATTATAACTAGTCCTAGCCGCAGCCAGGCAAGAGCTTATAAAACCCGTTCTGTCACTGCCAGCGTTGCCCACCAGCTCCGATTCCTCTATTAATATTTCTAAATTAATAAATGGGGTCCGAAGCCAACGCAAATTAGTAGCGTAATTCACTTCAGGCACATGCAAATTCGTTATAGAGCATAGAGACGAACTAGTAATTTGATATTTTACTCCAAAAAGGTAGGCAGTGTTTACAGAAGGTATAAAAAGATTTTACAAAATGAGACAATTAAAGCATGTACAAGATGACTACAAAATAAACAAGGATGAAAGAAAGAAAAACTTACTTGTTTAGATCATTGCGGGCAAACCATGCTGGTGGGCAGGGGCGATACATCAAAATGCATGGAGGGTCTTGGTGCAACAGCTTCCCAGGCGGAGAATGAGTGCCGGACTGACTGACAGTAAATTATACTTGTGGGCTGTGACATCACTAAAGGGGGTTGAGTTACCACCGCCCTCCCCTTTTCCCAGAGTTACAGATTTGCCAACAAAACTTATAATTATCATAACTTGGCTGGAGAACCTAGCAGAATAACAGCAGAACCGTCATTCATCATATCTTGGACTTAGCTTCCTAGCGACACTAAATCCGGACTGTCTATTCCGCTCGGTTCGAGAGGAATCCATTTCTCGGCTTATGCTGGCGCTATAGCTTAGAAAAAGGCGCTGTAGTGTCGCTTCTGAAGTGCCGGTCCCAGATATGTAATTTTCCCATTCCTCCCATAACCGAGTGTCGAGATATGCCCCTATATTAAGTTTCTACAAGGACAATAGAACGCATGGTCTCCAAACTGCTTTCAGCCAGCTTCTCAGTTGGGGGCTAGCAACCTGGTATCACGTTACACAGAGAGTGTGTGTAGCTGGAGAGAGAGGAGAGGGGGGGGCTCAAACCCAGAGCATGAGGCTGCAAAAACATAATGAATGTAGTAGAGGTCGCTGTCGTCACTGCTTGTCTCGTTAACCCTTTCCTCCTCGGAATGTGGTACCAGAGAGAATAAGACACAGACACAGAGTATGCGTCGATAAACTCTACTCTTTATTGCTGGATACGGGATTTATATACACCCCTGAAGCAGGAAGCGGAATTACCATATATGGCGGTTAATACAACTTATCACTAAAACACGTAGAATACTGATTTTAACCGAAAACTCCATTCTTGCCCTTGTCTCCCAGAACTACTCAGGCGGGCGGGGGTGTATTGACTAAAATGAGGAACATCTTATCTTGACTTCTGGTACGCATCAGCCTGTCTAAAATAAAACAAGGCCTCTGAACTTTAAAAAATGCTGGTTCAGCTCTAACATTCCCTCCTTTTGTTCCTTCATTTGATCAATACACATCTTCATACCACCTCTGTGTCTTAGTACATCGTTTAATACACATCAAACAGATTTTAAAAACTAAATAGCAAGACATATCAATAAAACCTGTAGGCCAGCTTGTATTACCCCAGTCAGCCAACCCCCTATACCTTTGAACCAATTTGCGGGGTTAAGAAAGGAGAAAGTGTTTGCCCACCATGAATCTTGATTCTTCAGATTTGCCTCATCATATAGTTTCCTTAACTTTATGACATCCTCTAGCTTATGTTTAAGGGTTAAAACACTAGAATTATCAATATAATGACAACATGCAGGTCCAATAATCTGGCACATCCCTCCTTGAGCTGCAGTCAGGTAATCTAACACGAGGGTATGTTGGTTAGTAACAATAATTAACTGGTTCTGTACTGCAAGGGACCCATTGAAGATATCTAAAATATCCCATATTTGATCATCTAGGTAATCTGTGGATTCTACCAACTTATCCCATGTCTGAGCTATCCGGGCTTTTGTCCTAGTGGGGAGCAGTATCCCGCGGTAGGTTCTCCGCAGGAGGGAGTCTTCTTCTGATACCCTTCATCTTTATTACACCTCAGGTTACCTGGTTTGTTAGCACAAGTTTCATCATTACCATTTTCAAAGAAAACATTATTTTTCCATCTATCAGTGTGTAGGTATCGCTCCAATAGGGAGGGCTTGAAAGCATCTGAGCTTCCTGAAGTGACCCCAAAACTTATTTTTAACCCCTGTGTCGGTATTTCTCCCAAAAAGGTTATGCTAGTTCTATTTCTGGGTACCCATGCCCCACCTTTAAAAGATAGATACAGTCTTGGAATTATCTGTCCTGTTAGATTTCCCTGCCACCATGGAAAATCAGTCCAACCCACTACCGGTATTCCTACCGTGGTGTTCCAAAGTTTTTGAGTGGCATTGTTGCTTAATGTGTCTGAACAGTTACCCCAAGAGTTAATTTCTTCCCACGAGACTGGGACTGCAAGAAATGGTAGACTGGTGGATGTCATCGGCGCGTGTGTACAAATCCAACAGTTTGCAACAGTTTGGTTTTGTTCTTTCAGTCCATCCACTAAAGCTAAGTGGTGTCTAATGAACCTGTTATCATCCCCATCTACACGGCTAAGTCTGGTCCAAGCATCCGTTACTGCAAGGATGCAAGCAAATGTCATTAGTAGCATCATTCCTCTTCTGGAGGCTCTCCAAGGATCTTCTTACAATGCGATGCGTGGATCCAAGTTTCCTTGCCTTGTAGCTTGACTGCGGTACTTGTCGTCAGTAGAACTTGAAAAGGTCCATCAAATCTCGGATCCAGACTCTTTCTCACGTGTCTTTTAATGACTACCCAGTCTCCGGGCTGCAGGCTGTGACTCCCAGGATCCTGGTTCAGATCTGGAAGAGAACTGAAGACATTATCATGTACTTTCTTATGTCTTTTATGCAAATCCCTTACATATGAGCTTAATACATGGTTACTCATTTCCAGTGCTTGGGGAAAGAAACATCCTAAGCTAGGCACTTTGCCAAATAGTACTTTATACGGAGAAAGTCCAGTTCTCCTATTTGGAGTATACCTTACTGAATATAGGGCTAATGGTAAACATTCAGGCCAAGATTTCCCTGTTTCAGCTATGGCCTTTTGGATTTTTAGTTTCAATGTCCCATTTAGTCTTTATACTTTTCCACTGCTTTGTGGATGATATGGGGTGTGGAAAGCTTGTTGAATTCCTAGAGCTGTCAAGACTTCATTCATTATTTCACCTGTGAAATGTGTACCTCTGTCACTTTCGATCACCTCTGGTACTCCATACCTGCACACCACTCCGCAAGCAGCTTCTTTGCAGTTGCTGCAGCCGTAGCCTTGGCAATCGGGAAAGCCTCCGGCCATCCTGAGAATAAATCAATACAGACCAACACATACTCCCATGACCCTGATTTTGGCAGCTGAATATAATCAATCTGCAGTCTCTGGAAAGGATAGAGGGGCCGAGGGGCGTGTTTGGGTGGTGTCTTGACTACCCTTCCCTGATTATGTGTAGCACATACCATGCATCCCTGGATCAAACCTTCTATACAGGTGGAAAAGCCTGGTGCCACCCAATGCTTCTGCATCACACTCATCACAGCAGTTTTGGACTGGTGGGTTGGCCCATGTAACATCTGGGCGACCGCAGGGTACAACGCCCTTTGAAGGCATCGACGCATCCCTCTTCCCCATACCCCATTTGCTTCATTCAGACATGCACCTTCTTTTTCCCACTTTTCTACTTCCTCCTGGTGCACCTGAGCCTGCATCTGAGATAAGGCATCCTCCGACACAAAGGTATTTTTGGGAGCGCTTACCTGGTGCATCGTTACCCCTTGGAGTGGTCTACTGGCTGCTGTTTTTGCTGCTGCATCGGCCATTGCGTTTCCTTTACTCACCTGATCAGTGCGTCTGGTATGTGCTTTAACTTTTATGACAGCTACCTCGTTTGGTAATTGTAATGCATCAATTAACTGCTGGACTGCGTCAGCATTTTTAATGGGATGTCCTGCTGCCGTCAGGAATCCTCTAGATTTCCAAATTGGACCAAAATCATGAGCTATACCGAATGCGTATCTAGAATCTGTGTAGATGTTAACAATTCTACCTTCAGCTAATTTACAGGCCTCGGTCAGAGCCTTAAGTTCAGCCTCCTGGGCTGACGATGTGGGAGCATTGGTTCTGCCTTGATTACCGCATTCAGGGAGACGATGGCATACCCAGTGTGGAAGGTACCTGAGTCATCTTGGTGGCGAGATCCATCTACAAAAAATTCAAAATCAGCATTAGGTCTTTCAGTTTCAAACACTGTGGGTAGGCCTGCTGTTTCCTGTGCCATAAGCTGAACACAATCATGAGGAATCTCCTCTCTTGGATCTTCTTTGTACAATACCGTACCTGACCCCTCCTTTAGATCCGAGAGAGGTAACAATGTGGCAGGATTAAGTGTGGTTCATCTCTGCAAAGAAACATTTGGAGGCATTAAAAGTGCACATTGCAATCGAAGGTGACGTGCAGCTGAAAGATGTGCCGGCTGCACCTGGTTCAGTATGGTGTATACATCATGAGGTGTAAGTACTGTAAGTGGGTGATCAAGAACAATGTCTGACGATTTATGGAGCAATAGTCCTACAGCATGTAATGCCTGTACACAGGACGGGGTACCTCTAGCCACAGCATCTAGTCTTCCACTGAAATAGGCTACTGGCCTTTGATTGTCACCATGTAACTGAGTCAATACCCCTGCCGCGTGTCCCTGCTGTTCGTGGAGATACAGGGTAAATGGTAGTTCATAGTTGGGGGTTCCTAGCGCTGGAGCTGCCACAATCCTGTTTTTGAGAGAATAAAAACAGTCTATACCTTCAGGAGTTAGTTTAAAAGGCACCATGGTGATACAGTCATAGAGAGGTTGCATGAGGATTGACACAGCATGTATCCACTGTCTGCAGTAGGAAACCAGTCCAAGAAATGTCCTAAGAGCGGCAACATTAACAGGAATAGGAAAATTCTGTACAGCTTCTTTGCGAGCGCTGGTCAGATGTCGCGCCCCCGGTGTAATGCAATGTCCCAAAAAGATAACTGAAGATTTACAAAATTGAAGTTTATCCTTTGACGCTTTACATCCAGCTTGGTACAGAAACAACATGAGTGATATTGTTGCAGTGTGACACTGTTTCCTGGAGGGGGCACAGATCAGAAAATCATCAACATATTGCAGAACAACTACTTTTGGCATTTTCCATTTTTCCAGTATCTCTTGCAGACTGGCAGTATACATAGTGGGTGAATTCTGGGCACCCTGGGGCAATACTGTCCAAGTATACTGATTCCCTTGAAATGTAAAAGCAAACAAATACTGGCATTCAGGGTGCAATGGGACACTAAAAAATGTGTTTGCCAAGTCAATCACTGAAAAACAAAGAGCACTAGCCGGGATCTGAGACAGAAGGGTGTGAGGATTTGAAACAACTGGTGTGAGGAGCTCTGTAGCTTTGTTCACTAGCCGGAGATCATGGACCATTCTGTACGCTGCTGGCTGCCCCGGTGCTGTTTTCTTTTTAACTGGGAACAGAAGGGTGTTACAAGGGGACTGGGTCTTAACTAAAACACCACTTGCTACCAGTTTCTGTACCTGCTGAGCTATAGCCGACTCTTGAGCCGAACTAAGAGGATACTGTCTCTGTTGGGGCAGGATTGCACCTGGCTTTAATTTGACCATGACTGGCTGCACCCTTAATCTGCCCACATCTGTTTTATCTGAAGCCCAGAAATCATGCGGTATCACACCTTCTAACATTGAAGGAAATTCATTTGTGTCCTCTATACTAGCAACATCTAGTGACATGATTTTACAAAGAGTGCTTGGCTTCAATCCTGGTGTCATAGTGACAGTCCCATCAGGATGATACTCAATATGTGCTTGCAATTGAGACAATACATCACATCCCAAAAGATTACATTGACCCCGTGGTGATACCATTAATTGTGTGTGTACAGTGGTTCCTTGAATTTGCAGGGGAATCTTTTTAGTGACGGGGAGCAGGATAGATGGAGAGTTGTAAGGAGTCGCTATAACATGGTGGGAGAAATCACTTTTCCCAAATGGCCAGTCCTCTTCTGTAATTACTGAATTGTCTGCCCCCGTGTCCACTTGGAACTCAACCTCATGTCCCCCTGGTAGGTTCACCTGCACTGTGCAATTAGGAGTGGGGGGTAAGGAGACAAGGGGGTTCATGTGCAAGCTACCATTATCCTATGGGAGTGGCCCTAATTGGTCTTGGGGGCCTCCTGCAGGCGGGTCATTTGGATATGGATTAGTTGGACAGGCTGGATATGGATTAGTTGGACAGGCTGGATATGGATTAGTTCTGCAATCTCTCCTGAAATGTCCTGGTTTCCTGCACCCGTAGCACAATTTCTGTCCATCTCCTGGCACACGTCTCCCCTCCCTGTTGTTTGCAGGATGAGTACCTACAGCATGTAACCTTGCGCCTCTCTTTGCTTGTGCTAAATCATGTTGTGCCCCCTGTGCTATTCTGGCTAGATCCTCTGCTTTAACTGACCTCCAATCTGGTCTACTTACTTTCACCTTTTCTGCCACTTCCTTTTTCAACCCATTCATATATGCACTTGCCAGTATCCTCTCACTAGTCTTGTTTTCTGGGACAAAACCCATTTCTACCCAAGTTTTTCTTAGGGCCCAGAAATAATCTTTTGGCTCCTCTTCCTTTCCCTGAACTCTGTCTTCTAGTGTAACCTCCTTCTCTGCCTGTCTATCTTTACATGCTTTTTTCAACGCTTCTGTAAACAGAACCCCTGCTGCTGCGTCATTGACTTCTGCATTATCAGGTCCGGTCCTACCAACATAACACTTGTATGTCTCTTCTATCAGTCTATCGTATCTGGCTTCATCTGCCAATTTCCCTTTCATAAGTGCTTCCAGATCCTGTCTAGTTGCTTTATACGTATCCTGCATTGTAGCTAACATTCTAGCGAATCCCATTGGTGACTGTGAAGGGTCCGGGAGTTGCGTTATTAGAGCCAACTGCTCTGAAGGGCTCCATGGTCTGTATAACACTGCTGTCCGGGGGGCGCCTGGAGCTGGTCCGTCCCCTCGCCTCCCGCAGCACCCGGGGTACCAGGTACCATTACTGTCCTCATTGGAAATAGATTGGCCGGGGGAGGTCTGGGTCCATCACAACCTACACAGACATCTACCGTCATGGGATTTTGCTGTCCACACCTGGGGCAGACCCAACAGTTCGGTCCGTGGGAAGTCAGTGGGAAAGTCTGATACTGGGGTGGAGGTAACGTAGGGGGCAAACAGGAGAGTAAGTCAATCATCCCTGTTTTTGTCAGTCTGTAGTGTCCGTCTCCTAATTCTTCAGTCTTTCCCTCTAAGTAATCACACGCACTCATCCACAGGTTCACTGTTTTCAACAGTCCTTTGTCCCTCAACTATCCATGATGTGAGTTAAAGAACCTTTTTCATTTATCACTGTTCAATTCTCCGTTTTCATTCATTCCTGCTTTAAACAATACTTTGTCAATGCCTACCAACGCTTGCTTTCCCTCTCTGCGTACCACTAAATCTTTGGCAGTAATGCCTTCCTTGGCATTTTGATTCCCCCGTTTTGTATCTCCTCACCTAGAAGAGATTCTCCTGTCACTTAGACAATTCTGTCACCAAGACTCTGTCACCAAGACAATTCCGTCACTTACACAATGGGCCACAAAGGTTTCTGAACCATTCCGCTGCTTGCTTGCCAAGATTTGTACGCTAACCAAATAAACAATCCGATCACACAAACACCAAGAAAAAACCACACCACAATCATTGGATCCATACTGTCAATTTTCAAAGGAGGAAAGGCAGGACTGACAATTAATCTGAGGGTCTACTGGTTCAAAGGAACCTTGAGTCAGGAACACCTGTGAATTACCTGGAAAGCTGACCGCTCGGGGAGGAGGGAGTCCACTATACAGTGATATAGATTTTAGGTAGAATATAATAAGTATTCTTACCTCAGCGCTCTATGTATATCACCAACAGAGAGCTCCGCTCATCCCACGTCTCCGGATCGGTCGGACTTTCTCAGAGTAGATTAACTCAAGGTCCCTGTTCGGGCGCCAGCTGTCGTCACTGCTTGTCTCGTTAACCCTTTCCTCCTCGGAATGTGGTACCAGAGAGAATAAGACAGACACAGAGTATGCGTCAATAAACTCTACTCTTTATTGCTGGATACGAGATTTATATACACCCCTGAAGCAGGAAGCGGAATTACCATATATGGCGGTTAATACAACTTATCACTAAAACACGTAGAATACTGATTTTAACTGAAAACTACATTCTTGCCCTTGTCTCCCAGAACTACTCAGGCGGGCGGGGGTGTATTGACTAAAATGAGGAACATCTTATCTTGACTTCTGGTACGCATCAGCCTGTCTAAAAGAAAACAAGGCCTCTGAACTTTAAAAAATGCTGGTTCAGCTCTAACATCACTATGCGCGGAAGGGAGCAGAAAGTTCTAGAAAGGCATGTGAATTAATAAGGAAAACCATTCGTCATTTTTCCATTATTGTGACAAGGACTCTTATCTTTTTAAGTGGGCGAACTTGCACAATTGGTGGCTGACTAAATACTTTTTTTTTCCCCACTGTAGCTTGACCAAATCCAAACTTTTATTCTGCACTGCAACCACAGCTGTATCCGTGACTGCAATGCACTCCAGCGGGCACAGTGTGCTTCTATGTGCATCCTGAGGGTTACAGAGCGACCCTTGCATATAATTCCCATGTGTATGTATACATTAATTCAGTATGTAAACTAGGGGGCCTGTCAATGAGGGATCAGTGACCTGTCAGAAGGCATACTGATGAATACCTAATCAGAGCACCACATGAAGCCCCTCCCCCCCACAGGCCGCCCCGGAGCACGAGCATATCATTAACTCAAAACAGAAAATAAAATAAACATTAAAGAACAACCACAAGATGGATTTCATTAACCAAGGTATCCTTGTAACCAGTATAACGGCGCCAACCTGACAGTGTCTGTAGTTTACTGAGCACAATCCTGCTGACAGCTATGTAGATGGCAATTGTCTTAGCAGTTAATGGTCATCGCTCTGTCAGCCATGTACATGGTGTTGTGTGCAGCCTGTGCCGTGACCAAGACTGAGCGGCACTTACCAGTACAGTCCTATGTGCTGTGCTACTATGTTACATACTATCCTATCTGGAGGTATTCTGTAATAAAGTGCTCTGCTGGGGGGCGGGCAGGGGGTTTGGTTAAACTCTCCTTAAAGGTGTCATTAGTTTCTATTTTAGTTCTATCTTTATCCCGTTTCTATGACTACTACATTCACAGAAATGTAACACTATTTTGCATAATCTCTAGAAGTTGACTTAGGTTTGCAGAGAAAACCTTGTAGTTAAATCTCGGGCACACTGAGTCTGTATTTGATATAACGGTCATAAGTGTCTTCATAGTAATTGTCACATCATATATTCTGACGTGAATGTAATCTATTAATCATCTCTTCAAATTAAGCTTTTCTTTCTGGGAACTCTTAAATCGGCCATAACTGTTTAATGCCACTTGAGCCCACCATTCATGCACAGAGCCATGAAACACGGCCATTCTCTCATCAGAATACCTGGCCCCACTGTCATGCCTCCCACTTGTAGAATGCACGCCTGTGAAGCAGTTGGTTCTGGTCTGGAGAATAAGTGGTTGGGTCTGGTCTTAAATGTGAGAGGTCCATAATTCACGGACCAAACATCCACCTATTCCCAGGAAGCTGGAAGCCTCTGCTGTAGAATTCCTATTGATTGTGACTGGAGGCGCGTATCACAGACTTATTACATGCAAATTAATAGCTCATGTCTAAAACACAACTTGTGTAAATAAGATGTTATAGCCACAATCGGACAATTTTTTCATAACTTAGTGCAGCATAGAGTTTTATTACGAGGATCCTGTACAGTCATGGCCAGAAGTGTTCCAGAACACAACGTATTTCTCCCAGAAAATTATTGCAATTACACATTTTTTGTTATATACATGTTTTTATTTCCGTTGTGTATATTGAAATAACTCTAAAAGGCACCCTGAACTTCATATTTGATTGCACACCCTTTGGAGTAAATAACTGCAATCAATTACTTCTTACACCTCTCAAATGCAATTTTGGATCACTCTTCTTTTGCAAACTGCTCCTGGCCTCTCCTATTTGAAGGGTGCCTTCTCCCATCATCAATTTTAAAATCTCTCCATAAGTGTTCAATGGGATTTGGATCTTTACCCATTGCTGCCCATTTCAGAACTCTCCACCGCTTCTTTTCCATGCATTTCTGGGTGCTTCTTTAAGTATGTTTGGGTCATTTTCCCTGCTGGAAGACCCCTGATCGAAAACACAAACCCAGCTTTCTTACACTAGGCATTACATTGCAAATCCAAACTCCTTTGATAATCTTCAGATTTCATGATACCTTACACACAGTCAAGGTACCCAGTGCCAGAGACGGCAAAACAACCCCAAAACATCTTTGAATCTCCATCATATTTGACTATAGGCACTGTGTTCTTTTTTTTGTAGGCCTCATTCTGTTTGTGGCAAACAGTAGAATAATGTGCTTTACGGAAAAGCTCTATCTTGGTTTCATCTGTCTACAAGATGCTTTACTAGAAGGATTTTGGCTTATTTGTGTACATTTTGCCAACTGCACTCTAACTTTTTTATGTTTTAGTCCACAGTGGGGACCTCCTAGGTCTCCTGCCATAATGTTTCATTTAATTCAAATGCCGACATAGAGTTTGCGCTGACACTAATGTACCCTGAGTCTGCAGGATGGCTTGAATTTCTTTGGAACATGATTGGGGCTGCGTATCCACCATATGGACTATCCTGCGTTGCAGCCTTTCATCATTTTTTTTTTTCTCTGTTCAGGGAGATTAGCTATAGTGCCATGTGTTGTAAACTTCTGGATTAGTATGTAGGTAGCAGAATATAGTGTCCAAACAAAAACGTAAATGTATTATGTAGCAATTGGGCTAAAAATTAACTTTTATTATAAACTTTTTAAAAAAACTTCTAGATTAGGTTGCACACTGTGGACAAAGGAACATCAAGATCTCTGGAGATGTGAATATTTTTCAATAACTTTGGTTCTTGAGTCCTCAGACAGTTCTCTTCTTTTTCTGTTCTCCATGCTTAGTGTGACACACACCCAGACACACAATATAAAGATCGAATCAGCATAGACCCTTTTATCTGGTTTCAGATGTGATTTTCATATTGCCCACAGAACGAGCATCACATACTTGAAGCAAAGTTGCTTACACAAATTTTTGGAAAGGTGCCAACAATTTTGTCCAGCCCATTTTGTTTTTTTTTTGTAAAATTATGTCCAATTTGCATTTTTGTTTCCCTTTTTTTGTGTTCCAATACACAGAAAATAAACGTGTGTAACTGCAATAATTTTCTGGGAAAATACATTGTCTAGAACAATTTCTAGGGTGCCAACAATTTCGGGCATGACTGTATGTATATGCGTTGTGTGAAATTGGTTTCATTGTACTTTCTGTTACAGTGGGTATGAAAAGTATTCAGACTCCTTTAAATTTCTCACTGTTTCAATTGCAGCCATATGGTACATTCAGAAAGGTTGATTTTTTTCTCATTAATGTACACTCTGCATGCCATCTTGACTGAAAAAAAAGCCCAGAAATGTAGAAATTTTTGCAAATTTATTAAAGAAAAACTGAAATATGGTCATAAGTATTCAGACTCTTTGCTCAGTATTGAGTAGAAGCACCCTTTTCAGCTAGTACAGCCATGAGTATTCTTGGAATTAATGCAACAAGTTTTTCACACCTGGATTTGGGGATCCTCTGCCATTCTTCTTTGCAGATCCTCTCTAGTTCCATCAGGTTGGATGGTGAACGTTGGTGGACAGCCATTTTCAGGTCTCTCCAGAGATGCTCAATTGGGTTTAGGTCAGGGTTCTGTCTGGGCCAGTCAAGAATGGTCACAGAGTTGTTCTGAAGCCACTCCTTTGTTATTTTAGCTGTGTGCTTAGGGTCATTGTCTTGTTGGAAGGTGAACCTTCGGCCAAGTCTGAGGTCCAGAGCACTCTGGAAGAGGTTTTCATCCAAGATATCTCTGTACTTGGCTGCATTCATGTTTACTTCAATTGCAACCAGTTGTTCAGTCCCTGCTGCTAAAAAATACCTCCATAGTATGTTGTTGCCACCACCATGTTTCATTGTTGGGATTGTATTGGGCAGGTGATGAGCAGTGCCTGGTTTTATCTTCACTTACCTCTTAGAATTATCACCAAAAAGTTCTATCTTCGTCTCATCAGACCAGAGAATCTTATTTCTCATAGTCTGGGAGTCCTTCATGTGTTGTAAGCAAACTCTATGCAGGCTTTGATATGTCTGGCACTTAGGAGAGGCTTCCGTCTGGCCACTCTGCCATAAAGGCCCGACTGGTGGAGGGCTGCAGTGATAGTTGACTTTGTGGAACTTTTCTCCCATCTCCCTACTGCATCTATGGAGCTCAGCCACAGTGATCTTGGGGTTCTTCTTTACCTCTCTCACCAAGGCTCTTCTCCACGATTACTCAGATTGGCTGGATGGCCACATCTAGGAAGATGTCTGGTGGTCCCAAACTTCTTCCATTTAAGGATTATGGAGGCCACTTTGGTCTTGGAAACCTTGAGTACTGCAGAAATTCTTTTGTAACCTTGGCCAGATGTGTGCCTTGCCACAATTCTGTCTCTGAGCTCCTTGGCCATTTCCTTTGACCTCATGATTCTCATTTGGCCTGACATGCACTGTGAGCTGTGAAGTCTTATATAGACAGGTGTGTGCCTTTACAAATCAAGTCCTATCAGTTTAATTAAACACAGCTGGACTGCAATGAAGGAGTAGAACCATCTCAAGGAGGATCACAAGGAAATAGCATGTGACTTAACCCCTCTCTGCCATCAGACGTACTATTCCGTCCATGTGACCCTGGACCTAATTCCCATGGATGGAATAGTTTGTCATGGGCGATCAGCTGCGCTCCCGGGGGAGTGCAGCTGATCGCGGCCGGGTGTCAGCTGTATATCACATCTGACACCCAGCACTATGTGTCAGGAGCGGTCACGGACCGCTCCCGGCACATTAACCCCTGGCACACCGCGATCAAACATGATCGCGGTGTACCCGGGGCACAGGGAGGATCGCGCAGGGTGGGGGCTCCCTGCGCGCTCCCCTGAGACCCTCAGAGCAGCGCGATGTGTCGCGCTGTTCCGAGGGTCCGTCCTCCCTCCAGGTCCCCGGATCCAAGATGGCGCCGGGGTCCTGCAGGGAGGCGGCTTCCTCAGTGCCTGCTGAGAGCAGGCGCTGAGGAAACCTGCAGCGATGCCAGAGCGATCGCTGGTGTGACAGAGTGCTGTGCACACTGTCACACCAGCGATCTGCTAAAATACTGGGACAAAGTAAAAAAGTAAAAAAAATAAAAATAAAGTGGTAAAAAAAATCATTAAAAAAAAAAAAATATTCCCCAATAAATTCATTTCTTCCTGTAAATAAAAAAAACAAAACAATAAAAGTGCACATATTTGATATCTCCGCGTCCGTAACGACCCCCCCTATAAAACTGTCCCACTAGTTAACCCCTTTAGTGAACCCCTTTAAAAAAAAAAAAAACTAAGCAAAAAATCAATGCTTTATCATCATACCGCCGAACAAAAAGTGGAATAACACGCGATCAAAAAGACCGATATAAATAGACATGGTACCGCTGAAAACGTCATCTTGTCCCACAAAAAACGAGCCGTCATACAGCATCATCAGCGAAAAAATAAAAAAGTTATAGCTCGCAGAATAAAGCGATGCAAAAATAATGATTTTTTTATATAAAATTGTTTTTATTCTATAAAAGCGCCAAAACATAAAAAAAAATGATATAAATGAGGTATCGCCATAATCGTACTGACCCGAAGAATAAAACTGCTTTATCAATTTTACCACATGCGTAACGGTATAAACGCCTCCCCCAAAGGAAATTCATGAATTGCTGATTTTTGTTCATTCTAACCTCCCAAAAATCGAAATAAAAAGCGATCAAAAAATGTCACGTGCTCAAAAATGGTACCAATAAAAACGTCACCTCGTCCCGCAAAAAATAAGACCTCACATGACTCTGTGGGCCAAAATATGCAAAAATTATAGCTCTCAAAATGTGGTGCTGCAAAAAACTACTTTTTGCAATAAAAAGCGTCTTTTAGCGTGACAGCTGCCAATCACAAAAACCCCTATAAATAGTAAATCAAACCCCCTTTATCACCCCCTTAGTTAGGGAAAAATAATAAAATTTAAAAAATGTATTTATTTCCATATTCCCGTTAGGGTTGCGGCTAAAGTTAGGGTTAGAGTTGGCGCTAACGTTAGGGTTAGGGTTGGGATTAGGGTTAGGGGTGTGTTAGGGTTAGGTTTGTGGTTAGAGTTGGGACTAGGGTTAGGGGTGTGTTGGGGTTAGGGTTGGAGTTAGAATTGGGGGGTTTCTGCAGTTTAGGCACATCAGGGGCTCTCCAAATGTGACATGGCGTCTGATCTCAATTCCAGCCAATTCTGCGTTGAAAAAGTCAAACGGTGCTCCTTCACTTCTGAGCTCTGCCATGCGCCCAAACAGTAGTTTACCCACGCATATGGGGTATCCGCGTACTCTGGACCACAAGAGTTATTGTGCAATTTGTCCTATTTCTTCTGTTACCCTTGGGAAAATAAAAAACTGGGGGCGACAAAATCATTTTTGTAAAAAAAAAAAATGATTTTTTTGTTTTTACGGCTGTATGTTATAAATTTTCTGTGAAGCACTTGGGGCTTCATAGCGCTCACCACACTTCTAGATAAGTTCCTTGTGGGGTCTATTTTCCAAAATGCGATCGCTTGTGGGGGGTTTCCACTGTTTAGGCACATCAGGGGCTCTCCAAATGCGACATGACGCCGCCAGACCATTCCATCAAAGTCTGCAATCCAAAATGTCACTACTTCCCTTCCGAGCCCCGACGTGCGCCCATACAGTAGTTTACTCCCACATATTGGGTATCAGCGTACTCAGGACAAATTGGACAACAACTTTTGGGGTCCAATTTCTCCTGTTACCCTTGTGAAAATAAAATATTGGGGGCGAAAAAATAATTTTTGTAAAAAAAAAAAAGGATTTTTTGTTTTACGGCTGTACGTTATAAACTTCTGTGAAGCACTTTGGGGTTCAAAGTGCTCACCACACATCTAGATAAGTTCCTTGAGGGGTCTAGTTTCCAAAATGGTGTCATTTGTGGGGAGTTTCCACTGTTTAGGCAGATCAGGAGCTCTCCAAACACGACATGGCATCCAGCCAATTCTGCGTTGAAAAAGTCAAACGGCTCTCCTTCCCTTCCAAACTCTGCCATGCACCCAAACAGTGGTTTACCCCCACATATGGGGTATCAGCATACTCAGGACAAATTGCACAATAACTTTTGGAGTCTTGTTACCCATGGGAAAATAAAAATTGGGGTGAAAAGATCAATTTTGTGGAAAAAATATGATTTTTTAATTTTACGGCTCTAAAATTGTGTGAAGCACTTGGGGGTTCAAATTGCTCACCAAAGATCTAGATAAGTTCCTTAGGGGGTCTAGTTTCCCAAATGGGGTCACTTGTGGGGGGTTTCCACTGTTTAGGCACATCAGGGGCTCTCCAAATGCAACATGGCGTCCAATCTCAATTCCAGCCAATTTTGGTTGGAAAAAGTCAAATGGTGCTCCTTCCATTCCGAGCTCTGCCATGCGCCCAAACAGTGGTTCCCCCCCACATATGGGGTATCAGCGTACTCAGGACAAATTGGACAACAACTTTTGAGGTCCAATTTCTCCTGTTACCTATGGGAAAATAAAAAATTAGTGACTAAGATAATTTTTGTGGGAAAAAAATAGGATTTTTTATTTTCATGCCCGGGCATTATAAACTTGTGTGAAGCACTTGGGGGTTCAAAGTGCTCACCAAAGATCTAGATATGTTCCTTAGGGGGTCTAGCTTCCAAAATGGGTCACTTGTGGGGGGTTTCCACTGTTTAGGCTCATCTGGGGCACTACAAACGGAACATGACCCCCATCAATGTTTGCATTCCAAAGCGTTACTGCTTTCTTTCCAAGCCCTGCCGTGCGCCCAAACAGTTTCCACCCCCCCCACATATGGGGTATCAGCGTACTCAGGACAAATTGGACAACAACTTTTGGGGTCCAATTTCCTTGGCATCATTTTTGTGGAAAATTGTTTTTTTTTTTTTTTTTTTTTTCACACCCAGGCATTATAAACTTTTGTGAAACACTTTGGGTTCAAAGTGCTCACAACAGATCTAGATAAGTTCCTTAGGGGGTCTAGTTTCCAAAATGGTGTCACTTGTGGGGGGTTTCCACTGTTTAGGCGCATCAGGGGCTCTCCAAACACGACATGGCGTCCAATCTCAACTCCAGCCAATTTTAGTTTGAAAAAGTCAAACTGCGCACCTTCCCTTACGAGCTCTGCCGTGTGCCCAAACAGTGGTTTTCCCCCACTTATAGGGTATTGGCGTACTCAGGAGAAATTGCACAACAACTTTATCTGCCCATTTTCTCCTTTTACCCTTGTCAAAATAAAAAAAAGTTTGTAAAAGATCATTTTTGTGGCTAAAAAGTTAAATATTAATTTTTTCCTTCCACGTTGCTTCAGCTCCTGTGAAGCACCTGAAGGGTTATTAAACTTCTTGAATGTGGTTTTGAGTACCTTGAGGGGTGCAGTTTTTAGAATGGTGTCACTTTTTGGTATTTTCTGCTATATAGACCCGTCAAAGTGACTTCAAATGTGAGGTGGTCCCTAAAAAAATGGCTTTGTAAATTTTGGTGTAAAAATGAGAAATTACTGGTCAACTTTTAACCCTTGTAATTTCCTAACAAAAAAAAATTTTGGTTCCAAAATTGTGCTGATGTAAAGTAGACATGTGGGAAATGTTATTTCTTAACTATTTTGTGTGACATATTTCTCTGTTTTAAGGGAAAAAAAATTCAAAGTTGGAAAATTGCAAAATTTTCAAAATTTTCGCCATATTTGTGTTTTTTTCAAAAATAAACGCAAGTTATGTCGAAGAAATTATACTTCTAACGTGAAGTACAATATGTCATGAGAAAACAGTCTCAGAATCACAAAGATCCGTTGAAGCGTTCCAGAGTTATAACCTCATAAAGAGATAGTGGTCAGAATTGTAAAAATTGGCCCGGTCATTAACGTGCAAACCACCCTTGGGGGTGAAGGGGTTAAATATGAGTGTCTGAGCAGAGGGTCTGAATACTTATGACCATATGATATTTCAGCTTTTCCTTTTTAATAAATTTGCAAACATTTCTACATTTTTTTTTTCAGTCAAGATGGGGTGCAGAGTGTACATTAATGAGAAAAAAAATGAACTTTTTTGAATTTACCAAATGGCTGCAATGAAACAGAGTGAAGAATTTAAAGGGGTCTGAACACTTTCCGTATCCACTGTATTTCCTGTCTTAACTTCTTCTTCCTTTGATTAGGTCCCCCTAATGCAAATTACATTTCCTTTGATGTCTCTAACTTTACAGAGGGAATGGAGTCTTGTTGCAGAGTCTGTTTCCGGTGTGATTTATCTTCCACCCCTCCTTTTGTCTCCTGCTTGCAAGAAGTTCCTTGTCGGCATTAACAAGTAGAAGGCAAGGAAATTGGATTGAAGCTGAGATCTCATAGGATTGATGATTCTACACAAAGCACGCCAAGATAGTATAGACAGGCAGTGTGAGTCAGAGAAGTGTAATTCTGCAGCTTATCCTTGTATGAGCTCATAACAATGTAAGGGCACTCTTATATAGAGCAAAATTATCTTCAGCTTCTTATGGGAAAACCTTCAGAAGAGCAAAGATGAAAATGGTTGGGGAATGCATGGGTCACAGGGCTACCAGCAGGGATTTCATTAGTGATGCCATCCGGTAGTGCACAAGAGGCAAAAGCTGAGCTACTGTCTATACAGGAGAGCATTTACTGTACAAGTAGACTGGAAAATGGAACTGGTGAGTTACTATAAGGCTTTTTTCACACTACATATGCATACTTTCGTCTTTATATTCCTGAGAATGGAAAATGTCATTCAGCCATGCCCACTAATGTCTCCTTTCCCTGCAATGAGACAAACTGTCCGGAGGATGAACTTTTGGAATTTGCTAGACCTAACTTCTGCCTCACCTTTTTGCTGGACACAAAAAAAAAAAAAAAAGTGTAGCCCATGAAAGACCCATCATGCTTACTTCTCCTTTAAATCAGAAGTTATCCAGCAGTGCCATCTGGTCAAGACTGAGAAGTCTGGCCTGGAGTGTTTTTCATGGAGGAAATTATGGCCAAGAAGCTATACCTTAAACATGAAAACAAGGCAAAGTGACGCAGCTATGCATGAATGCTTAAAAATTGGGCTGCAGAAAAGTAGCAGGTGCTCTGAATTAAGGAATCAAAATGTAAGACATTTGGCTCTAACAGAAGGCAGATTGTCACTGAAGGGCTGGAGAGCTGCACAATAATGATTGTCTGTAGGTAACAGTGAAGCATGGTGGAGGTACCTTGCAATTTTACGTCTGCACTTCAGCAAAAGGTCTTGGGTATTTGGTCAAAATTAATGGTATCCTCAATAATCATAAATACAGGTAGATGCTTATCCATCATGCAATAGCATCAGGGGGGTTCAGGTTCTAAATTATGCTGGAGAACATCAAGCCCAAACATATAGACAATGTCATTAAGAACTATCTTTAGCAGAAATACGTACAAGGAGTCCTAGAAGTGATTGTATGGCCACCACAGAACCCTGATATCAACATCTAGTATGTTTGGGCTTCTTATTTTACATGAAGAGGCAGAAGATTAGCAGAAGCTTGCATCCACGGAAGATCTGTGATTAGTTCTCAAAGATGTTTGAAACAACCTCCCTTGAAAAGCTGTTTGCAAGCGTACCCAGAAAAGTGTTAATTTGAAGCTGTTTTGAAGGCGAAGGGTGATCATACCAAGTATTGGTTTGATTTAGATTTTTGTCACACTCGTACGCTCTTGGATAACTAGATACTGACAGGCCTACATGGGGTGGAAGAAAAGATAGACTGCGTGTATTTATTTTTCCATTTCCTCTAGGCCTGTCTGTGTTTAGTCATCCATGATAAGGATGTGCATGTCAAACATGATATCTCATGGGCTGCAGTCAAGTCTTGGGTTCTTTAGAAACAAGAAGCCTGTGTGGTGACATCAGCATTCCCAGGGCTCTTCCGCCTCTGTCCCTTATTTCCTTGTCCATCAATGCCTTCTTCATCCCATTGTTTGCGTTTTTTTCTTCCTATTGGGTGCAGCCAGTCACGATGAGAGAGTAAGGGCTCCTTTCCACTTGCGAGAAATACGTCCGATTCTCGCATGTGAAATCCCTTTCTCGCAAGTGGAAAGGAGCCCTAAAGCTGAAATTGTGCAGCAAATGGCCATGTGCTTAAATACTGGAGGGAGTGTTCCTAGATTTCTAAGCTAGGTGATGTGGAAGTCTTTCAGGAAAGATGGCTAGTAAAACGGTTCTTTCTCTCCACAAACAATACCCTAATTACATACATCAACATATTTTTCTATCTTTTTTTGGTCCTTCAATCCCTTCATCAAAAAGCAATTATCTTGTAGAATTACCCGATTTTGAATAATTTTACTATGGTCTGTGTGTTTATAGTAAGAAGAATTATACTTCTGTAATGTACGGTTTTGTTTTTTTTAAATACCTGGAACTTTACTGTACATTTCTTCACACCCCTTTATTGAACTGCTTCAGCTTGTAGTTACTACCGTAAATGGTTCATTTAGTTGATACAGAAACATGTCTTTATGTATATCCCGAGTCTATCTTCAGGATATAGACAGCTGTCCTCTTCCATGCTGCGGATCATGTGGCTTTTTTTCATAATAACCATGACAGTCTGGGAATTTGAGCTAATGGGAATTTGATTTTAGGCAAAACACATTTTTGGACAATATGTTCTTGTTTTGTTTGATCAAACATGGATTAAGGACGGGTGCACGAGCTTGCCTGGGCTCACTTTGTGGAGCAAGTCCTTGACCCCCTTATTACATGGGTTGTGATGCCTTGTCAGGCCCGTAGAGATGTAATAAATATTCGTGGTATTCTGTAGTGATTGATGTTCCTATCACCTAGTATTATATTATATGGACAGCATAAAGTGAAATGGCTAACGTAAGGATTCTCCTAAATATCCCACCACTCCTGGAAGCCTAATATTGTGAAAGTACAGTCTATGTCTCTTCTATTCTTGGATAGAATGCCGATCATGGACACAACACATAGATATTAGACGAGGGTGAAGGACTGCATGTCCTAAAAGCAATCAAGCAGGGAGATGGGAGGCTGGATGCAACATAACTGCAGAACGGTCTACAGAAAGTCTTATTTCTCATAAAATAGTTTCACTACTTATCTCTGCATAGTTGCCCTTCCTTTAGGATTCTTACCTGATCCTTTGGGCCTAACACAATTCATGTAAATTGTCCATGATTGTAGCAGATATGTGTCCTACTTTTACATTGCTAACTTTTATTTTAAGGTTTTTAAATGTGAATCTTTGCATTTTAATCTCAAGTTCTTGTTTCTGATTTGGCCATTGTCCTTGCATTGAATATCTAAATGCAAGACATACGGTACTTTTTTTGTTGTGTAGACTTGCTGTTAGGGAAAAATGTCTTCCTTACTTACAGCAACTAATAATTTAGGTTTTTTAAACTTTTATAATAGCTGAACAGAATAAAAATGCAGGACTCCTAGTTATGAATCTACTTCCCGTAATTCATTAGCTGCTCATTCTCCTTTTCTTCTAGTTAGGACATCTGTGTTTCAAGAAAGTGTTCTGTTCATGTACAAGCAGTCCCCTGGTCACGAACTATATGGGTTTATTTCATAACCCGAATTTGTAACTTGGAACTGTGTATACCAAAACACCCCCAAAAGTCCTACAGTGTTTCCTCATCGTTGACCTCTCAAGCCACCCGCCATCAGCCGGCCAGTTGTCATAGTGCTGCATCTTCGTCCTCTGCTCTGTATGTCAAGACTTTCTGCCGCTTCCAGAGCCTCTGAGGTTACTGCCTGTTGTAAGGTAGTGACTTCAAGACATGCGCTGTGACCTTATGATGCAGCATGGTTGTAAGTGCTGGACCTGTCACCTCGATGCATGCTGTCTGATATTCTTTTGTCACACACTGCTACTCCAGCCCCTTCACTATAGGTGAGGACATCTGGCCGCGTGGAGGTCCCAGGGGTCACTGCACATCATAAGGTTGTGACAAGTTGTTTTTTTTTCCGAACAATAAAGTTCCTAAATAGGTTCGTAGGAAAGTCAGATTTTTGTAAAATGGGGTCTGCCTGTATTTCACAAATAGAAAATGTGCCCTTTATAGTCTATGGGATTGTGCTCACGTTTTCATATCCCTGTTTATTGCGGACTATTTGTCAGATGTATACCACATATTATGAGGAAGTAAAACTAGATGTCGGAATGAGGAGTTACAAACTTCCAGGCTTTGGGTTTGTGTAACACTAGGTCATGTCTGAGATTAGTAGTTCCTCTTTTCTATATTAAAACTGGTTTAAAAAGGGAGGAAGACCTTGATATGGTGTATTGTAGGCCATGGAATATGGTGTGTTGTAGGCCATGTAGCCACCTGTTTTAGCAGTAAATGGGGTTAAACTGCCAAAATGTGTAGTATGTGAAGGGAAGATATTTTGTGTTTCATGACATAGTTTTGTGTGCTCTTGGTACAGGGAGTTCTAGATTATTGTAACTTTTTTGTGTCTGTTAAAATTACGGCAATCTATCAGCTTGGCATTATGCTGGAATTAGTATTTTTTTTTTCTACTAAAAACCTTACAGTATTAGAACCACCCCCCCCCCCCCCATAAATTATCATCCTTCAGTTTAACAATATGAAAATTTACTCTCTTTTTCTGATTGTATCTGACTAGCAGTCATATTACTTGAGTTATGAGAGCTGTCATGGTTGTTTTTGGACATTCTGTGATTTATTCAATGTTGGTGCCAGCCGCTCTGCCAGAGCTCTTGAGGTTATCTTTAGCTGAACAGAGAGAAAACAAAGAACCAGCTCACTCTTCTTGTAGCATATGCTTAATGCTGTAGCACGCTATCATGGCTCACCCTTCTTGTATCCTATCACTCTTGCTGTAGAATAGTTACCCTTCTCAAATCATGTGTTTTATCCTGTAGCACGTTTCACTCTTCTCGTATTCTACGCCTCTTGCTGTAAGGATGGTTCACCCTTCTCATATTCTATGCCTATTGTTGTAGCACGTTTCACCCTTCTCGTATTCTACGCCTTTTTCTGTAAGGATGGTTCACCCTTCTCATATTCTACGCCTCTTGCTGTATCATGGTTCACCCGTCTTGTATACTATGCCTCTTGCTGTAGCATGGTTCACCCTTCTCTTATTCCACGCCTCTTGCTGTAGCATGGCTCACCTTTCTCGTATTCTACGCCTCTTGCCTGAGCACGGTTCACCCTTCTTGTATTCTACGCCTCTTGCCTGAGCACGGTGCACCCTTCTCGTATTCTACGCCTCTTGCCTGAGCACGGTTCACCCTTCTCGTATTCTACGCCTCTTGCCTGAGCACGGATCACCCTTCTCGTATTCTACGCCTCTTGCCTGAGCACGGATCACCCTTCTCTTATTCTACGCCTCTTGCCTGAGCACGGATCACCCTTCTCGTATTCTACGCCTCTTGCCTGAGCACGGATCACCCTTCTCGTATTCTACGCCTCTTGCCTGAGCACGGATCACCCTTCTCGTATTCTACGCCTCTTGCTATAGCACGGTTCACCCTTCTCGTATTCTACTCCTTTTGCTGCAGCATGGTTCACCCTTCTCGTATTCTACGCCTGTTGCTGTAGCACAGTTCACCCTTCACGTATTCTACGCCTTTTGCTGTAAGGATGGTTCACCCTTCTCGTATTCTACGCCTGTTACTGTAGCACAGTTCACCCTTCTCGTATTCTACACATTTTGCTGTAAGGATAGTTCACCCTTCTCGTATTCTGCGCCTGTTGCTGTAGCATTTTTCACCCTTCTCATATTCTACGCTTGTTGCTGTAGCACAGTTCACCCTTCTCGTATTCTACGCCTTTTGCTGTAAGGATGGTTCACCCTTCTCGTATTCTACGCCTGTTGCTGTAACACAGTTCACCCTTCTCGTTTTCTACGCCTTTTGCTGTAAGGATGGTTCACCCTTCTTGTATTCTACGCCTCTTGCTGTAGCATTTTTCACCCTTCTCGTATTCTACGCCTGTTGCTGTAGCATGGTTCACCTTTGTCGTATTCTACGCCTCTTCCCTAAGCACTGTTAACCCTTCTCGTATTCTACGCCTCTTGCTGTAGCATTTTTCACCCTTCTCGTATTCTACGCTTGTTGCTGTAGCATGGTTCACCCTTGTCGTATTCTACGCCAATTCCCTGAGCACTGATCACACTTGTCGTATTCTATGCCGTTTGCTGTAAGGATGGTTCACCCTTCTCAAATTCTACGCCTCTTGCTGTAGCATGGTTCACCCGTCTCGTATTCTACGCCTCTTGCTGTAGCATGGTTCACCTTTCTTGTATTCTACCTTTGCTGTAATGGCTACCATCTCATATCTAGCTCTTGCTGCAGCATGGTTCACCCGTCTTGTAGTCTATGCCTCTTGCTGTGGCATGGCTCTACCCGTCTTGTATTCTACGCCTCTTGCTGTAGCATGGCTCACCCTTCTCGTATTCTATGCCTCTTGCTGTAGCATGGCTAGCTCACCCTTCTCGTATTCTATGCCTCTTGCTGTAGCATGGCTCACCCTTCTCGTATTGTACGCCTCTTGACTGAGCACGGTTCATCCTTCTCGTATTGTACGCCTTTTGCTGTAGCATGGCTCACCCATCTCTTATTATACACCTCTTGCTGTGCCATGGCTCACCCTTCTTGTATTCTACGCCTCTTCCTTTAATGGGTTCATCCTTGTCGTATTCTGCGCCTCTTACTGTAGCACAGTTTACCCTTCTCGTTTTCTACACCACTTGTAGCAAGATTCGGCCTTCTCGTATTCTCTGCCTCTTGCTGTAGCATGGCTCACCCGTCTCGTATTCTACGCCTCTTGCTGCAGCATGGCTCACCCATCTTGTGTTGTACACTTCTTGCTGTAGCATGGCTCACCCTTTTTGTATTCTACGCCTCTTGCTGTAGCATGGCTCACCCTTGTCGTATTCTACGCCTCTTCCCTGAGCACTGTTCACCCTTCTCGTATTCTACGCCACTTGCTGTAGCATTTTTTAGCCTTCTCGTATTCTACGCCTGTTGCTGTAGCATGGTTCACCCTTCTCGTATTCTACGCCTGTTGTGTAGCATGGTTCACCCTTGTCGTATTCTACGCCTCTTCCCTGAGCACTGTTCACCCTTGTCGTATTCTACACCTGTTGCTGTAGCACAGTTCACCCTTCTCGTATTCTACGCCACTTGCTGTAGCATTTTTTACCCTTCTCGTATTCTACGCCTGTTGCTGTATCATTTTTCACCCTTCTCGTATTCTACGCCTGTTGTTGTAGCACAGTTCACCCTTCTCGTATTCTACGCCTTTTGCTGTAAGGATGGTTTCCCACCCTTCTCGTATTCTACGCCTGTTGCTGTAGCACAGTTCACCCTTCTCGTATTCTACGCCTTTTGCTGTAAGGATGGTTCACCCTTCTCGTATTCTACGCCTGTTGCTGTAGCACAGTTCACCCTTCTCGTATTCTACGCCTTTTGCTGTAAGGATGGTTCACCCTTCTCGTATTCTACGCCTGTTGCTGTAGCACAGTTCACCCTTCTCATATTCTATTCCTTTTGCTGTAAGGATGGTTCCCCCTTCTTGTATTCTACGCCTCTTACTGTAGCATGGTTCACCCTTCTCGTATTCTACGCCTCTTGCTGTAGCATTTTTTACCCTTCTCGTATTCTACGCCTGTTGCTGTAGCACGGTTCACCCTTCTCGTATTCTACGCCTGTTGCTGTAACATGGTTCACCCGTCTCGTATTCTACGCCTCTTCCCTGAGCACTGATCACACTTGTCGTATTCTATGCCTTTTGCTGTAAGGATGGTTCACCCTTCTCAAATTCTACGCCTCTTGCTGTAGCGTGGTTCACCCGTCTCGTATTCTACGCCTTCTGCTGTAAGAATGGTTCACCCGTCTCATATTCTTCGCCTTCTGCTGTAAGGATGGTTCACCCTTGTCGTATTCTACGTCTCTTCCCTGAGCACTGATCACACTCGTCATATTCTATGCCTTTTGCTGTAAGGATGGTTCACCCTTCTCAAATTCTACGCCTCTTGCTGTAGCATGGTTCACCCGTCTCGTATTCTACACCTCTTGCTGTAGCATGGTTCACCCTTCTCGTATTCTACGCCTCTTGCTGTAGCATTTTTTACTCTTCTCGTATTCTACGCCTGTTGCTGTAGCATGGTTCACCCTTCTCGTATTCTACGCCTGTTGCTGTAGCATGGTTCACCCTTGTCTATTCTATGCCTCTTCCCTGAGCACTGTTCACCCTTGTCGTATTCTACGCCTGTTACTGTAGCACAGTTCACCCTTCTCGTGTTCTATGCCTCTTGCTGTAGCATGGCTCACCCTTCTCGTATTCTACGCCTGTTGCTGTAGCATTTTTCACCCTTCTCGTATTCTACGCCTCTTGCTGTAGCATTTTTTACCCTTCTCGTATTCTACGCCTTTTGCTGTAAGGATGGTTCACCCTTCTGTATTCTACGCCTTTTGCTGTACACACAGTTTACCCTTCTCGTATTCTACGCCTTTTGCAGTAAGGATTGTTCACCCTTCTTGTATTCTACGCCTGTTGGTGTAGCATTTTTTACCCTTCACGTATTCTACGCCTGTTGCTGTAGCATGGTTCACCCTTCTCGTATTCTACGCCTGTTGCTGTAGCATGGTTCACCCTTGTCGTATTCTACGCCTCTTCCCTGAGCACTGATCACACTTATCGTATTCTATGTCTTTTGCTGTAAGGATGGTTCACCCTTCTCAAATTCCACGCCTCTTGCTGTAGCATGGTTCACCCGTCTCGTATTCTACGCCTTTTGCTGTAAGGATGGTTCACCCTTCTCGTATTCTACGCCTCTTGCTGTAGCATTTTTTACCCTTCTCGTATTCTACGCCTGTTGCTGTAGCATGGTTCACCCTTCTCGTATTCTACGCCTCTTCCCTGAGCACTGATCACACTTGTCGTATTCTATGCCTTTTGCTGTAAGGATGGTTCACCCTTCTCAAATTCTACGCCTCTTGCTGTAGCATGGTTCACCTGTCTCGTATTCTACGCCTCTTGCTGTAGCATGGTTCACCCTTCTCGTATTCTACGCCTCTTGCTGTAGCATTTTTTACCCTTCTCGTATTCTACGCCTGTTGCTGTAGCATGGTTCACCCTTCTCGTATTCTATGCCTGTTGCTGTAGCACAGTTCACCCTTGTCGTATTCTACGCCTGTTGCTGTAGCACAGTTCACCCTTGTCGAATTCTACGCCTGTTGCTGTAGCACAGTTCACCCTTGTCGAATTCTATGCCTGTTGCTGTAGCACAGTTCACCCTTCTCGTGTTCTATGCCTCTTGCTGTAGCATGGCTCACCCTTTTACATTCTATACCTGTTGCTGTAGCACGGTTCACCCTTTTCTTGTTCTATACCTGTTGCTGTAGCACAGTTCACCCTTCTCGTGTTCTGTACCTGTTGCTGTAGCACGGTTCACCCTTTTCTTGTTCTATACCTCTTGCTGTAGCACAGTTTACCCTTCTCGTATTCTACGCCTCTTGCTGTAGCACAGTTCACCCTTCTCGTGTTCTATACCTCTTGCTGTAGCATGGCTCACTAGCTTTCAGAGCAGGGATGCATGGCTCAATCTTCCAAAACCCCAAGCAATGTATACAATTATGATGGATTAAAGAAAATGTCCAGCATCCAGTAAATAAAAATTGCAAACGTTATGGTATGTCTAGGTTAAGAAAAAAAAAATCAGCCTAGGAGTTAAGGGTCTATGGACTTGACACACGTAAGATGGAGATTATAATTTCAACAGGTATGACACAAACCGTGACATCTGTCACAATAGTTTTGATTTACTTACGGTATTTTTTTTTTTTTTTCTAACTGTGGTTTGCTCATGACAGCCAATCAAATGGGATCTTTTTATATATATTTTTTTTATATACAAGAGTTTGTTAAAATGAAATCTGAATTGGCAAAAAATTACAATTTTTCTCTGACAGGTTTAATGTATATCTACCTCATTGAGTTTCATGAACTGATTAAGCAGTGAAAAAATAGTTGCATGTAGGCTCTTGATAGTTGATATTGAAGCTGTGGTAGAAAAGTTTCACAAATTGGTATTGTTGGTGTCGCACTGAAGAACGGCTGTGCATAGTACATTTTACCACTTCTGTTCTCAGTATACAGAGCAGGGCCATATTGCATTATTTTTGTCATTTTTTTTTTTGTGGCCTTGTAGCTTTGCACTACTGTTCTAATGCAAATTGTGTATTACAGGCGATTTTATGTGTATTTAGGCCATTGGCCTCTGAGGAATGTAATCTCTGGTGAATAAGACTAACAAGCTGCGTTTAAGTAACAGTTGTTTTTTTGTTTTCCAGTAATGTATCTGAAATCCTAATTCTGCAGACACGGGGTGCTCTTGGGGCTTATCTGTTACCGCTGCAGATATTCATTTGCCTTTTCGCTTGGGGTGCAATATAACAGAATTCTGCATATTTTTTTAGTCGTTTACTGAACACATATATATTTTTCGTTCCTTGTTTGTGGTTCAGCAGACAATGTCCACACTGTCCCTCTGAAAGGTTTTCCCGAATGATGCCTTACAGGGAGATCTTATGTGATAATCGTCTGCTTCTATCCTGAGGTTGTGTAACACGTCGGGGAATAATACATATGACGCAACTACGAGATCGGTTCCCACATGACTCTCTACAAGGTGTTATGCAGATTGTGCATTATCGCTCATTAGTTTCCTGTTCTATACTAGGTTGTGGTATGGAGTTTTTAAAAATTAATAAATACGGTACATGTACATAGGTTGTTATATAGTTTAGAGCAGCATGTTGGGAATCTTAGCGATTGTCAGTACACCATCTTCTGGCAAAAGGCCACCTCATTCGCGTCACAAAATGGTGTCATTTGTTCATTCTGTTTGCTGTAAACATACTTTCCCATTGTGTCCGCAGCTTGTCGGAGGGCAGTTTGACCTGGAGATGAATTTCATCATTCAAGAGGGAGACAGCATTATTTGTATGGTTGAGCTGCTGGACAAATGCGATGTCACCTGCCAAGCGGAAATCTGGAGCATCTTTACTGCCATCCTGAAGAAAAGCACTCGCAATCTTCTCATCTGCACGGAGGTTGGCTTGGTGGAGCAGGTTTTGAACAGAATTGACAAGGTCGATGGCATGATTGCAGGTAATAATTGATGGCAAACGGGGTGCCTGCAGAGCCATAGGTACTATATAACCACGTAATACAGAGATTCTCCCTAGAAATCCCGCTCCCATGGCAAGATATTCATGTAATGCAGCAATCCAGAAATAAAACATCTCCTGATGTAATTGAAGGCATCCATAGATATAGGGTGATACCTTAGTTTGTCCACCCTATACACTCGTAATAAAGAAACCATTCCTAGATTAATGGGACCGGTCTGGTAGCTCTATGGAAGCCTATGCTCAGCCAAAATGTCACCGATAAATTCTACATTGCTTGTTGGTGCCATTTTGACCAAGATGCATCAGGACGGCTATACGGTATTAGGATGGCATGCTAGATATCTTAGTGACTCGTCTGTGCTCCATCTTATGGCAAAAGGGATCTTTATGTGCATCAAACATGACGTTCTTTAAAGGGAACCTGTCAGCTGATTCATGATGTGATTCCCCCCCACTCCTCTAGGCCAGCAGTACTTTCCCTATATGTGTGTGTATAGGGGAAGACGTGTCAGACTGTTTGATTTCTGTGAAAACTTGTCACGTTTCAGAGTTAACTGTGCAATAACAAAGCCGGTCTCTAATCCATGCTGCCATAGTTTATGCAGCATGAATCGGCCGACTGGTGCCCTTTAATGTGGATGTAAGCAGACACGTGTATTTTGGCTGCATGAAAAAAGCAACAGACATCTTCTTTAGACACCGTTCACACCACAATTATCTATAAACTGCATTAAAATATCACATAAAACCACAGAGTACGTCTGTGTAAAATAATCCTTGGAAGATGGGCATCACTTGTCTTTGTGTTAATAAAACTATAAGAGCCCCCCATTTCTACCAGTGAAGAGTCTATCGGCTGAACTTTCTTTTTTTCCCCATAGACTTCTGTACAGCAGCTCTCCCAACCACACTGGGCAGAGAATTGCAGCGTAACCCTGATCCACATTCCCAGGACTGTTCTCTGCGCTGTGGGTGATCAGGAGAGCCAGTGTGCTTGGGAAATGAGTGAAGAAACTTCAGCTCTTAAAGGCGTTGTCCGCTACTGTCAATCCCTTTTGAATTCCTTTGTTTACACCCAGTGAAATACCGCTTATACTCCTCTCCATTGTCGCTGCTGTTGCAGCAGTGCCGCCACTGGTTCTCCTGGGGCTCACTTGACGTTGTGTCACTCGATCACTGTGGTCAATCAGTGCTGGCTGTCACCTCTGTTTTAAACAAATTGATACACTCAGAGGAAGTAAGAGCTGCTGCTGCAGCACTTCTTTCAGATTTTAATTACGTCCGTAGAAGAGGAGAGTGAAGCCAGCGCTGATTGGCCACAGGGATTATATAACATAATGTCACACAAGTGCCAGTGTGAACATCACTGGAATGGCACTGGAAGTGAGTATAAGTGTTCATTTACTGGGGGGAAGACCTGGGGATCCAAAAGGGGTTGTCAGAGTAGTACATAATCCCCTTTAATTAAATTGTGTGGTTCCTTCATACTAGGGATCAGACAGGTTCTAGTGATTTTTCGTCACTGTAGATAAACCAAAAAATCCTTTAACAATTAAAAACAATACATTGAAACCTTCAAAACATGGTTCAGCCCCATAACTGGAATCTGCCAGTGGTACTTAATAATTAGCCACCAAGTACATTTCCTTATTTTTAGCATAATTCTATATTATTGAGGAAAATGATTTTTTTGGGTGGGTATTACATGCTGTCTGCTCAATGGGGGTCTGGGGGAACTTTGCTGGTATCTTTATTAGTATTCGATAGTTGTATATTAAATTTTTTTTTATTTGTACGGCTCTCTACAATGGAGATGTCATTCATTTTTTTATTCTTAGAATTACTGTACATTCTTTATAACCCTAAAACCCTGTTTCACTTCCTCCAGAAAAGGTTTTAGTTCCCTTGTTCTTGTCTCCCTTGTGAACCTTTTCTGCCTTGTTCCTTCTGTTGCAGATCTGCTGGTGGACATGTTGGGGGTGCTAGCGAGCTACAGCATCACGGTCCGAGAACTAAAGCTATTTTTCAGTAAACTTCAGGGAGAAAAGGGACAGTGGGTAAGAGAAATGTCTTACCAGCAAGCTGTAGCTGGTTATTGTTGGAATAATAATCTATTCTCTTGGCTTATTAATGAGGTTTTCTAATTTATCTAAATAGATTTCAGAGATATACATTGAGAAGGGTTCCTCGACTTGTATATCCATTATATGCCGTTCTATAGCCATACCGTGGCATATCAGCCAGGTGATTGGGGGCTTAAGCCTACATTTGGTGGGTCAACAGAAGCTTATGTCCATGTGAACAGGACCATCAGTGTATAATGAAATGGTAATTTGGGGGCAATTTATTAGGATTGGCAATTTTTCTGTTGGACCTAATGAAAAGCCTGCTGAAGGAAGGTACGCCTCATTTATTAAAGAAAATTTGTCACCAGGCTTTTGCTGTGTAATCTGAGAGCAGCATAATGAAGGGACAGAGATCTGTATCACTTTTGATAAAATTACTGTTTTCTCTGCTGCAGTACTCTGAATGCTGAGCTCTGTATAACCCCGCCCACCCCCCTGATTGACAGCTTTCTGTGTTCACTGTGCATAGGTGGAAAGCTGCCAATCAATGATGGAGGTGGTGTTTTACAGAGAAGGGCGACTACATGGCACCAGTCAACTAGTTATGCACTGATAATCCTGCTGATAATGCACTGATTTTATTAAAACCATACATCCCAGTAAGTGACGCATCACAAGAATCAGGGTCTATGTCCCTGTATCATGTTCTCAGACTACAATAGCAAAAACTTTCTCACTGATTTCCCTTTTAAGGGATATTTACTTCGTTCTTTTAAGTGATATTTACCCCTCTTTCTCCACTGCATGTGTTGCAGATGATTGCTGAATATCACAGCCATCATCTGCCCCAAGTTTTATGATTTCAGTTTCTGAGCTTACGCCAATCATGTTGCTGACATAATATGGCACTGTTGTAAGTCATAGGGGTTAAGGGATGCCTGGCTCTTAATGAGTAAGGCTGATCTGTGCATGCACCAATGTCTGGCATAAATTATAATAAAATTGTAGGGCTGCAAGTGGCACCAGATCAGTGGTAAAAGAAGCTGCAGAATATTGCACAAATATGGAGTGCAGCGTAATTTTTTTCACCCTTTTTATACATCTCCAATCTGACATCAGGGACATTATCTTCCTTTGTTCCAGTTTTTCTCTCTCTTTAGAAATTCTATTGGTCAGTTCATGAAAACCTTCTTTTCATTCAAAGTCTACAAAATATACCGGCCGTCTACTACACGTGGCTCAATAAAACTTCTCTGATATATTGGGCAATTGTCTTGGCTGCTCAGGATCTTGAGTATTAACTAGTAGGGTTGTCTACTCTGTCCTGCTACTGGGTAAAAAAAGAGAAAACCTTTCTCCTGGGTAACCTTGTTTCCTAGGTAGCTGCATTTTCCAGCTTGCCCACATAATTTACTAGATAATATGGCAAAAATAATTATCACTTCTCTGCGCTTGGCGTCTGTCTTCTAGAGAGCAATACTCACCTTCCACCCCTAGGCACATTGGCTGCTGCCATTTATTTTATAATTTACGGTATGTCCTTCGTTTCCCTTTTGAACATCTTGGTTTTTGCAAAAAAGGTTGTATGTAGTTTCTTAAATATATATATATATTTTTTTTTAGGGAATATATCTTTGCATTTTAGCTGTATATATTTTTCTGTCTCTCTCTAGTACTGGTTTGGTGTAAGTTTTCTCACGTCTTTAATTTTTAATTTTTTTTAATTTTTTTTATAGCCTCCTCATGCGGTAAAGCTGTTGTCTGTGTTAAAGCACATGCCTCAAAAGACAGGCCCCGATGCCTTTTTCAACTTTCCTGGAAAGAGTGCCGCAGTAAGTAAGAGGCGATCACATGAAATGTTCTATCCATATAAAGGAATTGGATCGCAATAAATTTTCCTAAACCGTTTCTGAAAACATTTGCGCCATATCTACCTGTATTACTTGGGATGTGTTAATACATTTACAGCCAGATGGCAGATCTAGCTGCTGCACTGGAGAAAAACACAATATGACTGCAAGTGTGTATTCGGTGTAAAAAAGATGTTAAATCTCTTCTTGCTAACAATTACTTGAGGATATAAGGGGTAAAATGTTCAAATTTAATATTTGTGCATTGTGTGGCTTAGATAATCAATCACCTGTTGGAGAAATTTGATGTAAAGGGGGACCAAAGTATAAAACCTTTCTTCACTATGTATAATTAGGAAACTTTTTAAATATCCTGTTTAAAATTAGTGCTAATAGCTCTGTCCCTTTTTAAGAAAAAGAGGCTTAAAGTGGTTTTCCGCTTCAAATTTCACTCCCTTTCATATGTCCTAATCCTGTCTTCTATTACCTGCCCTGCTCCTCTAAGCTCATCTCTATGTGGGTGATTTGGTCCTTTGTTGTGAATCCGACTCTGCAACTTCCGGTCTGGAAACCGAAATCAGACGAACTGAATAGTGCACATCATTGGTAGCCCAGCCCCAACCAATGACATGTGCTTTTCAGTTTGTCCCATTTCCAGACCGGAAGTAGCAGAACCAGAATCACAACACAAGACTAGATGACCTCCATAAAGATGTGCATACAGGAGTAGGGCAGGTAAGACTATATTGGAAAACTGATGGTAAGAGACATACAAAAGGGGGTGAAATTAGTGGAAAACCTTTCAGTTGAGACTCTTTGTTGCCTCACTACTTGTCAGCTATGTGAAACATGAAGCATGCAGTATGTGAACACTGCAGTTTTCTGCTATAAACTTTCTAGTGGATGTAGTTACATAAAGAGATGTAAGATGGGTACCTGTGTATTATGAAGCAGAAGGAGTAAAAGACTAGAAACAGCCACCACTGAGGTAAATCCTGTCGCAGCTTCTTACTCTGTTGTAGCGGACTACCTGTGTAAAGTATTTGTCCTCAGATTAACCCTTCACAAGCATCCAAGGCTGGTTCCTGCTTTCCTGCTGCTTGAGGCACAATTAAAATACTGCACTGCGAGAAGCTCCATTATTATACCTGCAGTGAATAAACGCTATTCTACCATTTTTTTTTTGCATTTAGGGTAATTATAAGAATTGTACAAATGACCCATCAATACTATTCTCCAGGTCAGTTTGGTTACGGTGATACCAAACTTGTTTTTTTTTCTTTTTCATCCATGGAGCTGTGTGAAAACTTAGTTTTTTAATGTGTTGAAGTGATGTTTTTATTGATGCCAATTTTGGAGTTTTGGGTGCTTTCTGTTGCATTTTTTTATATTGAGATGAATTGCAAAAAAAAACTATTTGTCATTTTGATACTGTTCTGTTTAATTCTATATTCTCATAGTGCCGCATCAATAAGAGTTCGGTCTATTTAAATGTTTTTCTTTTTCCGATCCTTTTAGGAGATTGATTTAAAATTGTTTTTTTTTTTTTTTTTAGTCACCCATGACGGCACCACCATAGAGGGGATCTACCCTTCAAGGACAGGAAACCTTCAAGATAAAAAGGCGGCTCCTCTCTCTGCATCAGTTGGTTTCCTCTCCTTGATGGGGAACCTTCAGGATAAGATCTGCATGAAGATAGAAGAGGATGCCTGAGACGGCCGGGGTTTGGCAGACATGGGTCTGTTGCGGCCGTCACCAGGTACCGGTAGCCCCTTGGAGGTCCCAATGGGGTGCCCTCCCTGAGCGGGCGTGTGAAGGTATTCTGCCATACCACGCCGCCCGGGAGCACATCTGTGCCCGGGTGAAAGAAATTGGGAAGAGGATTCCTGGGTTTGGCAGACATGGATCTGCTGTGGCCGCCGCCAAGGTGTCGGTAGCGCCACGGAAGTCAGAATAGGGCGCCCTCCCTGAACGGTTAGGTGCTGGACATTGGGGTCTCCAGGCCACGCTTACCCGGTCGTATCGGCGTGCCGGGGAAGTAAAAGAGAAGCAGTGCGGAGCTCGCCTGTCGGCGCTGCAATGAGCTTCCTCCATCGTGTGAGCGCGCGTACTAGAAGTCGTATCTGGATGACGCGCGAAGTCAGAGAGTGCGCCGGAAGTCATCCGGAATGATGGGTAGCTTCAGGAGGAAATGGGCGGTCCCCATGTGAGTATGAAGGGATCGCCGGCAGGCAGAAATTGGCAAAATGGAGGCTCATTCACTTGGGCAGCTACAGCCAGCGCAGCAGGAGCAACAGGAGTTGCTCCAGAAGCAAGACAAGAAACGAACGTCACATCTTTGAGAGGAGGAAGCAAGGACCCCAGCAGCCGTGTTGGGCCAGCAGCTGCGGGGGCCACTCGGGCAGCACACGGGCGGACCATCACAGTGCCAGGAAGGAGGAGTCGATAGTCTCCAGGTGAGACACCAACCAGCCTCCGGATCCGGTACCCGTATAAAGCATCCAAGTGGTGAGTGACCTACGAGAAAGTACAGTACGCTAATGTCCGTTTCTTTCTATTTTTTTTTTTTTTTGTCTTGCTGTCTCTCCTCCGCTCTCTCTATTATTGGTGGGATGGAGAATATGGTGTCCCTAGGAAGTGCAAAACTACATTGAATAATAGGGAGTGCCCCCTTTGTGGACAGCAATTTGAGAGGGCTTGGACAAAGAAAATGTTTCAGGACTGTATAGAACGAACAGTCTCGGAAGAATCCCCTAATTTTGCGGCCAGTCTGAGGTCCTTAATCAGAGCTGAAGTACAAAAGGCGGTCAGCACACTAGGTTCCCCTGCAGATAGTGGCAGTATGGGAAAGGAGAGGTGCAGTCCGTCCCGTTCAACACCAGAGGAGCCTACGGGGGCAGAGCTGGAAGACTCGGACCAGACGGAGTCATCAGCAGTACAGAGGAGAAATACTGTTTTCCCGATGAAGGAACAGATAAGTTGAGAAGAGCAGTACGGTCCACAATGGGGCTAGTGGACGAAAAAACTAAGAGATCAGCTTAGGACCTTATGTTTGGGGGCCTGGAGAGAAAGAAGCGCAGAACCTTTCCTGTGAATGAGCAGTTGCAGAGTCTCATAAAGAGGCAATAGGAAAGACCAGACAGAAAGGGACAAGGTTTTGTTTCCCTTAAGAGGAAATATCCATTTGAAGAGGAGGCATCCCCCTCCTGGGATGAAGCCCGGAAGTTAAACATGGTGATGTTCAAGGTTTCAAGGAGGTTTTCCCTCCTATTTGAAGACTTGAGGTTGTTAAAAGAGCCACTTGACAGAAAAACGGACAGCTTAAAGCAGCCTGGGAATCCTCTGCTGGAGCCTAGAGACCTGCCATTGCAGCCGCATGTACAGCCAGATCTTTGAAGGTCTGGCTGGATAACCTCAAGGACCAGCTGGAACAGCGAGTCTGAAGAGAAACCATCCTAGCTTCTATCCCCACCATCAAAGCAGCAGCAATTCTGACACATTCGGCAAAATTAGCTGGCAGTTTGGCTAAAATGTTGACTGGGAGACATGCAGGCCAAAGTCAAACTTTGTTCTCTCCCCTGCAAAGGAAAATTCTTGTTCGGGCCAGCCCTTGGCGAGATTCTAGAGAAAGCGGGGGATGAGAAGAAAGGGTTTCCCAAAGCACCCTTTCCATCCTTTCGGTGGTCCTTTCGGAAGGGTCACGGTTCCAACAGGACGCCGCACAGAGACAGAGCAAGCCGGAGAGCAGCCTGGCGGGGAAGAGGTTTCTACTTCGGAAAGTCTTCCTGAGAGACCAGAAAGCCCCCCCCCCTAATTTTTATTTTTTTTCCCACCTGTGGGAGGGAGGCTCTCTCTCTTCCTCCCAGCCTGGAAAAGAATTGCTTCTAGTGCCTGGATCCTCCAGATTGTAGGATCTGGCCTAAAGTTAAAGTTCCACACTCCAGCTCCCCAGAGATATTTAGAGACCCCTGTACAACCTTCTCAGCACAAACAACTTGTCCTGGAAAACGAGATCCTGTCTTTCAAAGAAAAGCATGTGCTGGAAGAGATTCCCCTAGGGGAAAGAAAAAAAAGGTTCTATTACCCCCTATTTCTGTTAAAAAAAAACAAAAAAAAAAAAACAGATGCGTCATGGAGGACCAATATAAACTTAAAGGCCCTAAACAAATTCTTCATTCAAGATGAAATCAGTGAGGACGGCGGTGAAGGTTCTCTTCCCACACTGTTACATGGCGGTCCTGGACCTTAAGGACGCCTATTACCATGTTCCCATCCGCGAGCAAGATCGGAGGTTTCCTCAGAGTGGCGGTACAAATACAATCACAAGTAAGGCACTTCCAGTGCAGGGCTCTCTCCTTTGGACTGGCAATAGCCCTCCGGATATTTACGAAGCTGATTTCGGAAGTGACGGATCGTCTCCGGGAGAAGGACATTTTAGTAATACCATATCTGGACGACTTACTGATTGCAGGGAACTCTTTTCTCCAGTGTCAGGTTGGTCAAAGACACTTTGGAGACTCTGGAGTGGCATCTAAACCTTAAAGATCCAGGTTAGAACCAGTGACGACACAGGTCTTTTTAGGCTTAGTGATAGACTCGGAGACAGGAATGTCTCCTCCCTGAAGAAAAAGGAAAATGAGTCTGATCTCTTCATCAGTGGCAAATCCAAGAATGTCCCTCAGAAGGGCAATGTCGCTGTTGGGGTCTCTAACCACGTGTATACCAGCAGTCAAATAGACCCAGTTCCACACACTAGGTCTTTAGTGGTGCGTTCTGGAGAGCGAACTAGCTTTGTAGGAATGCTTGGAATAAAAATTACCGTAATCCTTCCAGAGACAGTGATCCATTCCCTCACATGGTAGTTAGGGATAGATTCAGTGCCCTGGGGAGTACCTTGGATGAATGTGGTATCCAAAGTATTTACAAAAGATGCCAGTCCCTGGGGGTGGGGAGCCCACCTGGAGGCCCTTTGGCTGCAGGGGCCTGGTCGCAGGAGGAGAGGATGCTCTCGTCAAACAACTGGGAGCTCCTAGCTGTAGAAAGAGCTTTAAAAGGGCTGTTACCTCATCTGCAGGGCCATCATGTGAGGGTGCTGGCCAACAATCGGACTACAGTAGCTTATATAAACCACCAAGGGGGTGCTTGTTCCCGACCACTAGTGGCAGTGGCAGAACAAATATTTCTACTAGCAAAGAGACGCCTCCTCTTATCAGCCCTGCATATCAGAGGAACAGAAAGCATAAGAGCAGACTTCCTAAGCCGCAATCTGCAAAAACAGGGAGAATGGTCCCTGAAGAAGTCCTGTGTTCGATCAGATTGTGGACATGTGGGGTCAATCCTAGATAGACCTTTTTGCCTCAAGAGACAACAGGAAAGTCCAGAAATTCTGTTCTTTGAGTCCAGTAGACAGGCCTTACATGGTAGATGCTTTCAGGGTAGAATGGACATCGGGACTACTCTATGCCTTTCCACCAGTATACCTCATCCTGTCAGTCTTAAGGAAGATCAGGGAAGACAGAGCAACAGTTGTCCTGATAGCTCGGTTTGGCCGAAGAGGCCTTGGTTTTTACTGGCTGAAGGTGATGTCAGTGTCAGATCCATGAGTCCTTCCGGAAGACCGGGATCTCCTATCCCAGTGGCCTTTTCTCCATCCTCAGATGTCCGGGCAGCATTTAACAGCCTGGAATTTGAGAGATCACTTTTAGAGAAGAAAGGATTCTCAGCTAGCTTAATTTCCACTCTGCATAGTAGCAGGAAATCAATGGCCACCAGAATCTATCGGAGGACCTGGAGAAAATTCCTATCCTTTTCAGCGGCAGTGCGGGAATGGAAGTCCCATTATCATCTATACTGGAGTTCCTTCAGAAGGGACAGAAGCTTGGCTGTTAGCACCTTTAAGGTACAAGTTTCAGCCTTGGGTCTTATGTAGTAGGTGGGTGGCCAAATTCATTAGGGCCTGTGGTAGATCAAGTTTAGCTCCATCCCCTAGCCCCCCTCCGTGGGATCCAAATTTAGTATTGTCTGCATTAACAGAAAGCCACTTCGAATCATTACTCTCTGTCTCGGAAAAAGTTAATCTTGTTAAAAAGAGCCCTTTTGGTAGCACTTAATTCCGCCTGTAGGATAGGTGATATGCAGGCTTTGTCAGCAGACCCTCAAACGCAGATCATGGAGGATAGGATAATCTTGAGGTTAAACCCGGCTTACCTCCCTAAGGTGATTACAAAATTTCTCAGGGCTCAGGAGATAGTGGTACCATCCTTCTGTCCTAACCCCAGCAGCCAGAAGGAGGAAAGGCTACTTACCCTAGATGTTAGGAGTTGCCTTCTGTGGTATCTACAGGTGACCGAGCGCTGGAGAAAGCAGAGGGCACTGTTTGTGTCCTTTCAGGGGTCGAGGAAGGACCTTAGTGTCTTTAAACAGACTATAGCAAGGTGGGTTAGAGAGGCCATAAAGCTAGCTTATGTCAGTGCAGGTAGGGCCATTCCTGAAAACCCATTCCGCAAGAGCCGTGGCGATGTCCTGGGTGGAAAGAGCAGATGCCTCGATCGACCAGATTTGTAAGGCGGCCACATGGTCCTCTCCGTCCACCTTCTTCAAACACTAGGCTGGACCTGTCTGCCTCCTCTGACCTAGCATTCGGGAGAAGGGTTCTGCAAGCGGTGGTCCCTCTCTAAGAATAGAAGTCTCTAATTCTCTCGTGGTGCTGTGATGGGTGACTGAAAAACTCGGGTATTACTTAGGCCTCTTTCACACTTCAGTCGTGCGACGTCAGTCAAAATCCGCCAAAGTGTGAAAAAAGCTTTATTCCCATTGACTTGCATTAGTGGCGGATTTGACGGATGGTCGTCCGTTAGATCCGTTTTTTGACGGATCCGCCATAAATTTGGTGTCCGCCATTTTTGGAAAACGTTCAATGCAACGTTTTTGTGTGCGTCAAAATGGCGGATCCGCGGCCATCGGTTTTTGACGGAATCCGCCAGCGGATCCTTTTCTCCCATAGAAAATCCATACAAAATGCTCAAAACACTATCCGAGGTCTGTCTGTCTCTCTCTCTCTCTCTCTCTCTCTCTCTCTGTCGTGTGAAAGAGGCCTTACCGGTAATGTGTTTTTTCATAACCCATGATGACACCTGTATATTCCCTCCCTGTTTGATCACTACTTTTTTCGGTGAATCTTCGTTTTGTTAAACACTCCTTTGGGTGTTGGTGGTCAGAATTCATATAAATATGGATGTATTATTTTTTGTATGTACACTAATCTGGGAGTTCCTCTCGATGTGATGCGGAGAGAGGAGCCGCCCTTTTTATCTTGAAGGTTTCCTATCCTTGAAGGGCGGGGATCCCCTCTCTCTTGGTGCCGTCATGGGTTGCGAAAAAACTCATTACCGGTAAGTAATACCCGTGTTTTCCTTTTAATAACTCCTCGTATGAGAATTTAACCTGTGATCTTCTGCTTATAATATGCTTTAAATTGCACTACCACAGTGGATAGAACAAATCTCACTCTCCAATGAACCCTAGCCTGTGGCTAAGTTTCACAAGAGCGCCAAACCGCAGTGACTGACAACCCATCGGTGCCCTGAGAACGCTCATGTAAATGCCGCTGGCACAAATTGAATAGTAGCAGCCCGCACAACACATTCCGACAGCATTTGAGTCTGAATTTTAAGTGGTTTGCTGCCCCCTAAGAGAACCCTCACACCTACATGATGTAGGCAGCTATATGGTCAAGGTGTATTATACACAGGGAAATCTTACGCTACGAAATATGATGGTGCTACATAAGCAAACATAAAAATTGTTACGTGACTTATTAAAAACAATATTCAGTATGAGGTAAAGCTTAGGCTCCTGGTTGGTGAATTAAATTTTTGCTTGATTTACTTTTTGTTGAGTTTATGAAAAAATAAGTGAATCGATTCTCCCATTCTATTCTATGGACCAGTGAGGCGAAAAAATGGCGAAACTGGCAAACCCTACCAGATCGGAGCACAAGGCTCCACTTTGCGTTTTAGATCCTGCTAAGTTTATCGCTCAGAGAAGAGAATCTCACCAGATTTTGAAAGTGAAAAATAAAACTCGCGTCACCATAATATCGCAGGAAAGCGTCTGATATGCGAATGACACATTTGAGAAGTTTTTTTTTTTATCATTTTATTCAGTCCTTTTTTTATCACTTTGTCATAAGAGATTTGTTTAAGTTGATGGAAAAGTTGGACTTTTATCAATAGGAAAATTATATGTAGAACATGATTTTAATGTTTTTGTCTTATAAAAATGCTAATGTCCATTTTGAGTTTTCTTTACTCTGTGGTGGTTTACGATGACTGAAACATTCAGGTCTGTGCAGCGGCACAAGCCATTAAATAACATGAGATTATGTCTATTACATGCTGACTTTCTTTTTGAACTGTAGGCCATTGCCTTACCTCCAATAGCCAAGTGGCCATATCAGAATGGCTTCACTTTTCACACTTGGCTAAGAATGGATCCGATTAACAACATCAACGTGGACAAGGCAAAACCCTATTTATATTGGTACGTTTAAGCGCTTCTGTTTGAGAAGGACGCATCTTCTAATATGCTAGTGTTTGTTCCCTAAGGTGTAATAGAAACTTCTGGCATTAAGCAGATCGTTTATATGGTTGTGACATGCCACCCCCTTTTAAAATGTGGTAAGAGAGGCTAAGAACAAAAAAATACGTTTGCAACCCTCAAATGCACTGAAATTTGCCATTTTTTTCACAAGAAAACTGTCGCAATTCAGTTAAAATAAACTTGAGCCCGATTCATCGTTGCCTTTGCACCGGTTTTTCTTTAGTTTTGTGCCTTTTTATTTGCTTGCACCCGATTTTAATATTTTATTTGCACCTTTTTTGTAGTTTATTGTATATGTACTTGCAAAATTTGGTATTTAATATTTACTCGCACAATTTGTTGCAACTTCACTCCAGTTTCCCCTGGTTATTTTTGAGTGCACCATTAGTTTGGCAACATTTTTGTGATGTTTATGACTTTTGGCATCAAACAAGTCCAAGACAGTAAGAGAGCCCATTTTTGACTTTGCACCAAATTAATGAATTGAGTGCACCATTTTTAATTGGCTCTAAAAATGATAACTAATACCACAAGACAAAGAAAGGAAAGTGACTAAAAAAATCAAAACCCTGCAAATGGCGAATTGTGGCCATGGTAAAATGGGTTTACAGTTCTAGCACAGAAGACAACGGTCAGATTCATCATTTACTTTTTAATTTGCTTTTCTTTTTTGTCTTGTGACATGCATTGCCATTATTAGCGCCAAATTCTTCAGAATGGCGTATGCGGGATTATAAATTTTGCACAAAGTCAACGCTTTAAATTTTTGGCTTTTTACTTTACGCACCCTTTTTTTGTTAGAGGAAAAAGTTGCATGATTTGTGACAATGTTGCACACAGGTCTAACGTGCACAGAAATTTCCGACCTACAAAGAATAACTAAGGGGACTGTGGTACATTAGAACAAAAATATCATGCTTTTTTAAAAAGTCACAAATGATGAATCAGTCGCAAACATTTACATTACTAAAACTGCACCACAACGGCAGACAGAGAAAAACAGATGAACAAGAAGATAGACTTCAAAATGGGTGCAACATTAAAGGGAAATTTTGTGCAAAAGAAAGTAGTGAAAATTAGACAAAAATTGGCACAAATGCTTTAAAGAATTGGGCCCAAAGTTTAGCGAGCTGTTAAAATGTAATCTGCTTTTTATTAACTTGTAATATGTATATGTATTTTTCTTAAGTTTTAGAACAAACAAAGGCCTTGGTTATTCTGCTCATTTTGTTGGCGGTTGCTTAATAATCACATCCATAAAGTCCAAAGGAAAAGGTTTCCAGCACTGCGTGAAGTACGATTTCAAGCCTCAGAAGGTGTGACGAGTGTTGGTTATTGATTTTTCTTATACCGGTCTGTTTAGTTTTTGGTTTCCTGCCTCAGTGTTTGCTGATATTAGGACTATGAGAAACACGTCTGGCTAAGGACCGTATGTGTTGCCTGTGTTTGCATTGGGAAATGTCCCTGGTGTGATGGGACAGATTGGACTCGGGACTTTACAATTTCAGCATGTCTGATCTTTTAGTTCACTGAATTAGAAGCCACTGTCTGCTTTGCCTGGCAGACGCAAACTCCTCTTCCCAATCAGAGCACATGTATGAAGGGCTTGGGAGAAATTTTTGTCAGCAAAGTGAGCAAAGCGAGCACTTGGTGAACAGTCATCTAAGGTGTACGGCCAGTTTTAAAGGCTTGTTCCCACACAAATGGGTTTTAAAAAAAACAAAAACAATCTGTACTCGCACTCCCCAGGTCCAGCGATGAACATCCACAGTTGCTCCTACGGTCTGTTATTGTCTGCAGCACTGATGTCACATTCACACTGCTGCATTCAGTCGGTGGGCTCATAGTCTCTGCCAGAGTAGACTGCACAAGCCTCTCAGAGCGTCTGCCGTGCAGTGTGTGTCTGCCGTGCTGTGTGTGTCTGCCCGTGCTGTGTTGTGCGTGCGTTGTGTCTGCCCGTGCAGTGTGTGTCTGCCCGTGCAGTGTGTGTCTGCCCGTGCAGTGTGTGTCTGCCCGTGCAGTGTGTGTCTGCCCGTGCAGTGTGTGTCTGCCCGTGCAGTGTGTGTCTGCCCGTGCAGTGTGTGTCTGCCCGTGCAGTGTGTGTCTGCCCGTGCAGTGTGTGTCTGCCCGTGCAGTGTGTGTCTGCCCGTGCAGTGTGTGTCTGCCCGTGCAGTGTGTGTCTGCCCGTGCACTGTGTCTGCCCGTGCACTGTGTGTCTGCCCGTGCACTGTGTGTCTGCCCGTGCACTGTGTGTCTGCCCGTGCAGTGTGTGTCTGCCCGTGCAGTGTGTGTCTGCCCGTGCAGTGTGTGTCTGCCCGTGCAGTGTGTGTCTGCCCGTGCAGTGTGTGTCTGCCCGTGCATGTGTGTCTGCCCGTGCAGTGTGTGTCTGCCCGTGCAGTGTGTGTCTGCCCGTGCAGTGTGTGTCTGCCCGTGCAGTGTGTGTCTGCCGTGCTGTGTGTGTCTGCCGTGCAGTGTGTGGCTGCCCGTGCAGTGTGTGCTGCCCGTGCAGTGTGTGGCTGCCCGTGCAGTGTGTGGCTGCCCGTGCAGTGTGTGGCTGCCCGTGCAGTGTGTGGCTGCCCGTGCAGTGTGTGGCTGCCCGTGCAGTGTGTGGCTGCCCGTGCAGTGTGTGTGGCTGCCCGTGCAGTGTGTGTGGCTGCCCGTGCAGTGTGTGGCTGCCCGTGCAGTGTGTGGCTGCCCGTGCTGTGTGTGGCTGCCCGTGCTGTGTGTGGCTGCCCGTGCGTGTGTGGCTGCCCGTGCTGTGTGTGGCTGCCCGTGCTGTGTGTGGCTGCCCGTGCTGTGTGTGGCTGCCCGTGCTGTGTGTGTGTGCTGCCGTGCTATGTGTGTGTGCTGCTCGTGCTATGTGTGTTTGTGCTGCTCGTGCTATGTGTGTTTGTGCTGCTCGTGATGTGTGTGTGTGCTGCTCGTGCTGCGTGTGGCTGCCCGTGCTGCGTGTGGCTGCCCGTGCTGCGTGTGGCTGCCCGTGCTGCGTGTGGCTGCCCGTGCTGCGTGTGGCTGCCCGTGCTGTGTGTGTGTGCTGCTCGTGCTATGTGTGTGTGCTGCTCGTGCTATGTGTGTTTGTGCTGCTCGTGCTGCGTGTGGCTGCCCGTGCTGCGTGTGGCTGCCCGTGCTGCTGTGGCTGCCCGTGCTGCGTGTGGCTGCCCGTGCTGCGTGTGGCTGCCCGTGCGCGTGTGGCTGCCGTGCTGTGTGTGGCTGCCCGTGCTGTCAGCTCTGCAGACAATAACATGCACTGGTAGCTGCAGCAGAGACCCGGCTCTGGACATTTTGCCTTCTTGAAACAAATGCTCCTGGGGACAGGAGTTTTCTGAAACGAAACAGATGATGGCATAACCTAGTGATATAACGGTGTCCTACCTCCTGGATCCTCACTAACATGAATGAAGAGGCCACATTTCTACTTCAGCACTACAACTCCTTGGCAATGCTTTACCTGCTCTGTGGCTGTGATGGGAACTGGTTCCATCTACTTGATGTATCCGCAGCACGTGGCTGATGAGCTCCTCTGTGCAAAAGAACAGCCGAATCTAACCCTTCATTCTATGGGTCGTGGGGTTCCCTAAGCGATCACAAAGTGATTGCAAATCCTAGCCTATTCCTTCAATTACTGACATGGGAGTAAACTTCTCAGCAGTGTTATCTTTCTGATCTGTTCTGAAGAATTGGTGCTTTTAGTAATGCAAGTTGCAATATGGCTTTTTAGAAATTCACAAAATATTAATAAAGTTAATTATGCAATTCAAGCTTCTAACTTTTTAGGGCGCTTCTTAATAAACCGGTGTTGTCCAGTATCTCTTATATCGGATTCAAGTCTCATATTGACTTCTTGTTCTAGTGGACAATGCAGAATTGACTGAACTGTGACCGAAACAGGGACAGAGAGGTCTAATAGCTGACTTTCTCTACCTCTTCCTTCTTTATTAGACATGTTTTTGTAAAAAAAAAAAAAAAAAATGAATAATGATTTTAGTATTAGTTTAGTTTTAATTTTTTTTTTTTAGTATCCTGGTGCACCTAGGAAATATCAAGCTACTACTTCTATGTGCCTTAATTTAATATTGCGTACCAGGCATGTGATAAAACTGTCCCTAAACGTTCCCATGCAGTTACATGTAGGTGATGACACAAGTGTAGTTTGTTCTTTTATAGTCTCCGATTTGTTTATTTTTTTTAATTTTTTAATTTTTTTTATGCAGCTATTATGTCTTTCACTTTTCTGGAAGAATTGTTTTAGATATCAGTTGCATTTGTGTTCACTCTATTGTCTTTTAATTTTTACCTTTCAGTGGTACATGGTGTCACTTGTCCACATTTACAACAGATGGAAGAACAGTGAACTGCGATGCTTCGTCAATGGGGAACTGGCTTCGTATGGAGAGATAACCTGGCTTGTCAATACAAGCGACGTGAGTGCTGCCTTTTTCCAGTAGTTTAGTACAGATATATTGAGGATTTCGTCGCTTGCACGTTTGTCAATTGCAGTACATCTGGAATATATGTTTATACTTTATTGTAAAAATAAAATTAAATTGTTTTCTGATATTTTAAATCTTATTTTTCAGTTCATTTTTAAAACAATGCTAGGAGAACTAACAGTGTACATTTATTTTTCTTAATTGTTTCACTTATGTAATAGTGTGTCAGATTTATTCACACTCAGTCAAAAAGTGTCAGGAAATGATACAAGTGGCATTACATTCTCTGCCCGGTGCGCCCAACCGGTCTGTTTACTGGTATCAATTCAACATGTGATCACTGTAACCAATTGGTGGCTTTAATGATCAAAGGTGTTGAAATGATGTTACCACGGCAACAAGTAAACAGTTTTTTTGTAGGGAGCTGCTGAGGATGTAACTCTTATGACATTTAGCCATCTGTCCATCGCTGATTCCAGAGGTGGCAAGTAACCCAGGCAATGAACAGTAAGCTACAGTATATAGCATTAAAAGTTCCTCCATTCTGGAGAACAGAGAGGATTTTTATTGCAAAGTTACTTGTTTTTTTGTTTTGTCATAAGTCAGACACTTCTTCCTTTTATAAATAATGTTTTGGAACATGAAACCCTTATCGCTTCTGATTTTTTAAATTTTTTAATTTTTTTTCCTTCAGACTTTTGACAAGTGTTTTTTGGGTTCATCTGAAACGGCGGATGCGAACAGGGTGTTCTGTGGGCAAATGGCTTCTGTCTATCTCTTCAGTGAAGCCCTCAATGCAGCCCAGATATTTGCAATATATCAGCTTGGTCCTTCATACAAGGTAATGTTATTTTTAATAAAACATTCAGTTGGAGATAGTTGGTAATTTCCATTAACTTTAACTCTAAGATGCCTCTTACTTTCTTTGTACTTCAGAGTTTAAGGTTTTTTTTTTTCTGGCTCAGTATTTTGGAGAATGCCGCTTCACATTACAGCTTCCGACTTGCCTGTTGGCTGTGCGCTCTTGATGATTGACATATTGGAACAGTGGCATGGTTGTTCTCCTGACACGAACTGGGTGCTCTGTTGCTGCAAGCATAGGCAGCTTCACCTCTATATCGTCAGAGGAGTGTGGGGTGCCTAAGCTGGCCGTAGCCAGAGGAGTGTGGGGTGCCTAAGCTGGCCGTAGCCAGAGGAGTGTGGGGTGCCTAAGCTGGCCGTAGCCAGAGGAGTGTGGGGTGCCTAAGCTGGCCGTAGCCAGAGGAGTGTGGGGTGCCTAAGCTGGCCGTAGCCAGAGGAGTGTGGGGTGCCTAAGCTGGCCGTAGCCAGAGGAGTGTGGGGTACCTAAGCTGGCCGGATCCAGAGGAGTGTAGGGTGCCTAAGCTGGCCGGATCCAGAGGAATGTGTGGTGCCTAAGCTGGCTGGATCCAGAGGAGTGCGGGGTACCTAAGCTAGCCAAATACAGTGCCGTGTGGGGGTACCACAGCTGGCCGGAGCCAGTGCAGCCCTTCCAAGCTCTATAACAAAGTCTGCAAGAGCTGTACTCCTTTCTAGGAGACCAGCCACTGCTACTAGACTGCAGAGGTAACCTGCAACAAGCAATAAACAGAATCCAAAAATTCCTCCCTTTACTTTTTTTTGGGGGGTGGGTGCGAGGGTGTGTTGTAAACTCCAATGAAATCTCGATCTTTTCACACTCCACAACAGCAGGATGCGCTGTGGTTGGACCCCCACTGATCATAACCAAGGCTACCACATCCTAGTGATAAACAATAACAGATGTTGATGGGATACCACATTTTGCATAATTCATTAAATTTCTTATACTTGATTTTTTTTTTTTTTTTTACAATTTTAAAGGCAGATTTAATTCACTTAATTGCCTTATGTGATCTGTAGTATGAATTGCATACAAATCTGCACACTGCTGCTTATATTGGGAACTTACTGTTCACTGTTCTGAAATTCTTTTTTTATCCAGGGCACATTTAAATTCAAGGCGGAAAGTGACCTCTTTCTTGCTGAACATCACAAGTTGCTGCTGTATGATGGAAAGCTGTCCAGTTCAATTGCCTTCACATACAACCCAAGAGCAACAGACGCTCAGCTCTGCCTGGAATCTTCTCCCAAAGAGAACGCCTCTATATTTGTCCATTCTCCCCACGCCTTGATGCTCCAGGTAGTGTTCTGAGGAAGCTGCCTTATTATGGCTGTTACCTCTTGTGCTTTTTATCATGTAGCATAATTGGCACGAACTCGAAATCTGGTTATCAACCTCTGCTGTCATACGATGATGTGCATCATGTTATAATCCTAGCACTTGATTTTCTATAACAAACTGATAATACTATATAGGAAACAGACATATTGCATACAGTATCAAAATGGTAGGACACCTGTTCACGCAATGGTTTTCCTTATTGGAATTGGAGCATTGTAGATTCAGACTGAAGGCAGCAAAAGCACGAAGGGACACATGGAGTAAAGAAACATGTAAAACAAAACAGAATGTGTGTTATACCTTACATTCATCAAAGTACCCCCCTTTTACCCTGACACCTTTTAACACATCGTTGCCATTCTGTCAAGCAGGCTGAATGGGTCTTCCCAGAAAATGGCAAGAACCAGAAAATTAACTAGTTGGATACGAAAATCCATCATTACTTTAGGGCAGTGTTCCCCCAACTCCGCTTCAAGAGCCACCAACAGATCATGTTTTCAGGATTTCTTTAGTATGGCCCATGTGATTGCATCACCTACACAGGCAATAGTTCCATCACCTGTGCAATACTAAGGAAATCCTAAAAACATGATCTGTTGGTGGCTCTTGAGGACTAGAGTTGGGGAACACTGCTTTACGACATGAAGATCACTCATTGTGGAAAATTGTGAGAACTTTGGTTACATGACTGCTCTTGAGGATACATTCAATCGCTATAATGAAACTGGTTCTCACTAGAACCGCCTCAGTAAATGAAGACTGCAGAGGATAAGTTCATCAGCGTTATAAACCTTGGAAATTACAAATTGACAACACCTCAGATAACCTTCATATGTGATGCACAAACCTAAATTATCAGAAGCATGTCTAAATGAATTATCTAGAGGATACTGTGAGAAGCAGGTCTTTATGGTTAAATTGTAAAGAAGTCACTGCTGGGGACTGCAAGCAAGAAGAGACTTGTATGGGGCAACACAAGGACTGGACATTAAATAGGTTCAAACCTGTACTGTGATCTGATTACTCAAAATTTGAGATTTTTGGCACCAACCACCATGCCTTTTGTGAGACGTAGAAAAGGTTAGCAGAGGCTTCCTACATGTACTGTCTTCACTGTGAAGCGTGGAGGACGTGTCGGTGATTTATTCCAAATTCAGATTGCCCACCATGGCTACCACATCATTCTGCAACAATGTGTCTGCATTGCACTTAGTGGGATCATCAGTTTTGCTGCAACAGGACAATGAAAAAATGCATACCTGCAAGCTATGTAAGGGATATGTGACCAAGATGGAGAGGGATGGATGCTTCATCAGATGACATGGCTCCACAAGCACCAGACCTTAACCCAGTTCAGATATTTTGGGAAGAGTTGAACCACAGAGTGAAGGCAAAGCTGCCAACAAGTGCTCAGCACCTCTGGTTCCTCCTTTAAGACTGTTGAAAAGCCATTCCAGGTGATGACATGATGAGGCTGCTTAATAGCATACCAGGGGTGTGTAAAGTGGTCGTCAGAGTAAAAGAGGGTGCTTTCAATCTTGGCTTTAACAAATATCCTGTTTCATACGTGTTTCTTTATTCCTTGTTTCCATGTGTTCCTTCATGTGGTTTTTTTGCCTTCAGTCTGAATCTACAATGTGCACAATCCAACCAGTGAAAGAAAATACACTGTAACAACAAGTGTGACCGTACTGTGTATGTATGTGTGTAAGTATATACACAATCTACAGATTTACCCAAGTTCCCTGTTCAGATTACTATTTATCTTGCAAATTGACAAAATTGATGGTGCTTCTTTGCTGGACTTCCCTGCAGATACATCCCATATAGGTGCTGCCTTATCTGTATGTTGTCTTGATTTTAGCTTTCATGAGTTCTTTTTGTATGTGTGTTTTTTTTTTTATTCATTTTTTATGCTCGGGTAATAACTTTTTATATTTATATATTATCTTTCAAGGATGTGAAGGCAGTCATTACACATTCAATTCAAAGTGCGATGCACTCCATCGGAGGGGTGCAGGTTCTCTTCCCTCTTTTTGCTCAGCTGGACTACAAGCAATACGGGTCTGATCACATTGATACTACTGTCTGGTAAGAGAACTCTTGACTATTTTTTTTTCCCGATGGTGAATAAGATATTGGCTATGATATTAAAGTTTGAAAAACAAAACTAAATAAAACCCCCACAAAGATAAAAAAAAAGAAGTATGCAGCATGTCAAGGGGCAATCAAATGGACAGCACTGATGCAACCATGATGAACCAGAAAAACGCAGCCAATGAGTTTCTATATATTTTTCATAGAGACCTGGTGACAAGGAGACAGTGGTGGGGGGTCAAGAGGAAAGAGTGACAGTAGGAAGACTTTGGGTATACAGAAGACTGAGGAATGTGACTTCACGTTACAGCCAGAAACATGTGAATACTTTAGTCTGAGCCCATGGCTTGGACATGAAGCATCACCTCTTCCAGTACATAAGGCTGCACCTTTACCTCCACTGTAGTCACGAGCAAGGACATGGGTCGGGTTGAAGAAAAGTTCATGTCAGCAGCTATATGGCTCTGACCCAGAGATTGGAAGTGTGCGATAACCCCTACACTTGTCATACATGTCAAGGGATTTCCTCATCATCCCTGTCCGCTCTTCCGCATACAACCTCCCGAGGAGTCTCCGAGGCTGCGCTGCAATATAGGAAATGCTACATAATGCCAGAATAACTTTTTTGTTATTGCCGTGAAGTTTACATTATCCTATGTAAAGATACGATCACACATGATATATTATACGGAGTATATAAAATATCCCACCAGACACAATGCTAGGGCTAGACCTTTGTTTTTTTTTTTTCCCCACACCTGTCTGAAAATTTTGCACCGCAAAAAACCCAAAGGTCTAGAGCAGGGGGTACACATGCACGCATGCAGTTGAGGAGCAGGGGCTGGCAAGTGCTAATAGTGCCCTGTGTAGACATCTCTGGATGCCTCATGCATCAGGAGAATGGGGTTTCTAGTCTAGAGAGCCATTTGCATGAATCGCCTCTGATGATCGCAGCTTCAAGCCTCCAAGGGGTTTATAAAAGCAAGTAAAAAGTAATCAAAAAGTTTTAAAACATTTTAAAAATATAACTGTACAAATCACTTCCCTTTGGCCCCATTCAAAATAAAACAAAAAATACACATATTCGGCACTGCGGCATTCAGAAACGCCTGATCTATCAAAATATAAACTAAATTAATCCGATCAGTGAACAGCTTAATGAGAAAATCAAAATGCCACTATTTAAGTTTTTAGTTTTTTTTGGTTGCTCCAACATTGCAATAAAATGCTATCAAAGACGATCAAAACATCACATCTACCTCAAAATGGTATCAATAAAAACATCAGCTCAGTGCGCAAAAAATAAGCCCTCACCCAGCCCCAGATCCAGAAAAATGGAGACTCTACGGGTGTCAGGAAAATGCCTTTTTTTTTTCTTTACACACACTTTATCGCCTGTTAAATAAAAAAAGAACCTAGACATGTTTGGTATCTGCATACCCGTAATGATCTGGAGAATCATAATGGCAGGTCAGTTTTCGCATTTAGTGAACATGGTAAAAAAAAAACCCCAAAAAACAAACAATTGTGGAATTGCACTTTTTTTTGCAATTTCACTGACTTGAAATTTTTTCCCCTGTTTTTCAATACACTACATCATGTTCCAAATTATTATGCAAATGATATTTTTCTCTGATTTTCCTAAGTGGTCCATGCAAATGACAGTCAGTCTAATAAAAGTCATCACCCGTTAGAGTATACTTCGAATTTTATTGAAGAAACCTCCCAATGATAACAGTATAATCTCCAAAATGAATAAAACTCAAAATGCGCCGTTCCAAATTATTAGGCACAGCAGAATTTCTGAACATTTGATCTGTTTTAAAGAACTGAAAATGCTAATTTGTGGAATTTGCAGCATTAGGAGGTCACATTCACTGAACAAAAAAGCTACTTAACTCCAAAACATCCTAACAGGCCAAGTTACATGTTAACATAGGAACCCTTCTTTGATATCACCTTCACAATTCTTTCATCCATTGAACTTGTGAGTTTTTGGAGAGTTTCTTCTTGTATTTCTTTGCATGAAGTCAGAATAGCCTCCCAGAGCTGCTGTTTTGATGTGAACTGCCTCCCACCCTCATAGATCTTTTGCTTGATGATACTCCAAAGGTTCTCTATAGGGTTTAGGTCAGGAGAAGATGGTGGCCACACCATGAGTTTATCTCCTTTTATGCCCATAGCAGCCAATGACTCAGAGGTATTCTTTGCAGCATGAGATGGTGCATTGTCATGCATGAAGATGATTTTGCTCCTGAAGGCACGTTTCTGCTTTTTATACCATGGAAGAAAGTTGTCAGTCAGAAACTCTACATACTTTGCAAAGGTCATTTTCACACCTTCAGGACCCTTAAAGGGAACTTGTCAACCCCCCCTGGCCGTTTTGAAGTAAAAGATCCACCTTCAGCAGCACTAATGCCGCAGTCTGTGAATGTGGCTCTTTTACTTACTTCCGCAGTGTGTTATTATGTATTCACGCTGCGGGGCAGGAAACCTGGCGCCTGCAGTCTACCTGTGTGAATACATAATAACACACTGCGGGGAGTGATCAGGGAAAGGCAACAACGCAAGCGCTAGAGTCTTCTGACAGTTCCCGGGCAGCGCGCACTGCGCATGCCGGGGACTCATACAAGAGCGCAGGCGCCAGACAAAAACGAAAGAAAGCAAAAAAAAGCCAGGAGCAGGCGCGGTGACGCCGAAGGGCCTTGATGGACGGCTGGGGGGAGGATTAGTCACTGGAAGAGGACATACCTCTTAGACCCATCTAAGGTATGGGGACCGTTTTATAAAACTGAATATTTAATTGTTGTAGGGGCACAGAAGTAAAAGAGCCACCTTCACAGACTGCTGCATTAGTGCTGCTGAAGGTGGCTCTTTTACTTCAAAACGGCCGGGGGGTTGACAAGTTCCCTTTAAAGGGCCCTACCAGCTGTTTCCCCATGATTCCGGCCCAAAACATGACTTCTCCACCTCCTTACTGACGTCGCAGCCTTGTTGGGACATGGTGGCCATCCACCAACCATCCACTACTCCATCCAACTGGACCATCCAGGGTTGCTCAACACTCATCAGTAAACAAGACTGTTTGAAAATTAGTCTTCATGTATGTCTGGGCCCACTGCAACCGTTTCTGCTTGCGAGCACCGTTTAGGGGTGGCCGAATAGTAGGTTTATGCACCACAGCAAGCATTTGAAGGATCCTGCACCTTTAGGTTCGAGGGACTCCAGAGGCACCAGCAGCTTCAAATATCTGTTTGCTGGTTTGTAATGGCTTTTTAGCAGCTGCTTTCTTAATCCGATGAACTTCCAGTTAGAAAACTTCCTCATTCTGCCTTTATCAGCACGAACACGTCTGTGCTCAGAATCAGCCACAAATCTCTTAACAGTACGATGATCATACTTATGTTTTCGGGTAATGTCTAATGTTTTCATCCCTTAAACAAGGCATTGCACTATTTGATGCTTTGCAGCAGCAGAGATCCTTTTTCTTTCCCATGTTACTTGAAAACTCCGGCCTGCTTAATAGTGTGGAACATCCAGTTTTCCTTTTATTGGGCTCACATGGCAAACGAATTATCACAGGTATCTGAGATTGATTTCAGTGATCCAAAGAACCCTGAGACACAATACCATCAATGGGTTTCATTTACAAAAAAAACAAAAAACGCTATGACACTTAAAACCAATTTGCATAATAATTTAGTACATGATGTATATGGAAAAATCAATGGTGTCCTTCAGAAGTGCAACTTGTCCCGTAAAAAACAAGCCCTCACACGGCTATATTGACGGAATAATATATAAAAGTTATGGCTCCGGGAAGAAGGGGAGGAAAAAAGCATGAAAACGTACAAAACTGAAAATCTAAAGGTCGTGAAGGGTTTCATTTTTAGTGCAGCCCCTGAATTGGTTCATTGTGACAATATGGCACTTAGACCAAAAATAGTTGTGAACCCTTGTTTAGAGTTAGCATTGTGCCATAATGTCTGGTGTAATATTGTCCTATCTCCTCAATATCCTATAACATCATTCATGTATGATGGGCATCTTTACATAGGATGAGGCAGGTTTCATGACTTTAGCAAAAAAAAAAAAATGGCATGTATTCCACCTTTTATCAGAATTTCACTGGGTAAATGGGATTGTAGTTGGATCTATTGATGTAACCTCAGTGCTAGAGAAATTAATAATTTTGTCCTTTTGGCTTCTTAGCTCTACTCTTTTGGCCTTTATTTTGGAGTTGCTGAAAAACTCTCTCGCTATGCAAGAACAGATGCTCTCATCAAAGGGCTTCCTGGTAATAGGTTATAGTCTTGAGAAGGTAAGTGATCCCTCACCTGATCCAGTTTCTGTGCCTCACTGGGATACGATGACTTGCATGTATAGTGCTGATACCACAGCGCCCTCTCGGATCTTGTTAACGAGTGATGGGCATGTGACTACTTCTTTCTATCTAGCACCTTGCACTGATTTTAATTGTTTTTTTTTAAAGATGGTTTACTAATATAAATTAAGTTTTTTGTTTTGTTTTTAAATTCAGGTATGCATCACTTTTATTTTTTGCCATGGTGAAACTATGCACTTGGTTGGTTTCCTCTTTATTGTAATTTGTGTCACCCACTTCTTATTAAGGACAATATTGTTGTAAGATAGGACTTCTTTAAAGAGTAAGCAAGTCTCTTTAACTGCAAGCAAATCTGTGAGGGATCAGGTCCTGAGACCCCCATCAGTTACTCAAAAATGACCCCCAAGGTGTGCTCCGTACAGGAGACAGACTGCACAGCTGCTGCCTGAGCACATGCACACACTATTGATACTATTGAAAGGCAATGGATCTCTACTGTATCCGTACTACTGTGTGCACTCAGGCCGGAGTTGTGCAGTCCTGTCTCGTGCCCAGCACATCTTGGGGGGGAACTTTTTAAGTAATGTAGGGTTGGGGGGGACTCAAGACCAGGTACACAATCTATCTGCTTGCTGTTAAAAGGGCACAACACAAAATATATCATTCTTTAAGTGCCCTTGACCTAGTATTATATGATCTACACATATTTCAGGTTTGGCGGCTGCTGAGATTTGTAGACTTGTTGTAACTTTTGATGTTACTTCTAAGGAAACTATGTATTGATGTGAATAAACTACATGTGTTTTTAACCAAAATGTAACTTGTATTTTATTTTCATGGATGATTTTTCTGTTTCTAAACAGTCTTCCAAAGCTCATGTAACTAAAGATGTTTTAGATCTGAGCCTGGCATTTTCTAAATACCTGAGCACTTTGCATAATGGCATTCCTTTACTGAAACAGTTGTGTGACCACGTTTTACTCAACCCAGCAATATGGATTCATACACCTGCAAAGGTTAGTGGCCGTACAATCGCTGATGGCTGCAGATCTGGGGCTTCCAGGGCTAGAGATGCTTTATACGATCGCTCCGCTCTGACTAATAGGAGGTTACTAGTTCAGGAGCCCCCTACTACTTTCTCCATGTACCCTAATCACAACATCGGGAAGTGGCTGATAAATGAAAGTGACCGTCGTTGATCAGTAATGGCTGCTTCCTGAGCTTTTGAGATGTCTGCCAAAAATGTGTATTTAGGCCAGAATGAAGGAGGAGTGAAATAACCATGTTCTTCATTTGTTATATGAGGATTTTTTCTATTTTTACATTTTAGGTCCAGTTGGCCTGTATACCTACATGTCTACAGACTTCATCAGCACCGTTAACATATACAATGCAGTGCGGAGAATCGGCACAGTCCTCCTTGTGATGCACACCCTGAAATACTTCTACTGGATTGTAAATCCCCAGGACCGGAGTGGTATCATCCCTAAGGGATTGGGTATGTTGTGATTTCATGACTAATGGCGAGATATATATATGTACGTTTGCCGACCGAATGGGGTTGCCTTAAATTGATAATGAAGTAAAACTACAAAGTGCTTGTGAAAACGAGCAACTTTGTAATTTGTCATCCATTAATAATCCTTTATGCCTTAGAGCCTGCTCACAGCACTTGCCTTACTGGATTGCACCTCCCATGCTGCACAGCAAAGCTACCTCTGGCACCCTGAGACGACGCCGTGGGTCCTACCGGTCAATCTTCAGGAGAGCGCCGTCCTCGGCAGGAAGCAGTGTGCTCCCTCCTGAGGATACAGCACTAGATTAGCACTTTAATGTGTATTTCTGTCTTCTCTCTTACCCAGATGGCCCCCGTCCTAGCCAGAAGGAGGTGCTGACACTCAGAGCGTTCCTGCTCATCTTCATCAAGCAGTTGGTAATGAAGGTAACAGATGCAGCCTGTGTTGCCTGTTAGGGGATGTGCACATGGGATGGATACACAGTTGGATTTTCCTGGGGACAAATCTGCATTATTGAAGTGCAAGCATTGTGAATTCGATTTTCTGAAATCTTATTCTCCCAATCCTGAAAAATCTGCAGCCAAAATAGATTGCTGCTATAGGTTTGCGATGACTTCTGCCCCGTTGCACTTTTCGGCCTTCATTTGGGCCAAAATGCATGTGAGGGCTGCAGTCATCACAGACTGGGAGGACACCTGAGTATTTATGTCTGCCTTCTTTATGCATCTTGGCTTTAAAATCCTTTTTTGCATTATGGGCATTGTTTGGTTAGTTCAGCTTTTGGGCTTATCCCTTTGTGGTATTGTAATCTGTGGACATACTTAAATAACTTTTCTTGCCATAGTGCTGTCTGATTAGTATTTGATTATCTATTTTATACTTTTGGTGCATGTCTGCCTTCTCTACACATATATATTTCCATTGTAATGCTAATGACAATTTTAGCACAATGCATTAATTATGTTGTTTTTTTCTACTTTTGTGTGTTCATAACTCCATTTGTCAGTGAGGAAAGGATTGGTTGTCACTAGTGTTGAGCGATACGATACTGCAAATATCGGGTATCGGCCGATATTAGCTGTATCGGCCTTTGATTCCGAATACCGATATTTTCGTCATATCGAATACCGGAATCGGATTTGTCACTGTCACTGTCTGTGTCCGTCGGTCGGGTTGTCACTGTCAGTGTCCGTCGGTCGGGTCTGACAGGAGTCAGCGGCACTTACCTGGCAGAAGATCTCCGGCGGTCACGGGCTGGACTGCTTCATGGCCGCCATCATCTTTCCCGGCGGTCACATGCAGTTTCTCGCGATAACTGCAGTGACTGCTGGGTAATCCCGGCCGTAAAGCAGTCAGTCCGATGACGTCACCGCCGGGGAAGCAGGTAATCAGCTGTGCTGCGTCGCGATGACAGGCTCTGCCTGTCATTGCGATGTAGCAGAGCTGGATCGCCGTGGGACAGTCGTTACTATGGACTGCGTCGGACAGGTGGTATACTGTTGGTTTGTTTTTTTTCTTTTTTTTACAGGAGATCGATGGCGTCGCAGGAATGAGAGTACAATAAAAGAAATGAAAACTGTGTTGTCTCTTTTATTTCATTAAAAACTTTTTTCTTGCTGTGTCTTTTTTTTATGCATTTAATAACTTTGGGATTAATAATGGATCGGTGTCTTATTGACACCTCTCCATTATTAACCGGGCTTATTGTCACTGTGCAATCAACGGTGACATTAACCCCTTATTACCCCGCTTGCCACCGCTACAGGGCAAGTGGGAAAAGCCGGGTAAAGTGCCACAATTGGCACATCTTTTGATGCGCCAAATGTGGGGCTGCTGTAGCCTGGTATTATCAGGCTGTTGAGGGCCAAAATCCATGGGCCTTGACAGTCTTTTAATACCAGGCCGCAGCAGTCTGCATTTTTACTTGGCTGGTTAACAAAAATAGGGGGACCCCTACGCCGTTTTTTTTTCGAGGGGATCCCCTATTTTTGTTAACCAGCCAAGCTAAGCAGACTGCTGTGGCCTGGTAATTTGATCAGGCTTGCCAACGGGTCCATGGTGTATTTTTGGGATTCCCTTACCTGCGAATGGCTGAAAATAACACAACAGGCCTCAGCGGTCTGCTTCATCTGGCTGGTTAACAAAAATAGGGGGGACCCCACGCCAATTTTTTTCGAGGGGATCCCCTATTTTTGTTAATCAGCCAAGATATGCAGACTGCTGTGGCCTGGTATTATCAGGCTGGCAAGGTCCATGGATCTTGGCTCCTTAACAGCCTGAAAATCCAGGCCTCAGCGGTCTGCTTCATCTGGCTGGTTAACAAAAATAGGGGGGACCCCACGCCAATTTTTTTCGAGGGGATCCCCTATTTTTGTTAACCAGTTCCCTCTGACGTCACTGATTGTGTCCCTGGCTGACCTGAAGTGAAAGTGGAAAGCAATCAATTAAGCTTTCCACTTCCTCTCCTGTCAGCCAGGAGAGGAACTCATTCATTTGGGGGTTTACTGTGAGGCTGCAGCATTAGCTGCGGTCCCTGCAGTAAACATTAACCCTTTCTGAAGGATTACACCGTGGGACCTGACTGTACATCGGATTGGTAAGAATAATTTTGCTTTATTATTTTATTTTTATTACAGGAAATGGTTTTAGCAGGAAAATAAAATATGGTCAAAAACTGTGTGATTATTTCATTAAACTTCTTTTTTATTAAAGTGTGTGTGTTTGATTTTTCTTTCATACAATAGGATTAATAATTGATAGTTGTCTAATTGACAGCTCTCAATTATTAACCTGGCTTAAAGTGACCTTTCAATTGCAAGGTCATTTTAACCCCTTATTAACCCATTCGCCACCGCTACAGGGCAATGGGAATAGACGGGCAAAGTGCCAGAAAGGGCAAATCTAATTAGAGATTTGCCCTTTCTGGGGTGTCTGGGGGCAGATGTTAGTAGCCGGGGGGGGGGCCAAAAATAATGGTCCCTCTCTGGGCTATTATTATCTGCCCCCACTCACTGGCTTTGTCTGTCTGGTTGCGAAAATAGGGCGGGAGCCCACGCATTTTTTTTCAGCAATTTTACACCTCATAATATATATATATTATATATATATATATATATTATATATATATATATATATATATATATATATACATGTCATTAAATTTGTGACACATATATATATATATTTATATTTATAGTTCATACACTTCTACATAGTATAATAGCCGCTAATTCAATTGCCGGCTTTTGTGAAAATGCAGAACCCGACATGAAATGACACTTGGTTTACATAGAGTTAACCATGTCTTTTCATGTAGTTTGATATCTGATTTGCACAAACAATTACATGAGTGTAAGTGTGCAAAATTTCACACCTGTAGGGGTTAATTAAAGGTGTAAATTCGTAGCAAAAAAGTCTGTTTTTTTTACAACGAATTTACACCTTTAATTAACCCTACAGGTGTGAAATTTTGCACACATAGACTGATGTAATTGTTTGTGCAAATCAGATTGCAAACGACATGAAAAGACATGGTTAACCCTATGTACACCAAGTGTCATTTCATGTCGGGTGCTTCTGTCTTTTCACAGAAGCCGGCTTTACCCGGCAATTGAATCAGAGGATATTTTACTATGTAGAAGTGTATAAACTATACATATATGTATATATATATATGTCACAATGACTATGTATATTATATATATATGTATTCTATGTGTGTATATTTAGTGTTTACAAGGAAATAAAGGTTTTTTTTAGTTGCATATTTTGTTCCCATAGACTTACATGGGACTTCCGGTATCTGAATCGGATATCGGCGATATTTAGTGATATCGGCGATACCATTTCGATACGATATTTTTAGATATCGAGCAGTATCGCTCAACACTAGTTGTCACAGGTTCCACAGAGCATCTACTTTATATGTGTGTGGGGTGTTAGCAATGTGTACACTATTCTTATTAATGAAATTGGTGTATTGTTTTATTAGCCACATTAGTTGTCAGGGGAACTTTTATTTTATTACAAGTTTGTTTTTATTCTCTTGCAGGATTATGGCGTGAAAGAAGATGAGTTGCAGGCAATTCTCAACTACCTTCTGACAATCCATGAAGTAAGTAAAAATAAAATGGTAAAGCTGCGTGGTGTTCACTTTGGCCACTAGGTGGCATTGTTCCTTTTCCTTCATACGTCTGCGGTCACCGGTGGTCAGCGGTATGGGAATAATAATGGGCAGTATCGCCACTGTACATCTTTGCTTTTCTCATTTGATATACTCTCTTAGGACGACAACTTGATGGATGTTCTGCAGTTACTTGTTGCACTGATGTCTGAACACCCAAACTCCATGATTCCAGCGTTCGATCAGAGAAATGGATTGAGGTGCAGTAAGGTTCTTTAGCTTTGGGCCTGATTCATCATTGCATTTGCACCTTTATTTTGTTTGCACCATTATTCTATATACTCTTTTTTTAAGTCTATTTTATGTGTTTGCCTGTTGTTTTTTGTTTTGTTTTCTGCTTAACAGCCAGAGTTTAGCAATTCCAGATGCTTTTGCATGGTTCATCAATTGCAACTTTTTTAAAAAGTGTAAAATTTGGCAAATCTTTGCTCCAGCCCCCCGTCCTCCCCGGTGTATTTTCAAGTACCCCAAAATATTGGTACAATTTTTGTGACTTTTAGCTCCGAAAGTTACAAACATTATTCCAGACTGGAAGAAGGCACATTTTTTATTTATTTTATCACAAATTTATGAATCGCGTGCACCATTTTAATGAATTTGGTGTCAAAAACCGCAACTAGCACCACAAAACTAAAAAGGAAAGTGTCTTAAACTAAAGAAAAAACTGCAATAGATAAATCAGGGCCTTTAGTCTCTTAATTATCTGAGATTCGAATATCTCTTACATGTTTCTGTTTCTTCAAATATTAAAGGGTCGTATATAAGCTGCTGGCATCGAAAAGTGAAGGAATCAGAGTTCAGGGATTAAAAGTCCTGGGATATTTTTTGAAGCACTTGTCACCGAAGTAAGTGAGACCGCTACAACAAGGTATTGTAGGAGTTACTATCATGCATTCATTCCTTATGGATCTATGATGAAAATGTACTGTACATCATAGGTCGTTAAGGAGTTAAATAGCAATTCACACTAATGAAATAATTGGCAAAACAGTCGCTTATGTCCGCCATCTTGCTACACTGACAGAAGCCTGTCCTAAAATAATTTGAGTGGGTGCCTGTGAAAGAAATTCCTAAATTCTTTTCATTAGCATATCAAACTGTGTCACAGATTGCTAATGGCACGTGTCCCTGTGGGCGCCGGTCACTAGGGAGCCGCTGCGGTGACCTGCTGATAGTGACGGCACATGGTATAGGACATCCCAGGTCACAAGAATAGTTTTAAATATGATCTGATGAACTAAAGGCAAAAGTCTAATAAAAATGTAGTCTTAACAGTGTTTATTAGGAAGCCTTATATATTCTGGTTTCAGAAGCTTGAATATTGGATCAGCTAGTTTTCTCTTTTATTTTGCTACAGGAGGAAGGTGGAAGTTATGCAGGGCCATGGATTGTTCTCTCTGTTGGCGGAGAGGCTACTGCTGGAAGCAAAAACCATCTCTGTTACAACTTACAATGTTTTGTTTGAGGTAATCTCCAAATAACGTCCTTCCGATGCCCATACCCCTTGTTGGGACAGCTGCTATTCCTCCCAACTACATCTTGCAGATTTTTGTTGGGGGTCGATGAGTAGACTCCAGCATGTTGAAATCCAACCTGTCTGAGTCTTCTTCCTCCCCATATCTGCTGTTGGGGTATGGTGAGACCCCTATACGCTTCAGATGGGCCGCTGTCTAATGTTCTCGGAGACTTCAGTACTTCTTTATGAAACGCAATGTATAGGTTCCTGTGCCACCTTCTCAGTAACAAATATTGATTTCGTAACTGTTCGTTTTTCAGATTCTCATAGAACAAATCAGCACACAAGTGATACATAAGCAACACCCCGACCCAGACTCCTCGGTCAAGATCCAAAATCCCTGTAAGTGTGGGAAAAAAAATGTTTATGGGCTTGTGTGTGTAATGAGCCCCAGTGGCGTTCTCCTGTTCAGGTGCAGTTAGGGATGCTGACTCTGATCGAAGAGGTCCTATATGAAACACTCTCACTGCACGTGTACTGTTTTGGGAGCCCCATTGTCTGGATCTGTCTTTCTGCTACTTGTATTATTGTTTATGATATTCGGCAAGGAATTGGAGGTTGAACCCAATTCTGTTTTTGATTGGGGGAAAAAAAAGAGCCAGATAAGATGCGGGTAAACCACATTTGGCTCTTTTTTTTTTTTTTTTAAATCGGGTTTCCTGGTTCGAAGACCCGTGGATCTGCAGCAGCTATTTTCATGCGTATTCATGGTTATGTGTCACACAACCTTATCAGGTTAGCATAATTTTAATTTACATAATTGTTCTCAAATAAGACCCTATTTGCTCTTTTTTTGCTCCTAGCTTCAACTCTTTTTGATTGTGGCATGTCTTTATTATTTCCTCATTTGGTGCCTGGTGTAGCTCTGTCTTAAAGGGAATCAATCAGAAGGACTATCCCTCTAAACAGTCTACATGGGCATGTAGGTCCTAGAAACTGAAGTAAAATTATACCTTGATGTCTGCGATCCGATGTCTTATTCCAATATACACTGCTCAAAAAAATAAAGGGAACACTTAAACAACAGAATATAACTCCAAGTAAATCAAACTTCTGTGAAATCAAACTGTTCACTTAGGAAGCAACACTGATTGACAATCAATTTCACATGCTGTAGTGCAAATGGAATAGACAACAGATGGAAATTATTGGCAATTATCAAGACACACTCAATAAAGGAGTGGTTCTGCAGGTGGGGACCACATCTCAGTACCAATGCTTTCTGGCTGATATTTTGGTCACTTTTGAATGTTGGTTGTGCTTTCACACTCGTGGTAGCATGAGATGGACTCTACAACCCACACAAGTGGCTCAGGTAGTGCAGCTCATCCAGTATGGCACATCAATGCGAGCTGTGGCAAGGTGGTTTGCTGTCTGTCAGCGTAGTGTCCATAGGCTGGAGGCGCTACCAGGAGACAGGCCAGTACACCAGGAGACGTGGAGGGGGCCGTAGGAGGGCAACAACCCAACAGCAGAACCGCTACCTCTGCCTTTGTGCAAGGAGGAATAGGAAAAGCACTGCCAGAGCCCTGCAAAATTACCTCCAGCAGGCCACAAATGTGCCTTTGTCTGCACAAACGGTTAGAAACAGACTCCGTGAGGATGGTCTGAGTGCCCGACGTCCACAGATGGGGGTTGTGCTCACAGCCCAACACCGTGCAGGACGCTTGGCATTTGCCAGAGAACACCAATATTGGCAAATTTGCCACTGGCGCCCTGTGCTCTTCACAGATGAAAGCAGGTTCACACTGAGCACATGTGACAGACGTGACAGAGTCTGGAGACGCCGTGAAGAGTGAACTCCTGCCTGCAACATCCTTCAGCATGACCGGTTTGGCAGTGGGTCAGTAATGGTGTGGGGTGGCATTTCTTTGGTGGGCCGCACAGCCCTCCATGTGCTCTCCAGAGGTAGCCTGACTTCCATTAGGTACTGAGATGAGATCCTCAGAACCCTTGTGAGACCATATGCTGGTGTGGTTGGCCCTGGGTTCCTCCTAATGCAGGACAATGCCAGACCTCTTGTGGCTGGAGTGTGTCAGCAGTTCCTGCAAGATGAAGGCATTAAAGGTATGGACTGGCCCGCCCATTCCCCGGACCTGAATCCAATTGAGCACATCTGAGACATCATGTCTTACTCCATCCACCAACGTCACGTTGCACCACAGACTGTCCAGGAGTTGGCGGATGCTTTAGTCCAGGTCTGGGAGGAGATCCCTCAGGAGACCATCCGCCGCTTCATCAGGAGCATGTCCAGGCGTTGTAGGGAGTTCATACCGGCACGTGGAGGCCATATACACTACTGAACATCATTTTGACTTGTTTTAAGGACATATTACATTCCACTTTAATTTTGTGGGTGACTCCAAATCCAGGCCTCCATTGGTTAATAGATTTGATTTCCATTGATGATTTTTGTGTGATTTTGTTGTCAGCACATTAAACTTTGTACAGAACAAAGTATTCAATGAGAATATTTCATTCATTCAGATCTAGGATGTGTTATTTGAGTGTTCCCTTTATTTTTTTGAGCAGTGTATAAATGAGACACAGATAGGACATAGATCTCCCTGAGAATCTGCTTCAGAGCTTATATCTTCGATGAAGGGTTCTTTAGCAGTGTGAGACATGTAATGACTGACAGTCTGATCTCTCTGCAGAGCTGAGTGGGATTCTAAATAACAGTCTCATTATAGACTCGTAAATTCTACAAATATTTATTTTTATATCTATGACCTATTAATCAGCCGATGTCCAGAATAACTGTTGTGTCCAGGATTGTGAAATTTGAGGTGCCCATACGTTGACCATTCTCTTCCTAAAGCTGCTTTTAAGATGTTTCTTAAGATTGTGTCTTCATATAACAGAAGAGTGACTACAAGTGCTTCCATCAATCCTGTGAATGAAGAAGCCACAATGCTGGTTTAGTGATGCGCTGCTCGTTATAGAAATATGAAGTGTCTTGAGGTTGCAGCACTAAACCATGTTTTCATTTTTAAGGTCTTTGTTGGTTCCATGGGTGGGGCCTCCACAAATCAGAGAGACGTTCTGTGAAGAGCAAACCCTGCAGTGAGGATCCTGGCTTCTTGACCCTATTGTTGAGTTTCTTATGGCCTTCATACCATAGATCTTTTGTTTTATTTCCCATTATGGGAGGGGCAGAGTAAAAGGAATCAATGGGTCTTTCCAAAGTTTGAGGAAGATCATGACGTCGGTCGCCAATAACCCAATGAAGTCTTCTGAGGTCTGGATCCTCGCATAGATAGGACTTGGCTTGTTTCCTTCCTTGGTGAATCTATGTTGTTGACAGTGTTGATTCTGTTAAGCAATAAGGCCGACATAAGGCTTGGCAGTACTACTCAGTCACAGGACGCAGATTGTGTACACTGTCACGGATCTTAGTTACTGATTCTAAGGCTCCGGGATTATACATGGGCGAGATTTATAAGGCTGCAAGTTTGGGATGGAAATGATTAATCCTCTCACTCTTTTCATCCTGCATTTTCCTTGGCAATATTCTCGTGTTCACAGGTTTTAGCGGAGTGTTTGGAATGAATCAGCATGTTATGGGGCAGAAATTTTCTGTGGGGTTTTATTTTCTTTTAATCTTGACTCCTCGCATATAGAAAGCATCTGTCTGATAGACTGACATCTCCACTCCGTGAGCTGGGACAATATCCGTGATTGACGGCGTGCTGGGTGCCTGCTATTCGTCTTGTTGAGTTTTGATAGTTACAAAAAGATGCAAATATTGACCTAGCGCTCTGCGAATCCGGTGTCTGTGCCGCATAAATAATACCAAGTCAGTTTTTGCTCCCATGTCTGCTGGTTGCCGGCAATTCTTTATTGTGACATTTTATTTTCTGAAGAAATTTTGTTTCTAAATATTCTTAACTCATTTTTTTATGATTTACACTCGTATATAGGACTTTATATTGTATTGGTGCTTTGATTGCACAGATCCAGCAATGAAAGTTGACTTACTAAAGTTTGAATGACAAGAAATATATATTGAAATGTTATTTTTATTTTTTACTGTTAATACTAAAATGATTATAATCTGATGCGCATCCTGTTAATGTGATACTGTTTATTCTGAGGTGTTTTTCAATAAAGAGTTTAAAAAAAAACAAAACTAAAATGATTTGATTGGTAATCATATTTTCTACAGGTTGCTAGCTGGACGTGATCATGCACCTTCAGCTATAAAGCTTGGAAGAGCGGGGAATAATCCGATGCCAGACACCTGATAGTCACTTCAAGGGGGTTTTCCCATGAATACAACACATTTTAATAAATAGATCTTGGAAGAATAATAATTTCCATAATCGGATGTGTTTACATATAACATCCCTGTGCTGAGATAATCTTATAAATGTGCCCCTGCTGTGTAATGGCCGTGTCTGACCGTGCAGGAACTTCCCCTGGCAAAGGGAAGAAGCAAAAGAGAGGAAACAGACAGGACAGCATGTCGTTTCTGTGAAGTAAAAAGTTTAAAAACAAGCAGTGAAATGTTTTACCTCACAGAATCAGCTGTGACCCCATGCTGTAATGTCTGTATACTCTCTTTTCCTTCCTCCCCTGCCCAGGAGATGTGGTGTGATCAGACCATGTCCCTGTACAGTCAGACACGGTAATTACATCGTACACAGCAGGGGCCATTTATAAGATTATCTCAGCACAGGAACATTTTATTTTTAATTTTTAAAGCGTCTAATTGTGGAAATTATTATTATTCCAAAATATTTGATAAAATGTACTTTATTGGTTGGACAAGCTGTTTACGTTCACTTAAATTAAAGAGGTGGACAATGTTTTCCTCCATTGAAGGAATGTCTATATACTATTATACACCTGAGGGTCATCTATCTTGTCAAAACGATCAGGATTGTTCAATGTTCATATATTTTGCTGCCATCACTGCCTTATAGGAGCAATGTTTTCATTCTGCTATTTTTCTCCAGTGATTCTTAAAGTTATCGCAACACTCCTTCGGAATTCTCCTCCATCCCAAGAGATCATGGAGGTGAGGAGGATGTTCCTCTCGGACATGATAAAACTTTTTAATAACAGCAGAGAAAACAGAAGGTATGTGGCGTAGCTTTGAACTGTGAGACCACCTATATTGTAGCTATGCAGATCAGACCAGACACCAAAGAAAACAAGATTGATGAATTAGTTGTATAAACACTGAAGGTGATCATGATGATGCCAAAGAATCCGGTTAAAATAATATTCTAATGATAAGCATGATTTTATAGAGACGCATGTAATAAAATCCCCTATATATAATGCACACGTTTATCCCCAAAACTCTGGAGATAAGCTAGGATAGTTGTAAAAAAGACTTGTAGGACCCTGGTCCAGCGGCCATGCTTGTGTGTGTGGCACCTGTACTGTCATCATTGTGGTATGACGCACATGTAACATTATGCCGGTCTTGCTAATCCGAAGATACGCCGGGTTTCAGGAGGAGTAGGTTCACAGGGCTACGATCCGTCAGCCATGGACCACTGATGTGGCTGCCGAACCAGGATCTTGCTTCCCCACCTAACACTTAATGATTCTTTTGCCAATGTGTATGTGAAAATAATGAATTCATAAATATTTGTATTGCGATTTGGTCTGGTGGGGACACTTTCTAATAAAGGTGGTCTGGTATCTTGCTGTGCATATGGACCTGTTGCCCCCTTTGTGGTGAGTCTATTTCGGTATCTGTGGTGGGTTTAGCTTGCATGTTAGACATGTTTCTGGGGATTTTGACGTTCTGCCCACCATCTCCATTACTCCTAAAATAACTAAAAAATGTCTACTGGTCTTTATTATCCCTGTCCTTCCAGCGCTGTATCATCCCCTCCCCCCACCAGTCTTCTGTGTACCCCGCTACAGCAATGATGCCACACATCCCACATGACAGGTGCCGGCAATCTCTAGCCTAAAGGCTGGGTCTCACATAGCGATACACCAGCGATCCCGACAACGATCAGGATCGCTGGTGTATCGCTACATTATCGCTGCTGAGCTGCCAAACAGGCAGCTCAGGCAGCGATCAGTACAAGCGACACTGCGGGTAACATCGCTTAGTTACCCGCAGTGTACCTTGGATACCAGCGCCCTGATGCAGGGAGCTGGTAACCAAGGTACACATCGGGTTTCCAGGCGCTGCGCGGTGCCTGGAAACCCGCTGTGTACCTTGGTTACCAGCTCCATTCAGGGAGCTGGTATCCAAGGTACACAGCGGGTTTCTAGGCACAGCCCCGCGCCTGGAAACCCGCTGTGTACCTTGGTTACCAGCGGATCGCTGGTCTCCCGCCTGTCACACGCAGCGATGCGTGCCTGTCAGCGGGAGACCAGCGATCAAAAAAATGTCCTGGCCTTTCAGCGACGATCAGCGATACCCAGCAGGGGGGCTGATCGTCGCTGAATGTCACACACAGCGATATCGCTGGTGAGCTCGCTGCTGCGTCACAAAACTAGTGACTCAGCAGCGATCTCTGTAGCGATATCGCTATGTGAGACGGGGGCTTAAGTGATCTAGTGCCGCACATTAAATATTGACTCGAGAATAGCTGTGCCAGCATTGGTGTAAAAGGCACCATAATCTCACATTTTGAAATGTACAACGTGCGACGTTGATTATTTAGATTGTATTATTTTTAGGATATACTAATCTCCTTGGTGTGACCCTCATGATCTTTCCGCAGGAGTTTGCTGCAGTGCTCAGTTTGGCAAGAATGGATGCTCTCCTTGTGCTATTTTAGCCCCCAAAACACAGAAGAGCAGAAGATTACAGAAATGGTCTACGCCATCTTTCGCATCCTTCTCTACCATGCAGTTAAATACGAGTGGGGTGGCTGGCGCGTCTGGGTGGATACAATCTCAATCACCCACTCAAAGGTAATTGTGCAGACTCTTTTCTTGTCCTATAAACATTAAATGCATATTTCTATAGAGACTGGACCTTCGAGGAGATGCATCCTGATGTCTGTTATTGCCTTACCGTGGCTTTATTGCAGGTGTGTTTTTCATATACTGACACGGCAAACACAGCTCTGTTCTTGCCTTGTACTGCTTTCTAATTTTTGGAGTCTTTTGGCTTCCCTATGTAATTCCATATGTGGCTGACTTTCAGCAAATAGGGCAACCCCTGTGAGAAGGAGAATTCTGTCTGCTTCACCTCACTCTATGGATCAAAAAATGCAATCTAAAATAATATAATTGCTGTTTCCTTGTCTTCGTAGTGATCCACTCTGATCTGCAGAGCAGGCACTAGAAATCCATTTCTGCTTGGCAGTTCATAGCTGATCACCATGCAGGTCACTGGCTGTGGGGAATGTGTGACCAGCAGCATTTGGTTCGTTGTTTAGACCTACATGTTGCTGTACACTAGAAATACTGGTTAATTAAGTATAATTCTATAATATTATCCATTTTTTATGGTTTGTGCAGTTGATGTGGTATGTAAGGATGAATGAACCCCTTTAATGCACAAAACCTATGTGTTCCTGAAGTCCACTCTTCTCTGCACTCACGTTCTTAAATGTCAGTGCATTGTAAGCAGCTTGCACAAGATTGTGCAAAATGTTCACCTTCTCCATCACTGTATACGCAGAGCTGAATGAGCACTTGTGTATACAGGTTGATCCAGTGGTCATGTGATTGATGGATGTCGGGAGGGAGGGAACAGGAGCTGCTGGGTCCTATGGAGATCCAGTCATCTCTACTATGCTGGCAGGAAGCTGAAATACCTCTGTAACTGGGACTAATTCACCAGCTCCAGTTACAGGGAAAATAAGCAATAAGGCTGGGTTCACACTTGCGTACCGGGGCTCTGCGAGCGGCTGCATACTTCCTTGCTGAAGCTCCGCCCACTTCCGCACTTTTTCCGTACAAGTTGCGTTCCCAAAATGACGCATCCGCATACATCCGCATGTCCTTCGTACCCAATGTTAAACAAAGGTATGCAGGACGCATGCAGAAGTAGGCGGACCTAAACGGAAGTGCGGAAGTGGGCGGAGCTTCAGAGAGGAGGTATGTAGCTGTTCACAGAGCCCCGGTACACAAGTTTGAACCCAGCCTTAAAATAATGTTGTGGGAGACTGGGTGTGAAATAGAAAAAAAGTAAAAAAAAAAACACTGCCAATCTGAATTGCGCTTTCAAGCCCTGCCCCATTGGAAAAAAACTGTTCAATATATAAAAATAATCTCTATGTAGAGGGGAGCGCAATTTTAAGATATTTATAGCAATTCTTTGTAGTAGTTAAAATAAAACTGAAAAATAGATCTGAATTTCCTAAAAAAAAAAAAATTAAGCCACAGATTTCGTGAAATACAGGCAAAATTATTTTGATATATAAACAAGAAATCAGAGCGTTAAAAGCACTGTATGACCAACCCGAAATATGCCCTTTAGGATTGGGGAAAATGGCTGGTTTTGAACTAGCTAAAGACTGTGCAACATGCCAAAAGGCTAAAGAATCCACAAGATAAAATTATGCAAGAAACTTTGCTGCGGTGCCTTTTGATGTCATCTCCGCAAGGAAACGTACCCATAGACCCCAGTCCAGAGCCTCTCACCTAGCCAAATCAGCTTCCTACTTTGCACTGATGAGGGCAGCATCTGACACACAGTCTGCAAATTGAGATTCTGGTTTGGCTTTTATTCAAAGTCATATTGCAAGGCTCGTTAAAGGGTTGATAGTGACTTGTAGGATTACTGCTTCCAACAGGTGGCGCTATGGATTTCAAGTCCTCTTCCTCTCTGAAGAGGCAATTTGCATATTTAATATCCCAGAGGAACATTGCATGGCAAATAAGTCTCCTTACATTGGCATTCCAGGGTCGGTATGTCACTCTCCACAAGGAGAAATGTTACCCCTTATATGTTAAAGAACTGTAGTAAAATGTAACCTAGACATGTTGTGTGCAGGCCTCTCCACTAGGTGGTGCAGTTGTGCTACAAATGGTCATGTAGATTGCTCTGCCTGGCGGAGCGCAGCTCTGCATTCAGCATTTATCTTACTGGGGGTTTAACTCTGGATATTCTTTCATTGTTTAAAATATTATTCAGCTTTTTGTAAAGTGTGCTGTACATTCCTCACTTTTTATGTGTTACATGGAGCGCTTAAAACTTTTCTATGTTACCGCAAGTGAAGTCATTGCCAGCACAGCAACCTCCGCAATTCGCTCCTTTCTTCATATTAGAGCGTGTTTGGCCCTCGGGTAACTGCTGCAAACACCTTTCTCTGATAAAGGAACAAATGTCCTAAATTGGAAGAGCTTCGCAGGGCTACCTATCAAAATCCGTGCTTCTGCTATAAAAAGCCAAAGAAACTCAATTGCGATTTTATTATCCGGTGTGATAGATTTGCTGCCACCTTTGCAGCAGGCTGGCTGTTTGTCAATGTAGCCTTCTCCCCCCACAGCTGCACCACACGTTATAAGCAGTAACTGCTTCCCAAGCAGAATTGCTGCACCCTGCTCCTTTTTTTTTTCCTTCTCTCCCCCCCCCTAAAATTGGTTTTGTCCTCATTTTCTCCCTGAAAATACTTTTTTCCCATTTGTAATTCCATTTACTCCATTAATTTTATTTTTTTTACTTTTAAGATTTGTAATATTTGTTTCCTTTTATTTTTTTCTACTATGTACATTATTTTCCAATTTGATGTCCTGTTACATTTTCCAATATTCCACGTGATCGTTAGTATGAACACGGCGGATTGCGTTTCTGCTGTGCATTGCTTCCGATTTCAGCGTATATCTAAATGCACAATAGAAAACTATTTGTTTTTTATGTTCTTATTTGATTGGCAAGTTTTAACCATATGTGCCCTTTGACATTGAAACCCCAAGGTCCGTGAATACATTTTTACTGACTGCCCTTTGGCCGCTTTTTAGACAAGCATTTCCTAAACGGCGTCCTCATGAAATATATGTAAATATGCACATGGAAATAAAAATCACAGGCGTGATATAAATGTAGTAGTGGAGGGGAAAACTGCACGCCTCGGTGTGAGAAGACGATGGTGGTGCTTGATGGGTTGTCTCCTTTTTATCTGCGTTATTGAAGTCTTTTTGTTTGACATTTCCAAGTGGCGCGCACGTTAGCAGATCTCTGCCCAATGTGTGGAATGTAAGGACAGCCGTGCTTGGTGTACGGCCCCAGACTTGCTGAGACCATTCCCGCGGTGGGGTAAGGTTGGGAAGTTAAGTGAGCAATCATTATCCCAGCATCTGTAAGGCTTTGACGAGCTCAATTATTTCCAGCCCTCTCCTGCAAGATGCCCTTGTGGCACGAAGCGAAAACATGTCTCCTACAAAGAAAACATCATTTGCATTCAGATCAGTAACGATCCCGATGTGTGATATTTTTTATGCTTTTTTATTTTTTCTGATTCAGCTTGAAACAACTAAAAACAAAGGACGAGCTGATGCCTTTGTAGTTATTTTAATTTCCTGGAAATATAATATTTCTCTTTTCCATAAACTGTTGCATATTTGCTTTAGAACGATCATTCCAGCAAAGTGAATGGTAAATGCAGCTGTGTCGTTTCCTCCTCGGTGCTCGGCGGCAGCGGCTTCTCTGTCCGCACAAATCACAAATAGAGGAGTGCCGAGGTTTACTTCATAGTAGTGCAGCGAGGCTTTGCTTCTAATGTAGGAACACAGAACATGTATGTAATTTCTATGCAATAATTCCATTTGTTGAACCTGTCGAAATATCATGTGAAGTGCAGTATTGACGGGAATGCCAGCAAATAATCCACTCCGTATACAGTGCCATCACACTCGTCTGACAGTGTCTCCTGGAGGGGGATCATGTTCGCTCTTTCCTATCTGCAAGTTCTTGACCTTGTTGTTGATATCAGCAGGGAAGGATAACTCGAGTCACCATTCATTTCCATCTGCCGCAAGAAAAGCTGACGAATCAACAAATTATTATTTCATCAGCGGTAATGGTGGAAATGCTGGTGAGGCCCACTTTTTTCTTCTCTAAAATCCCATCCTTTATATGGCACTGAATATATATATATATATATATATATATATATTTTTTTTTTTCCCTTTTTTTTTTTTTTTTTTAGTGTCTTTGTTCATGTTTCTTCAATTGAAGGATCTAAATATCTTTCTGGCCTTCCTTCTTGCCCTCCAGCATCTGTGGTCCTATTTTATACTCTTGGCGCTCACCATTTAATGCCTATCCAGCTACATGTAACACCATGAAATTTCAATACCTCATTTAGGACCGGTTCTTAATAGTAATAAATGTCCTCTGTCAAATTTCAAAAGTATTAAAACCGGATCTTCTTTAATGTGATGAGATATTTGCCAGGGAAGGGGACTGGGGAATGTCTGTTTTTTTTGGTAGTAATAAAATCTAATCAAAGAAGCTCTATATTAAAGTACAAGTAAAAAATGCCAAGGAGCCCGGACCAAACTTACCGTTTGCTATCTAATCGGTTGTCAGTATGTAAGAAAATCCGTTTGTATAATCCGTATTTGTAAAAAAAATAAAGTGCTCTTTGGATACTGAACAATCATCAGTCACTCAGTCATTTGATTAATGGCTAATTATCAACAAAAAAAAACATGGGCAAACAATCAACTATTAGATTTATTTATTAAATGTTAATTTCTAGGATCATCGCTGAATGTCGGGAACTGTGGAAATGCCGTTTTCTCCATTTGTTCGCTAATGGCTATGGAGAGGTTTAATGTGCAGCGTGTTCAGGTATAGTGAATGCTCTACTAGACGGGTGAAGAGGAGCGTGTCACCGATGAACCCGATCCAGGATGCTCTATATTCCAAGGCTTGATATTTTATTTTTGTTTGCTGGTTTATCCGCTGTTTGACGTAATCTAGAAGAGCGGACATTAGCGGCCTGGACTATTTATTTTCAGCCCTTGTCCATTTATAGATTAACTTTCCAATCACGGTAAAGATTAATGACCGGTCTTTTAGCCGGCTAATTTAGAACAAAATCTAGTAATTAATTGCACACTATCAGCTTTTCCATTACACGTGCGAGCAGCCGAAGAAGAACAACCATTAAATTGACTAGCTGGATACTGACTTGGCCGTTTATGGATGCTGGAAACAATTGTATCTCTACTTGCAAACCAGTTAGTGCATCTTATAATAATCTTTCAGACTGTGCAGGAAAAAAAAGTCTAAATAAAACCCCCAACCTGTTAATCCCCCCACTTCTTTACAATAGATACCTCGGTGTACCTGCATTTTAAACACCCAAATCAAACACATGCAATTATGCGTGGATTGAATAGTTCATTCTAATAAATAATTATTAGTCATGCTTCTGGTTTCTCATTTCTAAATATTTTTTTATTTAGTATATTATCCAAGTTGACAAATTCTGAATGAAACATTAAAGGAATGCTAAGCTAGAAAATAAACAAAAAATAGAAAATACTTTATGCCATCAGTTAAATCTTAAATTGTTCACTTTCCTTTAATCCTACTGTATACAATTAAAGCGAACATACATTTAATAAATCATGAATGTCCTGCCTCCCATTATTTGTCTATATAGGTGCTTTTGCATTGGCTGATTATCTGCCGAAAATTAGTAATTATGCTATAATTGGCTCATTGGTTAATGTAAACATGGCAGCGATCAGCCGATCAATGAGCAAAGTCGTTTTTCAGCTAATTGTATATTGTCTATTGTTTCGCCTAAAAAACAATAATGTATTTGCAGTCAATGACCCATGATGAACACGTGTATGACAAATTAATTCCTTATATTTTAACGCCAATGAGACATGATTTGAAGTCTGACAAATCTTCGTACCAGGATCTATTTATTCTTAATGACCAGGCCAATTTTTTTAATCTGACCATTGTCGCTTTATGTATTAAGAACTGGAAAACTTCAATGGATCCCACTGATTCTGATACTGTTTTTTGTGACATTTTGTACTTCATGATAGTGGTAAAATTTCTTTAATATGACTTGCGTTTTAAAAAAAAAAATTTCAAAAACGTTGCCGTGTTCAAACTTTCAAATTCTTATGCCCTTAAGCCAGAGAGTTATGTCAACAAAATGGTCAATAAATACCATTTCCCACACGTCTACTTTACATTTGCATCATTTTTGATACATATATATTCTTTGTTAGGAAGTTAGAAGGGTTCAAAGTTGATCAGCGATTTCTCATTTTTCCAACAAAAATTTACAAAACCATTTTTTTTTAGGGACCACATCACATTTAAAGTGACTTTGGGGGGGACAGAGATGACATAAAATACCCACAAGTGACACCATTCTAAAAACTGCAACTTTCAAAGTCCTCAAAACCACATTCAAGAAGTTATTTAACCCTACAGGTGCTTCACAGGAACTAAAGCAACATGGAAGGAAGAAATGAACAATTTACCTTTTTATGCAAAAATTTTGCTTTAGCCCCAAATTTTTTATTTTCATAAGGGTAAAAGGAGAAATTGCACAGCAAATTTTGGGTCCATTTTCTCCTTAGTATGCGGATTCCTTCATAGGTGGGTGGAAAACTACTGTTTAAGCGCAGGCAGGGGTTGAAAGGGAAGGCTCACCATTTGGCAGTTTGAATGTAAAAATAGCAGGAATAGAGAGCGGATGTCATGTCATGTTTGGAGAGCCCCTAATGTGCCCAACCCAAGGCTGTGGAGTTGGTAAGCCAAACCTCCGCCTACTCAGTTTCCCTGACTCCTGACTCTGACTCCACAGCACTGCCTCACTACTGAGCATGTATATAAAGTGCAGCACATATTTATCTAAACAAAGAGCCTAGATCCTAAGGCTTGTTTCCACCATCAGGAAACACAGCGCTTTGGACGGAGCGGAATGTCCGCTCCGCCCAAAGCCCCACCCCCAAGTGAACGCGCGGTGAATCCGGATGTGCTCATTGAACACATCCGGAATCGCTGCAGCGCTACAGGCCTGTGGTATTTCCCTTGCGGCGACCCAGCATCGCCGCAAGGAAATAGGACATGCTGCGATCTGAAAAGACGCACAGCATGTCCGTTAACGCAGGTCTGCCGTCTGCGTGTTTTTAAGCATAGTGGAGGGGATTTCTTGAAATCCCCTCCACTATGCTGTAACATCTGGACGCTGCGTGTTTGACCCTGCGCCAGCGCACAGCGTCAAACACGCAGCATTTACTGAAGAAATCCGGATGGTGGAAACACACCCTTAGATCTGGAACAGAACATGCATGTATAGGACATTTCATAACTTTCCCAAATTCTTCAGAAAAAATTACAGCATATACTAGATTGAACTACTGTACTCATTTTATTATATATTTTAGGAGTCTGAGTCAGTCCATTTTATACTGATTCCACCAAAATGGACTCAGACTCCACAGCCCGGGCCTAAAGAGTACAAATCCCCCCACAAGTGACCCCATTTTGGGAACTAGACCGTCAAGGAATGTATCTAGATGTGTGGTGAACACTAGAACACCCAGGTGTAATGTAGAGCCGGGAAAATGAAAAAAAACAAAACAAATATTTTTCCCACAAAAAAGTACTTTTAGCCCCAAATGTTTTATTTTCTCAAGGGTAACAGGTATGCGAACACCCTAAATGTGGTGAAAGACTACTGTTTTTGCGCACAACAGAGCTCGGGAAGGAAGGAGTGACTTTTTGGAACCAGACTTTGATGTAATGGTCTGTGAGCATCATGTCGCGTTTGGCGAGCCCCTGATAGTCCTAAACAGTGGAATCCCCGTACAACTGAGCCCATTTTGGAAACTGCACCCCTCAAAGCTTTTATGCAGGGATATAGTGAGTATTTGAAACCACAGGTTCTACACAGAATTTGATAACATTAGGTTGTCATATTGAAAATTTTCATTTTTTTTTTTGTTTCTCGCAAATGTTTTAGGCACAAATTTCTAATATCTCAATGGATAGTAGGTGAAAACGGACCCCATAATTTGTTACACAATTTTTCTTGAAGTTGATGGTACCCCATGTGTGGTCAGAAACTTCTGTTAAGGCACATGGCAGGGATAGGAAATGGCTCTATTTGTTAGAATAGATTGTGAATGCCATGTTGCATTTGGAGAGCTTCTGAAATGCGAAAACTACAGAAACCTCCACAAGTGACCCCATTTTGAAAACTACACCTCTCAAGGAATTCATCTTCGGGGTTTACTGAGCATTTTTAACCTAAAATTATTCATGAAACTTAATAACATTATGCCACATTAATATGTCATCAGAAATTACTGTTTGGCCACAGTCAGGGCGGAGAAGGAAGGGGCGCTATTTGGGTTTTGGAGCACAGATTTTTGTAGACTAGTTTGTGAGCGACATTTGCAGAGCCCCAAAGGTAGAACAGCCCCGTAAATTAAGTGCTCTCTCTCCACTACAATAAATGCCAAACAATGTGGCCGCTTACTGTGGTTTAGGCACAGTGGGGCTCAGCAGGAGTGGGGCATTTGGAGCACAGAATTCACTGGATTTTATTTGAGGGGGCAGGAGTCATGTCGTATTTCCAGATTCTTTGTTCTGACAGTAACATAGAAGCCTACTACAGTTCCAGTGACAGCTGAGAACCTGAGTGGGGACTGGTTTTGTGTGGGATAAATTAGGTTTTATTGGTAACATTTTGGGGTACATAATATTTTTCAATCGCTTCCAGAATAAGGCTGGATTCACAAGTGAGCCGAGCACTTACGTTGGAGATTCCTTGTCAATCCCACAAAAATGCGAATCATACCAAATACCCAATGGAACCACCCACCATGAGGCAGATGGAGACATTTTGGACTCTGTTTGGCATCTGTTGTAGTGGTATCAATCTTTTTAGACATGCTCTGGTCTCCCACACTTGTGTGCTAAAAAGACACACAAATGATGGTACACTGCCGGAACAGAGACCAGTCCAAAGTGACTCCATCTGCCTCTTAAGTGAGAGGTTCTATCTGAATCATGGTTTTGGAGAATTTACACGGATTGCTCAGGATAAATGTGAGCCGAGCCTTATTCCAGTTTTTGGGAGGTGGAATGAACAAATGGACAGCAGTACAATACTTTATTTTTGCACGGTTCATCATGTGGTACAAGTGTTGAGACTGCTTTATTGTTATGGTCAGTGCGATTACAGCGATAGCAGAATTATATCGGGCTTTTCATTTTTTTTTTTTTTTTATTCATTTTATTTTTGGCAGAACAAGTTGCAGAATTTTTTTAGTACCATGTTTGGGTACATGATTTTTGGTTGGTTTTTATTCAGATTAAGACACAGAACAAAAAAATAGCAATTCAGTTATTTATATTTTTTACGTTGTTCACCATGTGGTAAGTGATTAAGACTGATCGAGTCAGTATTACAGCGATACCAGATTTTTATAGTTTTTAATGCTTTGCTATTTTTACACACTAAAAACAATATTTTTACAAAAATAAATTCCTTTTTTTATAGTCATATCGAGAGCTGTAACTTTTTTTTTTTCTCTCTGCTGAATGAGCCATATTAGGGCTTGCTTTTTGCAAGATGGCTTGGTGATATATATACGGTATGTATAGTATAAATATATATATAATTTTTTTTTTTTTTTTTTTTGCATGTGACTTTTTGGTCGTCTTTCATTCACTTTTTTGAGAGTCAGTATGATGAAAAAGCGACTTTTTTTTTTGCGGCATACGGAATAAATAACATGCCAGTTTTATAAATCGGGACGTTCCAGACACAGCAATATCAATTCAATTGTGTGTACTTGTTTTGTTGCTGTTTCATCACAAACGCTGCGTTTTTTGTGATGAAACTGCTTTTAGTGATTTGGTACTTGTTTGTATTTTTTCACTTAGTCCCACTGTGGGACGTGTATAATTTTCATTTTCATCACTGGTCTCATACACTGCAGTACTCGTGTACTACTGTGCATGAGACTGTCAGTGTCTCACTGACTGTGCCTGAGACCCTGCTCGTAGCTGGATCTTGCAGGCCACCGTACCCTTGGGTCATCACATGACCTCAGAGTATCATAATAACCATCGGCTTCTGCGACTCTCATAGTGGGGGTCTGATGGTTACAAAGGGGTTCTTGTGATCCCTTGTAGCCAATTAAATATCACTGTCGTGATTGACAGCGATATTTAAGGGACACCCTTGGGAATTTCAGCTGCGGAGCGTCACTATAATCTTATTCCTCAGTGCTGTTAAAATGGCCCCTTAACAACCGCCATTAAAAAACTTATCGTGGTCGTTAAGGAGTTAAAAAGGCTGGTAAGAAGCTTTTACCTGCAAGATAATGGTGAATGAATGTTGTTAAAAAATCTCATTTCACAATTATCTTGTCATGTAAATAGGCTTCCGATCACCCGATGTACAAACAAAATGCATGGGGTGAATTGATTTTTTTTTTTTTTTTTTGTGCAGCGCAAAAGATCATTTTCAGAGGTGCAACGTTCTGTGTAAACAGGACTCGCACTGCCAATAATTATGGCAGCTATTTGCGCATTACGCAATCTAGTATAGGTTGCTCAGTGCGCATCGTTTACTCTGGTCTGCCTGTGTAAACAGGGATTTAAATGACCCTGTGAGCAGAGGTCTGATCCTGCTGCTGTTCGTCAACGATCATCAGGGATAGATGGAAAATCCTGCTGACTGCCAAATACTGTAGGCAGAATTATTATATGAACGTGTTGTCCTAATATCCTTCGAACAAATTCAATCTAAAAATAATATTCAGAGATCCCAATGTTTTCGATACCTTCAGCTCAGATCAGCTTTCCAGTCACAATTACGCTCTGAGTGGGACCCAATCTATCTCATCCTTCCCTTGAATAAAAATCCTATCCACAAGGACCTCAGGGTCTCATTTCTGCTCTGTTACACGTATATGTTGTCTGTAGGAACCGGCTCTGCAATAGTGGCAATCAGGAGGAGGTGGGACGGTCTCATTCCTGATGCTCCGGATGACGATTGGGAAGAGGTTCTTGAATCCCCAAAGGTGTCCCCATCAATCATTAATAGAATAAGTCAATTATACAGGATACACTAATTATATTTAACTCCGACAAGACTCTTCAAAATGGGTCGATTCCAATCTTCAGAATGTTTAAGATGTCATTCATTGGAAGCAGACTTTGCTCATATGGTATGGAGTTGCCCTATTATCCTGTCATACTGGAGTGAAGTAACATCGTTGTTGACATCCTTAAGGTACTGTCACACTAGCTGAGATCGTTAGCGATATCACTTAAGCGACAGCGATTTTATGACGCGTCCGCGACGTCGCTGTGTGTGACATGTAGCAGCGATGTGGCCACTGCTGCGATGTCGCTGATCGTGCACTAACGTTCTGGACCGTTTTTTGAACGTTGGCGTCCCGCTGGTGAGCCTGAATCGCTGAGTTTGACACCCTTTATGAACGACGAGCGACCTCGTTGGCGACTCATGTCAGCGGCGCAGGCGGGACTAGGTTTTAACGCCCCTCAGCGCCAATTGGTGGCCACAACATCTAGTCCTTTGTGCGTTGTTGCGAGGAACTATCGTGTGTGGGGTTTTGCGATCCTGTCAGAGTCGCTACAGCGCTTCATCTTTGCCATTTAT
>JARQOD010000001.1:170821238-171004332 GCA_033576555.1 Oophaga sylvatica | reverse complement strand
TCTTTTTCAGGCGGAATCCTCCTGAACAAGCGTCCCGTAAAATACACGTAGCTCCTTGTTAACTGAGCCAAGCATTCGGGTGTTTTCAGGAGGAGAGGGGAGTGAGCTGCTGTTAAGGCCCCCATACTGTACACCTTAAAGTTGACAAAAATGAACAACTTAACCTAAATTGATCACTTGTTTTATCCAGCCCCTTACTATCCGGCATTGTTTGAAATGGTGTCAACCGTACTTGTTTTTTTGTTTATTTTTTTTTAGTTAGAGTTTGGAAAGAGGCTGAAAGTCAAACTCCACCTCTTTAATTCAATGAAAGACCATTCATTTATGAATGGTCTTTCATTAATATAATATTCACAAACCTACAGCAAATATAATCCATTAATGTTTCTTATTATTAATGACATGAGCAAAAAATTTAAATATGGTAAAAGTAGATCTCACATTACCAAATAGGATGTGAAGAGGAATGTCAGTCCCACCTATTACGGACAGTTCCTATATCAGCCTACTTTGACATTGGCATGGTATAGCTATGGTAGTATAGTGTACAAATAACTTATTAAGCGTAATACTCATTTTAAAAGTGAGAAAATAAGAAAAATCTGTGTTGTAAATAAATATCACATAAAGTGCTTAATTCATCCATAAGTGACATGTAATATAATAAATACCTCGTAGTAGGATGAAGTCATGATGACATTTACTGTCAAAAAACAGTAAATATAGGAAAAAATTAAGTGCTTAGTGCATCACTATAAGAACTTAATAATATTAATACCACAGACAAGATAATTGTAGTAAATGGTGTCTAAATCAATGAATTTCATATATGAAATGCGAAAACTGAACACAAGTGGTCCCAGCTGTAGTAAAAGGAAAAAAAATAGAAATTATACCCAGAAATGTGACCTGCGCGTTTCACCATTGCTTTGTCAAGGGATGGACGAAGATGGTAAAACGTGCATCGGATGTGAGTGCCCTGCTGGTCAGTATAATTAATAAAGCTGGGACTATTGTTGCTCAGTGTTTGCATTTCATGTAGCATTTTCATTGATCTAGACATCATGTATTGAGAAACTTTGTCCTGTGGTGTTAATTATATTTATTTAGTACATGTAGTGAAACACTAAGCACTTTATGCTTTCCGATTTTGGCTTGCTGTTTATCAGCTCATGATTCTTTTTCAAGTCATTAATATTATATTAGATATGGTATGTCATTATGAATTCATCCTACAAAGAGGCATTTATTATATTATCACTCATAGATGAGTTAAGCACTTTGTTTTTGTGATATTTGTTTAAAATCTCCTTATTTTGGCTCTCTACAAATTCCTTTATTAATCGTAGCAGTGACACTATAGTCTGAGCAAGCTGATCTAGGACTGGTTTGTAATACTTACAATTGTGACCATCCCTCTCCACATCCTTTTTGGGAACATGATCTCTGCTCTACTTCAGTTTTATGCTGAATTATTACATAAAGATAAAAAAAAATGTGGCTTATGCTCTTAAGTTTGTGAATATTCTATTAATGAAAGATCATTCATACACGAATGATCTTTCTTTGGGAAAAAAAGAAGCTTTCTTCCCACTTTCAGCCAAACCTTATTGGATTGTACTTGTGAGGTCAGTCATGGTTGTAGGTTTGTATTGATAGAATATTTCAAGATCATAAGTTCGTCTTCAGTGTCACTGAGCATGTAGGGCCCAGATGAACAACCATGGTGGCAATGTGATAAAATGTGTATGGCTTTTTTGGCATTACTGTAGGTTGTTAATCATTTGAACATCCAGTAACATCGATCTAATGTGTACAACCGGCTTTAGACTCCTCCATTGGCGACTTATTTCCAGGGAGAACAACCGGATCAGGTGTTTTACACTCAAACTGCCCTAACATCTATCAGGGAAGTGTCAGGAGGCCGCATACACATTATAGTTGGCTAATCCCACCAATATTGGCCATTTGGATGACACTAGCTCAACGTGTATGGCGGCCTTAATGTGACAATAATGTTAAGTGTGAAGATGAGGCACGCCCTTGGTAGACTTTGAAAGATGGTGAATTATTGAAAGGTAAAAATATAAAGTGGCGAGTTCTAGATTTTTCGAAAGTGAACGCCTCTGTTGTAGCGACCACTACTATGCTAAATGTTTGTCTTACTATGTATTGGTTTGTCAATGCTAATAATTTGTAATGCAATACACCTTATATGTATTATCACTGTATTCACGCGTCTTATTTCCTTTTCCTGCTGCAGCCACTCTACAAAGACTATAATGGATTTTGTGAACAGCAGCGACAATGTCATTTTTGTGCACAACACAATCCACCTCATCTCTCAGATCACGGACAACATGATAATGGCGTGTGGTGGTATACTGCCGTTACTGTCTGCAGCAACGTCTGCCACGGTGAGCACTCGCCAGTTATTTCCTTGATCAGGGCTAGTTGTGCTGTGCAATCTTTAGTTGTCATGTAGCGGTCTTTTGTGTTGCTTGCCTTCTGAGTATTTTGTGCCAGTTACTGTGGCTCCATCATAAATCTTATTGCAGCCATTTCTGTTTTGAGCTATAAAGAAGTCGTCATGACAGTCAACTCTGTATCGAAGACAGTATACGGCACTCGTTGTTGAGATGAGGTGCCCAAGTAGCGTTCCCACCCTTAAATCATGTGGTAGAGAAACTTGGCTCTCAGGATGTTGCAGTGAAAGAAAACCAGTTTTATTTGTCAATCCTTATAGTTAACGTTTCAGTCCTACATGTAGACCTTCATCAGAACGAAGTCCCAGGTTTGTCACTAGGTGGTAGTCTGTACAGAAGGAAGAGGAGGCGGTTCAATCTTGAGGCGCTGAGATTGTGTGGAAGATTCCCAATCCTGATTTATGGGAATAGGTGATTGTTCCTGAATATATACCTTGGGCAGTAGTGTGTGGTATTGAGACACTCGTCGCTAGGTAATGGCGTCACTACTTTTACTGCAACGCCCTGTGTGCCAAGATTCTCGATCACAGTCAACTCTGTATTTTTTTTTAAATTTACATTCCACTTTTCTTAATGTGTCATAAAGCATGTTCCAAGATTTATAATGTACGCTCCTTATCCTTTATCCACTACTGATGTGGCTATGTATTTGTATAGGTCTATTTATAATGTGGTAAACTACATTCAGTTATATGGTGGCACCGTTCTCCGTATTGTATGGAGTTAACAGAAGTTGATCCCTTTTTTTGTCATCGCCTCTTTAAACCAGAGCATTTCTCATTTTCGTTACCAGAGCGAGCAGTAAGCCGCTGCAAGGTGGGGGGGTCTCATGTTGGAGCATGGGCCAGTGATTTCAGGATCGGCTGTCATAGACCTTGGGGGAACACATGGCATCCTGGATTCTGCACCTCAAATCCACATTAAAGTGCAGGACATTTGGATAGAGTTTTGAAAATGTCATGTGTAAAATTCATCATGAAAAAATGTGCATCCTACAGATTTCCAAATGAGCCGCATGCTCGTTATGTTGTGGAAGTGCAGTGATCATTTCTTGTAGATTTCACCCCTTACATGTGTAGTGGATTTGGAATTGTGAGATCTTCAGCCTTTACCTTTCTTTATTTACACCCCTTAAAGGGAAGGACGTCATATACTTAATCACAAATGACCAGTTGTCACTGTTCAGTAAGCAACAAAGTAGTTTAAATGACTAGTCCAAAGTGAGGAACCCATTTATATGTTACCTTACTTGTTGGCGTTTCTTATATATTATAAAGTACTTTCTGCTCTAGTAGAAATTGATTCTCTATATTTGAACACTTTGATCCATGTAAAATGTGTGGAAAACTTTGTTTTTCAGCATGAACTAGAAACTATTGAACCAACCCAAGGTCTTTCGATAGAGGCATCGGTGACGTTCCTGCAGAGGGCCATCAGCCTAGTAGATGTTCTCATTTTTGCAAGTTCTTTGAACTTTACTGACATTGAAGCTGAGAAGAACATGTCATCTGGGGGAGTGTTACGCCAGTGTCTTAGATTAGGTGAGTCATGGCTAATGTTGGCTAAGCATGCAAAAAACATTTACAGGGATTTTCCACCTTTAGAGAAGTTGACCACAAACGTTGCCTGTCATGTAAAGTAATACAATTGGCCAGTACTCGCCCTTCACAGGTCCAGCACTGGATCTCCGCAGCCGCTTCTATCTCTGTGCTTTGTGATGCAGCAGTGACATAACATGGACAGCTAATATTACTGCTGCAGCCAATCCCTGATCTCAGAGGCTTGAACGTCTACCGCAGGCAAGCCTTCAAGCTCAGGGACTGGCTGCAGCAGTAATGTGACCTGTAGACATGACCTCGCTGCTGCAGTAAAATCGCTGAGCTCTGATAAGCTGGTGCTAGACCCGAGGAAAGGTAGGTACCCATCTGATTTTGTTGTGTGGTATGATAGATAACCAAATATTCCCAAAATTTGAAAACCTCTTAAATTCAATTATATGTTCTAAAGTGTGCGTTTCATTGTAGAATAAAAATGTATCTTTTTTTATTTTTCCATTCGTCTGCTCGTCAAAAAAAATTTTTTTTTTCAATCTAAGACCGCTGTAACTCGCACACTGCATGTTCTACCTTTTAGTGGGATCTTTGTTATTGCGTTCAATGGGATCAGTATTCAGTAAGCTCCTCCGCTCCCTCCACTGGTTGATTGCTTGATTTTAGGAACTGTAATGTTATTGTCATACATATGGCCCATATGCGATAACATTGGAAGGCATAGCTGAATAGGATGTCCACTCAAGGCACTCTCCTGCCACACCGCATACTGTATGAATAGAGACTTATCTGACTGTCATAGGGTTACATTGTCTGTGGGACTTAAACTCTTGACTATTTTCATTTCAAATGAAGTTAATTTTGTCGAATATTGGACACAGTGACTGTACAGTCATGGCCAAAAGTTTTGAGAATGACACAAATATTATATTTTCACATGATCTGCTGCCCTCTGGTTTTTATGTGTGTTTGACAGATGTTTTTATCACAGACAGAAATATAATAATTGCAAACATGTGAGTAACAAAAGCTTATATTGACAGTTAGAATGAGTTAATGCAACAAGTCAATATTTGCAGTGTTGACCCTTCTTCTTCAGGACCTCTGCAATTCTCCCTGGAATGCTCTCAATCAACTTCTGGACCAAATCCTGACTGATAGCAGTCCATTATTGCACAATAAATGCTTTCATTTTGTCAGAATTTTTAGGTTTTTGTTTGTCCACCCGTCTCTTGATGATTGACCACAAGTTCTCAATGGGATTAAGATCTGGGGAGTTTCCAGGCCATGGACCCAAAATCTCTATGTTTTGTTCCCTGAGCCATTTAGTTATCACCTTTGCTTTATGGCAAGGTGCTCCATCATGCTGGAAAAGGCATTGTTGATCGCCAAACTGCTCTTGGAGGGTTGGGAGAAGTTGCTCTTGGAGGACATTCTGGTACCATTCTTTATTCATGGCTGTGTTTTTAGGCAAGACTGTGAGAGAGCCGATTCCCTTGGCTGAGAAGCAACCCACACATGAATGGTTTCAGGATGCTTAACAGTTGGCATGAGACCAGACTGGTGGTAGCGCTCACCTTGTCTTCTCCGAATGAGGCGTTTTCCTGATGTCCCAAACAATCGAAAAGGGGATTCATCAGAGAAAATAACTTTACCCAGTCCTCAGCAGTCCACTGCCTGTACCTTTTGCAGAATATCAGTCTGTCCATGATGTTTTTTCTGGAGAGAAGTGGCTTCTTTGCTACCCTCCTTGAGACCTGGCCTTGCTCCAAGAGTCTCCGCCTCACAGTGCGTGCAGATGCACTCACACCTGCCTGCTGCCATTCCTGAGCAAGCTCTGCACTGCTGGTAGCCCGATCCCGCAGCTGAAACACTTTTAAGAGACGGTCCTGGCCCTTGCTGGTCTTTCTTGGGCGCCCTGAAGCCTTTTTGGCAACAATGGAACCTCTCTCCTTGAAGTTCTTGATGATGCGATAGATTGTTGACTGAGGTGCAATCTTTCTAGCTGCGATACTCTTCCCTGTTAGGCCATTTTTGTGCATTGCAATGATGACTGCACGTGTTTCTTTAGAGATAACCATGGTTAACAGAAGAGAAACAATGATGCCAAGCACCAGCCTCCTTTTAAAGTGTCCAGTGGTGTCATTCTTACTTAATCATGACAGATTGATCTCCAGCCATATCCTCATCAACACCCACACCTGTGTTAATGGAGCAATCACTGAAAAGAGGTTAGCTGGTCCTTTTAAGGCAGGGCTGCAATGATGTTGAAATGTGTTTTGGGGGATAAAGTTCATTTTCTAGCCAAATATTGACTTTGCAAGTAATTGCTGTTAAGCTGATCACTCTTTATAACATTCTGGAGTATATGCAAATTGCCATTAGAAAAAGTGAAGCAGTAGACTTTCTAAAAATTAATATTTGTGTCATTCTCAAAACTTTTGGCCATGACTGTACTAATGTCTCTTTTTTCTGTCTTTAGTCTGTGCTGTTGCAGTTAGGAATTGTCTGGAGTGTCAGCATCACTTGCAATTAAAATCCACTGGAGAAAATATGAAGAACCAGAAGGCAATTCATGGCCTGGTGGGAACATCGAAGTCTGCTGCAAAGGTAATCCGTGTGCAAAGCATGCTGTAATACTGTGTGTTTCTCATTAATTTATCGAAGGGAAGGAATCTGTGTGCACTGAAAAATCGTTCATCACAGAACCTTGTAGCCACAAAACCTTACTGTAAGAACACTTGTTCTGTGTTCTACCAGGGGAAGTTTCGTCACTGATGATGAGCCTGCAGCTTTCATGGTCAAGATTCCAGGCACAGGAGTATGTTTGGGATCTGTATAATTTAGAATATTTGATTCTTATATTGTTGGGGAAAATGTGTCCAGTTCCATCGTCCAAGCCTATGGAAGTAGAGTAGAGACATATAATAAGAAATTGAAATAATTGGAGCATTCACCCAGATCCTTCTTGGAGTGCATTTTTTTTCATGGTAAAATGTGACATCAAACCATAATAAAGTGCGGAGTGCAGGTAGCGGGAGCGATGCAGATGAGAGAGCCTGACGGACTGCGGCCGTTTCACGCTTGCTTAGGGCTTCTATGGGTCCATGCTTTTTTTTTTTACCAATGAAAGTAGAGACATAGCCCTCCCTTTATTCAATGATTACCTACTTCGATAGGTGCTTGAGCAATAGCCACGGGTTTGATCTTTGTGAACAAAATGTAAGGCAATTTCGTAATTCTTCCTAATGTTAGACTTAAGCTGAGTTACAGTTATATGAAAAAGTTTGGGCACCCCTATTAATCTTAAGCTTGATGTTTGATAAAAATTGGTGTTTTTACAACAGCTATTTCAGTTTGATATATCTAATAACTGTTGGACACAGTAATGTTTCTGCCTTGAAATTAAGTTTATTGTACTAGCAGAACATGTGCAATCTGCATTCAAACAAAATTTGACAGGTGCATAAGTATGGCCACCTTTATCATTTTCTTGTTTTAAATACTCCTACCTACTTTTTACTGACTTACTAAAGCACTCTTTTTGGTTTTGTAACCTCTGAGCTTTGAACTTCATAGCCAGGTGTATGCAATCATGAGAAAAGCGACTTAAAGTGGCCACTTGCAAGTTGTTCTCCTGTTTGAGATCAGTCAAGGACAATCCTCAGACCACCTCCAGAGAGCTGCAACATCAACTTGCTGCAGGTGGTGTCACTGTGCATCGGTCAACTATACAACGCACTTTGCACAAGGAGAAGCTGTATGGGAGAGTGATGCGAAATAAGCCGTTTCTGCAAGCACGCCACAAACAGAGTCGGCTGAGGTATGCAAAAGCACATTTGGAGAAGCCAATTTCTTTTTGGAAGAAGGTCCTGTGGACTGATGAAACCAAGATTGAGTTGTTTGGTCATACAGAAAGGTGTTATGAATGGCGTCAAAAAAACACAGCATTCCAAGAAAAACACTTGCTACCCACAGTAAAATTTGGTGGAGACTCCATCATGCTTTGGGGCTGTGTGGCCAATGCCGGCACCGGGAATCTTGTTAAAGTTGAGGGACGCATGGATTCCACTCAGTATCAGCAGATTCTTGACAATAATGTACAAGAATCAGTGACAAAGTTGAAGTTACGCAGGGGATGGATCTTTCAGCAAGACAATGATCCAAAACACCGCTCCAAATCTACTCAGGCATTCATGTAGAGGAACAATTACAATGTTCTGGAATGGCCATCCCAGTCCCCAGACCTGAATATCATTGAACATCTGTGGGATCATTTGAAGAGGGCTGTCCATGCTCGGCGACCATCAAACTTAACTGAACTGGAATTGTTTTGTAAAGAGGAATGGTCAAAAATACCTTCATCCAGGATCCAGGAACTCATTAAAAGCTACAAGAAGCGACTAGAGGCTGTTATTTTTGCAAAAGGAGGATCTACTAAATATTAATGTCACTTTTCTGGTGAGGTGGCCATACTTATGCACCTGTCAAATTTTGTTTGGATGCAGATTGCACATTTTCTGTTAGTACAATAAACCTCATTTCAAGGCAGAAACATTACTGTGTCCAATAGTTATTAGATATATCAAACTGAAATAGCTGTTGCAAAAACACCAATTTTTATCAAACATTAAGCTTAAGAATAATAGGGGTGCCCAAACTTTTTCATATAACTGTATGTGCAGACTTTTGCCCGTTCCGAGAAGTATGGTCTAATGCTGGTTTAAAATAAAACCCCTGCAAAGAAAAGGGGCGCACCCCACCTGCAGAAGGGAAGGTTCATTCTCAAAAAAAGACAGGTCTACTTTCCCATTAGAATTAATCTGTATAACCATCTACCTCAAGAGCTGATCACAGCATAAAAAGTTTTTTTTTTTTTTTTTTTTGAGAATAAGAGAAATTATTTTGTAAATGAATTATTTTTTTTTCTTGGATCAGTGTATCGACACTTAGGATTAGGAGATAAAGATTAGCTTTTGGGAGGACTTGACTATGCATTGCGTCTGTGCTTGTTCTACTTACCTTTGTCCTTTCCCGTCCCTCGTTTGAACTTGATGGACATTTGTCGCTTATTATTCATATTAACGATCTATCCCCATTCCAGTTATTTGTGGGGCAGTCATACAAGTATCACCTCTCCCCATGATACATTTGGTACTCTTCATGCTCCGCTATTCCAAGGGTTAGTCCAAAATCCACAAATGTCATCCTTATTCCCAAGCTATTTGATGCTATGGTATAAATTATTTTCTAATATACGGTACTTGAATTAAAAATGCCTGCCCTGTGATGCAAGTTATGTACAACAAATCCTGGTGAATTTAGCATAGTAAACCCCATTGCTGATGCAGAACTTACCTAATCTGCCTTGTAGTTAGAGGGACTGCCACTGAAACGTCCCAAAACTATTGATGGCATGCTTTACTCAATGACCAAGAGCAGATGAGAAAGTGGAGACATGGATGTCTCTGACAAGTTATGTAAGTGTCCTTTTTAAATGGTGGAGTCTAATGTACAAGGGGGTCAAGGAATCGGGTGAGTTTCTTAGTTTGTTACTAGTATTTTGTTTTACTAGTTTTCCTTTAAGCCGTTTGCAGTGGTTATCACTTCACTTGTCAGTGTTTCAGCTAAACTTGTTTTACCTTCTCGTCTTCAGAGTTTATTGAACATGACTTCAGGAATAATTTCTCCTATTCGAGACATAGACAGACTTCTGCAAGACATGGATCTAAATCGCTTAAGAGCTGTGGTCTTCAGAGATGTGGTGAGCAGATCAATGTTTTACTATTGCATTAACTGTGTAGCGTTGGTTTTCTCCTTCGTCTCATTGGGGACACAGGACTGTGGGTGTATGCTACTGCCACTAGGAGGCTGACACTAAGTAAACAAAAAAAGGTTAGCTCCTCCTCCGCCGTATACACCTCAGCACTGGCCACAGGCAAATCCAGTTATTGCTTAGTGTCTGATGGAGGCACACGTCTGGTTCTTTTTCCAGACCATTTATTTATTTATTTTTTTTTTTTCCCACGAAGATGAGATAGGGGCGACGGATCCTATTGAAAGGGTCCGATCTCCCCAAACCATCAACGGGCGAGCACGTGGAGTAAAGCCTCCATCGTATCCTCTCCCGCAACGTGGGACATAAATGCCGGACTCAGCCCTGACCACCCTAAGGTATTGAAGCCCTAGGCTGTACAGAGGCGGGAGTTAGTCCGTGCGGCCCCCACTGCACCACCAATGCTAGACTGCGGTGCTGCAAGGTGGCGGACGGTCCCTCTCCTCATCCCCTGAAGGGGTGATGGAGTTAGGGTTCCTGCACCGTCCTTTTACTTTTCACGGAGAGTCCCCCTTTTAATGCGCTGCATGTGAAGACGTTGGAAGAAGAATCTCGCCTTCAAATCCAGAATGGCTAAAGATACAGCAGCGCTCCGGAGTAAAGATTTAGTCCCCGGCTTTACCCTGGACTAGGCCGCGGGCTGAAGTATGGTGGCGGAGGGGGCCGCGGTCGTGAGTATGGGGACCGCTCCCGGCGTCTCCTGTCGGCGGGGCCGCTCTCCGACTTTGGGGTGGCCGCCGCCGAAAAAATTTAGACCGCGGCTTCTAATGGCGCTAGGCCGCGGCTTCAAATCTGGTCCCCGGCTTTTCCCGGGGACTGGGCCGCTGGCCAGAATGTTATGCCGGCGTCAGCTTGAGGGGTCGCGGTCGCGGAGGTGGGCTCCGCCCCCGGCGGCGTCTCCTTCCGGCGGACCCGCCCTCCGACTTTGGGGCCGCCTCCGCCGGAAATCTAGACCGCGGCTTCGGCGGCCGCTAGGCCGCAGCTTCAAATTTAGTCCCCGGCTTTTGCCGGAGATAGGCCGCGGCCGGAAGTTGGGGGACGGAAGCCCTGACGTCTAGGCCGCGCCTCTTGACCCTCCCTCCTGAGGCTCGGCTACATGAGCACTTCCTCTTTGACAGAGAAGCGCTCTTTTTTGAAAGATTGGAGCCGCAGGCAATTCCACCGGGAGAAACTCGGATGTCCTGTTTTTTTCTGCCCGTTGTACACGAAAGGACGCTGGGATACAGGACTGGGGTGAGTGCTACTACCTCCAGCCTGATTGTTGCGCACTTTTGCGCCCCTTCCGCTGACTGACACATCCAGTTTATTGTGTACTGTGACGGATTCAGAATGTCCAAAAGAACCAAGACGCATACGATACTTTATACTGTATGCATTGCTTGTAGGTCCCCTTTTCCGCATGCCCAGACTTCTCGGGTCTGCGAGGCCTGTGACTCTGAACGGGCTCAGGAACCCTCTCCTATAGCCGAGCCTAGTGCGTCAAGCCCCCCTGAATGGGCCCTTTCCCTGGCTCAATCTGTGGCGTCATTGACCAGAGCGGTCGAGTCCCTTCAAGCTCCCGATAGGAGCAGGGACAGTGGTTCACCTGTCTTGGCTACATCTCAGGAACCTCAGGCCTGCAGGGGCCGCGCTCGCACCAGGCAGACACAGGGGAAACGAACCCACACTGTGTCGCCCATGCCGTCTGGAGCCTCGGCATCTTTTAGTTCCGTCTCCCGCTCTCCCTCTCCCTTGGCAAGTGATCAATATTCGGATTCCGATTTGGAAGAATCACTTAATCTAGAGGCACAGTATAGTCAAGAAACAATTGACAGTTTGATCGAAGCTATCAATCAAACTCTGGGATAGACGATGAGTCCACCTTGACCTCTGGTCACAAGGTGACCTTTAAACGAGCCAGGCAAGCCCATAAAGTTTTTGGTGCTCATCCTGAGTTTGAGGAATTAGTGCAGCGCCACCGGGAGAAACCGGACAAGCGCTTTGCTGGACAAAAGGCTCTCAATACTAGATATCCTTTTGCTCCTGAGCTCCTTAAGAAGTGGACAGAATCTCCTTCGGTTGATCCTCCTGTTTCGCGTTTGGCATCTAAAACGCTCCTCTCTATTCCCAGCGGTTCCTCTATTAAGGAGCCAACGGATCGTCTAATTGAGAGTTTGGCCCGTTCGGTATTTGAGGCATCAGGTTCTGCTCTCTCTCCTTCTTTTGCAGCGACTTGGGTTGCCAAGGCCATAATATCCTGGTCGGAGTCTCTAAATAAGGCTCTTCACGGCATAGAGGTGCCGTCTGAGGTAACCCAGATTTCTAATCAAATAGCTCTTGCTGGAGACTTCTTAATTAATGCATCCATGGATGCGGCAAATTGCGCAGCATTAGCCGCTGCTAATACAATTGCCATTAGAAGATCCTTATGGCTGAGAACTTGGCGAGCAGATTCAACCTCAAAGAAGTCGCTTACATCTTTACCATATCAGAGTGGTCGGTTATTTGGCGAGAGACTGGATCAGCTCATATCTGATGCAACGGGAGGGAAGAGCAATTTCCTTCCTCAGCAAAGGATTAAACAACCTTTTCGTCGACAACCTCAGCCTCGTTTTAGGGCCTTTCGTAACCCAGGCTGGGCCATGCCAGCCACCTCCAGCGGCTCAGGTCGGCCTAATCAGGCCAAAGATCGCAAGGTCACCTACAGGACCAATCCTCTGGGAAGAGGGAGATCTTATCAGCCAAGATCCAGAGGGTCCAAACCCCAAAGATATTCGGACAAATGACTGGAGGCAAAATCCGGTCAATTTTTCCAGGGTAGGCGGCCGCTTACTCTTTTTTCGTCCCACTTGGCTATCAGTGACTCACGACGAGTGGGTCAGGGAGTTAGTCTCCACGGGGTACAAAATAGAATTTACCAGCCTTCCCCCAAATCGCTTTTTCCCCTCGCGCCTTCCCAAGGGGGTCTCGAGGTCGTGCCTTATTCAAGGCGGTCGAGTCTCTTCGGCACAGCGGGGTTGTCGTACCTGTACCAGAGGTCGAAAGAGGTCAGGGATTTTATTCCAACCTGTTCATTGTACCCAAGAAGGATGGTACCGTAAGGCCTATTCTAGATCTAAAGCGATTGAACCGGTTTGTCAAAATTCGGCATTTCCGAATGGAATCTCTCCGTTCGGTCATTGCAGCCATGGAAAGAGGGGAATTTCTAGCATCAATAGACATCCAGGATGCCTATCTTCACATTCCCATATTTCCCCCTCATCAAAGGTTTCTTCGGTTTGCCATCGACAAACTTCATTTTCAGTTCGCAGCCCTGCCATTCGGGCTAGCCACAGCCCCCAGGGTGTTCACAAAGGTCATGGCTGCTGTTGTGTCCATTTTGCACTCCAGGGGGATAGTCATCCTGCCTTACTTAGACGACCTCCTCATCAAGGGGCCGTCTTTTCAGACCTGCGAGGAAAGTGTCAACATTACGTTAGACACCCTTGCTCGTTTGGGGTGGCTGGTGAATATGAAGAAGTCATCTCCCGTGCCATCTCGGAAGATCACCTTTTTAGGGATGAATTTCGACACCGCTCAGGGGTTGATAATTCTTCCTCAGGACAAGGCCTTAGTTCTCCGCCAAGAGGTACGGATACTTCGCCAACCAATTCCTCACACCATCCGGTTTTGCATGAGGGTCCTAGGAAGGATGGTGGCGGCAATCGAGGCTATTCCGTTTGCCCAGTTTCATCTTCGCCCCCTTCAACATGCACTCTTGGCAGTATGGGACGGGAGCCCTTACTCCCTCAATCTGCGGTGTCGTCTGTCCCTGCAGATCAGACAGACTCTTACGTGGTGGACGAGGGACACCACTCTTCGACAGGGTCGTTTGTTTCCTCCAAATTTTTGGTTGGTAGTCACAACGGACGCCAGCCTTCTCGGATGGGGAGCAGTGTTTCGTCACCACACAGCTCAGGGAATTTGGTCTCAGCAAGAATCGACCCTCCCGATCAATATTTTAGAGATCCGAGCGGTTCGGCTGGCTTTGAGGCATTTTCACCAGCATCTGGCGGGCCGCCCAGTCCGAATACAATCGGACAATGCCACGGCGGTGGCATACATAAACCATCAGGGAGGTACCCGCAGCAGGGCGGCCATGCACGAGGTAAAACAGATTCTGACCTGGGCAGAGGAAAATCACTCTGTGATTTCAGCAGTCCACATACCGGGCGAGGAAAACTGGGCAGCAGATTTTCTCAGCCGTCACGGCATAGCGTCAGGGAATGGTCTCTACATCCCGAGATTTTTCAGCAGATATGCCGACGCTGGGGAACCCCAGATGTGGACCTGATGGCTTCCAAGATAAATGCCAAAGTGCCCAACTTTGTTTCCCGGTACCGGGATCCGCAGGCAATTGCAGTAGATGCCCTGGTTCTACCATGGAATCAGTTTCATCTTCCATACTTGTTTCCACCAATAGCTCTGCTCCCAAGGGTGATCAGAAAGATCAGGTTAGAAGGAGTCCCAGCGATATTAATCGCTCCAGATTGGCCACGTCGCCCATGGTACGCGGAGCTGGTACAATTGCTCGCCGACGCACCCTGGCGACTGCCAGAGCGCGCGGACCTTCTCTCTCAAGGCCCAGTTTACCACCAGAACTCAGCGGTCCTGTGTTTGACGGCTTGGCCGTTGAATCTTGGATCCTGACCAGGGCTGGATTCTCTAAAAGGGTCGCCGCGACGATGGCTAGCGCCCGAAAGCCTGTTTCGGCTCGCATCTACCACGGGACTTGGAAGGTCTTTTTTACTTGGTGCAGGGAACATGGTTGTTCCCCGCTTCGGTTTTCAATTCCAAACATTCTGTCATTTCTCCAGGCAGGCCTAGATTCAGGTCTAGCACCAAGTACGCTTAGACGCCAGATATCAGCCTTATCAGTGCTTTTTCAGCGAAGGATCGCGTCTAATTTTCAAGTTAGGACCTTTATTCAGGGGGTTGTCCATATAGTTCCCCCCTACAAGGCTCCCTTAGATGTTTGGGATCTCAATCTAGTCCTGGGAGTCCTGCAGGAGTCTCCTTTTGAACCTTTGCAGGAGGTTTCTCTGTCATTTCTTTCCTGGAAAGTGGTGTTTTTGGTAGCCATAACATCCATAAGGCGGGTTTCGGAGCTGGCTGCACTGTCTTGTCGAGCTCCGTACTTACTTTTCCATCAGGATAAGGTAGTGCTCAGACCAACACCACCTTTTTTGCCTAAGGTCGTGTCCTCATTTCATATTAATGAGGACATTGTTTTGCCCTCATTTTGCCCAGCTCCGACGCACCGAGTGGAGAAGGCTCTCCATACGCTGGATCTGGTGAGAGCACTCAGGAGTATATGTATCTCGGACGGCGTCCTTTCGACAGACGGACACGCTGTTTGTCCTCCCTGAAGGTCGCAGGAAGGGACTTGCTGCCTCTAAATCAACCTTGGCTAGGTGGATTCGGTTAGCCATTCAGGAGGCTTACCGCATCAGAGGCGCGGTGGTTCCCGCAGGGATCAAGGCTCACTCCACCAGAGCGGTGGGTGCCTCCTGGGCCCTTCGACATCAGGCTTCAGTGGAACAGGTTTGTAAGGCAGCAACCTGGTCCAGTCTGCATACCTTTTCCAAGCATTATAATGTCCATACCCAGACTTCTGCGGATGCCAGTCTTGGTAGAAGGATTCTTCAGGGCGCGGTTGCGCACCTATAAGCAATGCTTGATTATAAACTACACTGTGGAGTCGGTTTCCCACCCAAGGGACTGCTTTGGGACGTCCCACAGTCCTGTGTCCCCCAATGAGACGAAGGAGAAATACGGATTTTTGTGTTACTCACCGTAAAATCCTTTTCTCCGAGACGCTCATTGGGGGACACAGCTCCCTCCCTAATAGCCGGATGGCTTTGTTTTGAGTTAACTCTATTCTCTGATTAATCTGTATCAGCAGTTTTTTCTTCTGGATATGCTGTATCTGTGTTAACTCTGATTTATTTTAGCCTCCTACTGCTTTTTGCACTAAACTGGATTTGCCTGTGGCCAGTGCTGAGGTGTATACGGCGGAGGAGGAGCTAACCTTTTTTTATGTTTACTTAGTGTCAGCCTCCTAGTGGCAGTAGCATACACCCACAGTCCTGTGTCCCCCAATGAGCGTCTCGGAGAAAAGGATTTTACGGTAACACAAAAATCCGTATTTTCCACCCGGAGAGGTGAGCTGCCTGGGAGTATGGCTGCTTGCTTGTAACATGCCGCATTGATGCACTTGTGCTCACTGCAGAGCACACTGAAGAATGGGTTCATGGTTGTGAACAGTGATGGTAAAGGAACTTATCAGCTTAATGATCATGGTTAGATAAAGATTTCTTTTAATCTTACAATATTAGAGCCAGGACTGTGATTACAAGCCTTAAGGGTATGCCACACTAAGCGAGATCGCTAACTAGATCGCACCTGCATCACCATTTATGACGCAGTAGCGATCTCGTTAGCGACTTAGCTGTGTGATTCCAAACACATCTCATTAGCGATCTGTGATTCCAAACACATCTCATCAGCGATCTGTATAACGACCTCTGCGGTCGTTGGGAAAACCTAGTCCCACCTGTGACGCTGGTGAAGTCGTTCATAAAGGGTGTCACACTCAGCGATTCAGGCTCACCAGCGGGACACCAACGACCAAAAAACGGCTCAGAACGTTCATAAGCGATCAACAACATCTCAGCAGGGGCCACATCGCTGCTACATGTCACACACAGCTGCGTCGCTAACGAGATCGCTACTGCGTCATAAATGGTGACGCAGTAGGGATCTCGTTAGCGATCTCGCTTAGTGTGGCATACCCTTTAGTGGTCACTGCTGCAGCCCCTCACAAATGACTTGAGCGCGTGGACAGTAGTGTTAACAGTACGGTCTCTCCCTTATAAGACTGCTGACCTCCACCGGGGTACAATTACAAAGCTGACAAAGTCCAGCTAACACCTTCCCTTTTAATGGATATATACTTATAATTCAGTGCCTAGCCAATGACTGCTCCAGCAGACATATGTTTCCAGCATCGAAACTGGCTGACCATGTACATGATCGTTCCCGCTTTGGTTTTTGTTTCCTATAAATAGGAGGACAGCAAACAGGCTCAGTTTTTAGCCCTGGCTGTAGTCTACTTCATCTCTGTGCTCATGGTATCTAAATATCGCGACATTTTGGAGCCACAGAATGAGAGGAAGCGGCCTGAAGTCAGCAGCCCATCGAGACAAGTGGATAACGACAGTGTAGATGCTGGAACAACCAACTTGCAAGGTAGTTTACATGATTACCAACAAAATCTAGTACAATAAACCTTTCACATGACTATAAAAACCATTTACTGTAGAAGTCTATGATCTTTGGTATTATGCTCTCTCTTGCTCTTCTTTTCTAGATGGTGCATCAACTGGTGAACAAGGTAGCCCAAATGACTCGGACAGCACCGTGTCAGTAAAAAGAAGGGACTCTGGTATTGGGGACGAGACTGTTTTGTCACCTAACAGTAATTTGGAGACTGATTCCCCCAGGTCGGACCCTGTTAGTTCAGGTCCCGATGCCATAAGTGAAGTGCTACACACACTATCATCAGAGGTCAAAAAACCTCAGGAAAGTGAAACTGAGGGTGTAAACGAGCAAACCAGCACAAAAAATGTGAATGTAAAGGATATTCTCCGTAGCCTTGTCAGTACACCCGCTGAGGAGGCCCAAATAGATCCTGCTTTACTGCCACCTACATTTCTTGGAGCTCTTGGGGACCCCGCTGCTGAGCACGCAGTCCAGTTTAGATCATTTGACAGGTAATTTTATCATGCTAAATCGGATTGCAGCATATTATTGGAGTTTAATATTAGTTGCTTATATTTTGGTCATTTTTTAAAACTTTTAATTTTCTCTGAAATGCTGTAAAGTTTCAGATTAACACATAGCTGTTTCCAACAAGGGAGCCGGTCTTTGTTTCTTGTGGTTTTGGCACCGGCAACATTAGTTTCTGTTAATGGGAATCTATTTTTGATATGTAATCTGAGAGCACCATGATGCTGGGGCTGAGATCCTGATTCCAGTGATGTCACATCCTAGGCTGTGTTTTGCTGTTTTCAATAGAATCAGTGTTTTATGTGCAGGAGATTATCACTAGAGGACAACTGGCCTTGTGCTTCCTAGTTCAGCCACACATCCTTCACTGATTAGCAGCTATCTGTCACTATCGATTGTACACAGAAAGCTGTGGCGTGGTCGGGGTTGTACACCGATCAACAACTGAGCTCTGCTAGATCTGACGCAGAGAGAACTTATTCTATCATAACTGCTGCACCAGTATAATGAGTGATACATTACTGGAATCGGTTCTCTGTTGCTACCTCATGCTGCTGTCAGATTACATGGAAAAAACCTTCTGACATATTCCCTTTAAGCTACATCTGGTTAATAGGTCAAGGCATTTTTCATGACCTAAAACCATTTTTTATTGATGAAGTTTTTGAGTGTTTTTGTGTAATGAGCCAGTGTCTTTATTGCTACCAATGTAGGGTACATCAGATATTTGGGTTTGCCTTTTGTTGCATTTTTTAGGATGATGAGGTTGCAGAAAAATTAAAATTCTTAAATTTTTTTTTCTTTTCAGTGTTTACTGTATAGACTAATTCTAGATTTTGAAAGATAGGACTTTTATGGACATGACGATACCAAATATATAGTTTTTTTTTTTTAAGCATATTTTATTTTATTTTTTTTCTGTCTCTTAAAGGGGTTGTACAACCCCTTCTAGCCTCCAGTGCCAGCACTGTTCTCGCGGTGTTGGCACTTGCTCTCCCCAGGACTCGCGTGCTGTTGTGACACGTGACTCTGGCGCCCAATCAGCGCTGGTGTCACTGTCCCCTCCTCCTGTCAAATTGAACATGAAGAGTCGGCGATTAGCTGCAGCCCGGCCTTCCTCTTCATGTTAGATTTGTACGAAGGCGGAAACATTGATGCCAGTTCTGATTGGGTGCCAGAGTCACGTGTCACAACAGCACGCGAGTCCTGGGGAGAGTGAGTGCCGACACCACGGGAACGGCACGGGAGGGGAGTATAGGCTTTACTATTCATCGGGGCCAAGCGTGGGGTATGAGAATGAGTTGTCCAAGTAGTGGACAACTTTTTTAAGGGACTTTAATTTGTGATCATTTGATTGCCTATACTGTATTCTGTAATACCACAGTATTGCACTATATATTGTCTGAACTTCACAAAAGTAACAAGATGGCAGTGTGTTCCAATTAAATACTGCTATAAGAGCGGAGTTCTGTCCTCGGCTATTACATACAGGTGCCAGTTTTATTTCTGAGAATGATGTTAATTCCTGCCATGGAATAATTAGATCTTCCACCATGTAATAATTATCTTTCTCTATGGTGTGGTGGTTTTGTTTTCCAAGGACTTGAGCAGTAGCAGAGAAAGTGAATGTCGTAAAGCTGCTGTTCCTTGTCACCAGTGTATCCGGAGCAGCGCTCCTGTAGGGCTCTGCTTCTTATTTAATGCGGTGCGCTGGCCGCTCGGCCTCAGCCACTTTACATTCTGAATGTAAGGACACCTTGTCTGAAAGCTCTTCTCCGATATCCTTTACCGGTGGGGTGTCCATGGGAATTTCAAAGCCTCCTCTGATCCTGCATTTATCTCAGGAATGCTTTGTCAGAAATCAAAACTCTCCTCATATCTTAAGGATTATCCTCTATCTAGCTATAGCTGGAAAGTATACAGTAACAGCTAGACACGTTCAGGCCCTGAAATCCTGCCAGGAGAGGGGCTGCTGCCGGCAAGGTGTGCAGATTCGTTCCCATGCTAGTGATGTCCCCTCTATCATCTTCACATCCATCCTGGCGATAAGTGGGTGCCAGAGGGTTATACAGATAAAGTTCAAGGTCTGGTCTGGCTTCTTGTCTCCAGCTTCCTGAAGAAAATGGGAATTACTAGAATGCCTAAGTGCCTTTTTATTTACCTATTTCTACCGCACTAAAATAATTCACGTCGAAATTTAAAAGAAAAAAAAAGTCAAACCTCAAAGATAAGCCTCTGACATTGCTCCAGATGAACAGGCCTCCCCCCAGGATGTGTACCTAGTGTTCTGCAGACCTCCGCCGTGAGACTAAAGGGTTATACTTATATATATGTGTATGCGTGTATATATGTATGTGTGTATGTATATGTGTGTGCATATATAAATATATATAATTAGTTTTATAAAAAAATGCTCAAATGCTCTGGCAATACAGGATTTCATATTTTAAGATGTGCTGAACATGTATAGAATGCAATTCCACATTCTGAGACGGTTTTCATCATGCAGAGTGATTTTGTTCCTTTGGGTGCCAGAGTTTCTGTCAGTAGGACTGATTATGGTCATCTGTCATGTCTTTGATCCGAACATGATTGATAAATGGGTATATTTGTTTCTAATGAGATGAGATTTTAACTGTTTCCATTATATGCGTTAAGCTCTGATCACATGAAGAGGAAAAGAATCCCCCTCCTTTTGTATATGTATTTGTGTGTATGTGTGTGTGTGTGTGTGTGTGTGTATGTGTATGTACATTGCTATTGTTAGAAAGACAAAAAAAAATTGGGGCACATTTATCAAGCTAAATTCACAAGAATCCTGGCTTGAGGGGTCTTGAACTTTTTAACCCTGCTTCCATTCTTTGATACTCTCCCACCCCCCATATTCCTACTCAGATTTTTTCTATGCTATTGTTTTTTTTACTGTATGAGGCTCTTTTTTTAATCTTTATAGTTTGATGAGACAGATGAGGGAAGTATTCAAAATAACCAGAAAACTTAAAATAAAAGTAGAAAAAAGTTGTCTCCGATGAAGGTGTAAATCTGTAAGAAAGGTGTCAGGTATTGACTTGCATTAGCATTTTAAGGTTTATGTCTGGCGTGTAGGCATATATTCAGATGGCTGGCCGGGTCTGGTGATCTGTGCTCATTCAACAGGCAATAATTATCTGCACCACAAAGCCTTCTTACAGTTCTGCATAATTGGGACTAATAACACACTGACCTTATGCCTGAGAATATTTATGGTGGCTGGTCTTTTCACCCTTGTCCTGTCACAAGTGATGTAAGCTGCTCTTTGATATCCTTGCCGATCTTGGGTAGGACACGTAAGAGATACATTGCTTTTCTCTACGACAGTGGACTGGTAAAGTGTAGCTTCATTTTGATTTTTTTTGTAGCCGGTGGAACGTGGCTATGACATTGCATAGAAAGAGCTCTCTGATTTATGAGATGAAGTTCTAATGGTCGCGAAGGTTTCAGCTAAATAATTGGCTATTGCTTTATTCACTTGTCATGGTACAATGACTTGTGTATTAAGGAAATGGCGTTTGTTAAAAGGAAGGAAGCCTTGCATGTCATCAAGTATCAAGGTGTCTCAGAGGACAACGTTATAATCAGCTTTTCTGGCCTTGAGAACAGATTTGATTTGTGATGTCTTCTGATACAATGTAGTTACCACTTAAGCAAAAAAATAATGAAAAATGTGTTTGGAGATGGGTGCGGATGTCAAATTTACTTCCTATTTATCTGTAGAAGTCTTTATAGATGCAAGTGGCCACATGTTACTACATATCTAAGTAATATGATTATAGCGTTTACAAGCCGATAAATGGGGGAATATACTGTAATATCAGTCTAGTAAGCTTGTAGTTCTCATCATGTTTCTTGTGTAATTATGGAGTTTTGATAATAACGTAGTACGTAGTACACTTTGTTTTAAATCTGTTAATAATGAACACCCTTTTTTTGCCCCTAGGAGTGTTGTAATAGCTCAGAAGAAGTTGGCTGCCCCCACACCGTCTACGGTCAGTGCTGCCCCACATGCTGTCAGTGTTGTGTCTTCTGTGGAAGCTTCCCAATCTGCCGAAGCGGACAGGGAATCATCAGGTAGGTTATTGGCCTCTTCAAATGCCAAGAAACAATTTTCCAGCCATTCTAACATGGCCTTAGGTATAGTTATTGCAAAAATTAAGACATGTCTTCTCATCTGGACAGCATAGGGTTTACACTGGTGCACATGGGACAATTGGTTCACAATGATCATACTAAGACCGAAAACGTATAAAAGGGCAGACTGTAAACCTTTGTTTTAAACAAAGTCCTATTATCGTTTCAGTTGGTCAGATTTTTATCTCGCAAGCTAAAGCCCCCTATGCACATTAGCGTAATGTCAGCTGAAGCCACTGATAACGACGGATTCGGTCAATAGACTGTGTATGGAAGCCCCAGACATTTGATTTGTCTGGGAAGTTAAAGGTCTAGCACTTTCTATTTTGGATTGCCGATCCTTTTGTTCTCCACGAAGTAAGCTGCTGCAAGAGATGTCTGGCAGTGCCTCCCTCATACAGAGCTCAGGAGCACTCTGCTAAAAAAGCTCTCTTGTGTCTGTGGTAGGGATGGCCGAGAGAGCTGCCAGCCCAACGATTGGCCGAATTGCCATGTAATATGTTTGACGGCCTTGAAGGTTATCCTACAAATTAGGTAAGTCAAAACTGCTGATTTTTGCAGGATCCGCCATTCATCGATTGTTTTTCTAAGTTTTGCTGGAGGGGACTGGCAGCTGCTCTCCCCATGGAAAATACAGTTGAGCATTTGTGTATGGGAGAGAGCGCTTTCGAATGAGCTTTCGGTCACTGGCAGTATGAGTGTGTTTAAAGAAGAACTGTCACCATATCAAAAGTGGCCCAAGTTTTTCTCTCATTTTATTCCCACAGCCTCGCAAAGTTTTTTTGTTCTAGAGAGATGGGATATTTGTATTTATTGCTAATTTGTATTGTCTTTACCAAGGGGTTGAGGAGGATTCTCTGGGGGTATTGTCTTTAGGCAGATCTGCTTAATACCCTTTGTGCAACACCCCCTTGTAAAGACCATAAAAATGACCAGTAAGTATGGGGGATTTAAATGAAAAAAAACAATGCAATAATCAGGGGAGATTAAGAAAAAAAAAAGAGCAAAAGCTGTCCACTTTAAGGGCTCATTCACACAATCATAATTTCAGTCCACGTGCTTTCCATGGTAAAAAAACGGACAACACTCGACCAATGTTATTCAATGGGACTGTGCTGATAAGCTATTTTTTTTTTCACTGATCGAATCTGCATGTGAAAAAATCGACGCATTCACTAGTTTCTTCTAAAAAATTGTACTAGACTCGCCCATTCAAATATATTGGTGTGCAAAAAAGATTGTATGCCAGGGTTCGACAAACCCGGTCGCCAGTGGCGCCTAGAAAATCATGCCTGGCGCCCAGGTTTGTCGGGGCCCTCAGCAGGCGGGGGGGCCCACTCGCCGTCGGGCACCCCGGCGGCCGTTAGCGGAGGAGAGCGGTGTCAGCGCCGCCACTGGCCGCCCCCCTCCCCGCTTGCTCAGGCCCCCGGCAGCAGCTGGCACAATACTCACCCTCCCCGTGCCTCCGCTGCCACAGCTCCGGGCTCCAGGGGGCGCCTGCGCTTCCTCTCACAGCAGCGCCGCTGAATGACGTCATCATTCAGCGGCCGGCTGTGGCAGAGAGCGCGCGGACGCCGGACAGGTGAGATGTGTGTGTGTGTGTCTGTCTGTATCAGTGTGTGTGTATGTAGTGCGGTGCTTTGTGTGTGTATGTGAGAGTGCTTGTGTGCGGTCTGTGTGATGGTGGTGGGGGGAGGGCAGTGATGATGATGATGGGGAGGCATTGATGATAATGGGGAGGCATTGATGATGGGGAGGCATTGATGATGATGGGGAGGCATTGATGATAATGGGGAGGCATTGATGATAATGGGGAGGCATTGATGATAATGGGGAGGCATTGATGATAATGGGGAGGCATTGATGATGATGGGGAGGCATTGATGATGATGGGGAGGCATTGATGATGATGGGTAGGCGATGATATGATGAGGAGGCATGATGATAATGGGAGGCATTGATGATGATGGGAGGCATTGATGATGATGGGGAGGCCATGAATATGGGGATGGCATGATGATGATGAGGAGTCATGATGATGATGAGGAGGAGGCAATGATGATGATGAAATGAAAAAAAAAATTCTGGCTCCTAAATTTTTTGGCTGGCTCCTAGATTCTGAACAACTTTGTCGACCCCTGTTGTATGCCATATAGAGATACAGTATAGTATCCAATTTTTTTTTACAGACACATTGCAATACTGTAACATAGGACACTATAATGCTCTTGTAAATGATTAGGGACTGCGAACAGATTGCACACGGATGACGAGTGCGTAAAAAAACGCGATGAAACTTTTTTTCCTCTAGTCGCCTTCCACGACAGCATAGGAGGATGTCTCCACACCCTAATGGGGACAGGAAGCACAAAGAGGTTAAAAACCCCTCCCACCTCCCACTTGCTAGTGTTTTCCTGTCCCCCATGGGGCATGGAGAGGTTCTCGGTATGCTGCGTGGCCGGCGACTGCAGTGGTACGTACATGATTCAGCCGGGCAGCGGTGGTCGTGGGCTTTGCCTTCCTCCCCTGTGCTGCTCCCGTCTCCCCTCTGGGTGGATTCTGGGACCGTTGGCCTGGCCCACCTGCGTCCCCTTGTGGGGGTAAAGCAGGCCAGTGACTCCCAGCCGGAGGCCTCCCTGAGCTCTCCAGCTTCTCCCCCTCCTGGGCGCGCTGTTCGGCACCCGGAAGTCGTGTCAGGCTGGGCGCGTCACTTCCGTATCTTGCGTTCCACAGTGGAACGCAGCCACTTCCGGTTTTCGGCCCCAGCGGCCTCTGGACGGCTGAATGTTGTGCGAAGCACGCTGAAGATGTCGGACGCCTGCTTCGGACTCAGGAGGGGGGAGGGGAAAGCGGAAACGCCAGCGCTGTGGGTAGCGTTTATCTTGTATATAAACCTGCCAGAAATCTGCTCCAGGTAAGACTGATCCCCCCCGTCAGCATGGAGAGTACTACTTGCCCTGCACCTGCAGAGCCCAGCGCTACCCTTAGCTCAGTAAGTGTACGGGGTGTGTCCCGATGGAACGGCTTGGGTAAAAAAGAGTCCCCTATTTATACTTCTCTCCCTTTATTTTTTAGGGAGACAAGTCTACCCATAAAGCCTCTGCCAAAAAAAAACGCTAAGTGCAGCATCTGTAATGGGAAACTCCCCTTAAAATGGGATAAAAAACTATGCCAGCCCTGTTAGAATAAAGTGGTCAGAGCGGAACACCCCTCTCTTATTGAAGAGATACGCACGCTAGTTAAACAAGAGGTTCAGTCCTCTTTAGCCGCATTCACCCCGCCTCCGCCACCACCTTCACCTGGTCCATCACTCCCTAAAAAAAGGAGGATACAAATAGAGGAGTCTGGTTCAGAGTCAGATATCTCGTACGAATCGTCCTCGGGGAAATGGGAGAACATTACACACCATAAAAACCCGGAAATCAAAAATACCTATTTTCCTCAGATCACATAGAAGAGTTGGTGAGCGCAGTGCGTAGCACTATGGGTTGGAGGAAGATTCTATCCCCCAGTCCATACAGGACGAATTGTTTGGCGGGTTACATACGGACAAACAGGTGGGGTTCCCCGTTCACAAAAGTATTATAGATATGATTAATCAGGAAAGGAAACTTCCAGAAAAAAGGATAACTACCCCGTCCGATTTAAAACATACATTTCCCCTGGAAGAAGACCTTTTTAAGTGGGGTATCCCCAAAGTGGACGTTCAAGTTGCGAGAGTTGCAAAAAAGACCGCCCTGCCATTTGAAGACTCTTCCCAATTAAGAGATCCCATGGATAGGAAAATTGAAAGTCTCCTTAAGAAATCCTGGGAAACCTCCACCGCGGCTCTAAGATCCAATATAGCGTCCACTTGCGTGGCTAGGTCCCTTTTTCGCTGGTAGACGAACTGGAAAACCGTATCTCCCAGGGGACTCTGAGAGGAGACTTACTGGATTCATTACCCATTCTTAAAAGGCGACAGGATTCCTGGCAGACGCCTCGATGGAGTCTATCCGTATTGCCGCCAGGTCACTAGTCCAGGCTCTGCCAGAAGAGCGCTATGGCTTAAAATGTGGAGTGGAGATGTAATATCAAAAGTAAAATTATGCTCTATCCCCTTTAAAGGCGATAACATATTCGGGCCTGCCCCAGATAAAATTCTGGAGAAGGCCACGGATAGGTAGAAAACCCTTCCTGAGAAAAAAAACAGCCAGGAAGCGTTTTTTTTCGGACCTCCCAGTCTCAACCCTCCCAAACTAAAGGGAAGGGAAAAACTGGAGATGGAGTTATGCCAAAGGGAAACCCAGGAACATTATTGTTCCCCAGCAGCAGCAGGACAAGCAATGACTCCGACCCTGTGGGGGGGGGGAGGCTCTCGAGATTCTTCCACAGTTGGCAAGCTATTTCCAGCAGCCCATGGGTTCTCAATGTCATCAGAGAGGGCCTGCTTATAGAATTCAAGACCTCGCCTCCCTGGGTCTGGAGAGTCACTCCCCTCTATCTCCGGAGTCGCAAACTAATGATATCGGGCTAAACCACAAGAACATAGGCAAGGGCGTAAGCTGGACGCAATCCCCCCTGATAACAATAACAACGGACGCCAGCCAGAGGGGCTGTGGAGCCATGGTATCTGACACTCCATACCAGGGTCTATGGAGTCAGAAAATAAGCAACAGGTCCTCTAACATCAGGGAGCTAAAAGCGGTTGAAAAAGCGCTTCTGGCGGCAGGCAGACGGAACTCACGAAGCGACGTCAGAGTATACTCGGACAATATGACGACTGTGGCCCATCTCAAACATCAAGGGAGCTCAAAGTTCGACAGCGTAAGGGAAGTCTGGAGCTGAATATTTTACTGGGCCGAAAAACATCTTCTCTCTTTGACAGCAGTACACCTGAAAGGATCTGCCAATCTCCAAGCAGACTTCCTAAGTTGCCGAGATGTTCAGCCAGGAGAGGGGACCCTGAAGAAGGAAATATTCAATATGCTGGTAGACAAATGGGGACTACTAGAGGTCGACTTGTTTGCATCGAGCCAGAACGCTCAAGTCAAATCCTACTTCTCCCTAAATCCCAGGGATGCGTCTCAAGGAGTGGATGCCTTTCCCCACGAATTGAAGCTCCACTTAGCTTATGCCTTTCCTCCGATACCATTGCTTGCAAGGATCCTACAAAAAATCCGGAAAGATCGGGTACCGACCATCCTGGTAGCCCCAGCGTGGCCGAAGAGGAGCTGGTTCAATCTTGTTATAGAGCACCAAGTGGAGGGGCCAGTCCACCTACTATTGGTAGAGGACCTCCTCTGTCAGGGCCCTCTTCATCACCCGAATCTCCGAATGCTGAATCTAGCTGCTTGGCTACTGAGGCCCAGATACTAAGGGCTAGAGGACTCTCAGACTCGGTAATCTCTACTTTGCAAAAGTCAAGAAAGCCTGTTACCAACACCATCTATAATAAGGTGTGGAAGAAATTCTCGTCGTAGTGTCACCCTAATCCACCTGATCCCTTCCACCCGAATATTTCTCAAATATTGGACTTTTTGCAAAAGGGACTAGAATTGGGTCTCAGACCAAGCACACTGAAAGTTCAAGTTTCGGCCTTAAGCTCTGTCTTTGATCAAAATCTAGCCAACCATCGTTGGATAAAAAGGTTTATGATTTCAGCACTAAGGCTTCAACCCAAAAGACATATTATTGTCCCATCCTGGGACTTGAACCTGGTTCTCAAAGGTCTCACGGGTCTGCCATTTGAACCCCTATCTTCTTGTACTCCTCAGCTCCTCTCATACAAGGCAGCGTTTTTAGTAGTGAGCAAGGCGTATAGGGGAGTTACAGGCCTTATCTATTAGAGAACCATACTTAAGTATCAGACGACTCAATCTTACTCCGTCTTGATCCATCCTTTCTTCCAAAGGTGGTATTCGATTTCCACCGATTTCAGGACATTATCCTTCCATCCTTCTGCCAAAATCCGGCAAATCCAAAGGAAGAATAATTCCATTCTTTGGATGTCCGGTGCATAATCTTGTACTACTTACAACAAACCAAATCCTGTAGAATTGACCAAAACCTGTTCATTCATCTAGCCAGATCGAAACAAGGGGAAAAAGGTGGCAAAAAGTACAATAGCAAATTGGATTAAAATGGCCATAACTGAAGGGTATCTAGCCCAGAATATGACGACTCCTGCAGTGTTGAAAGCTCATTCCACCAGATTCGCCTCGGTCTCCTGGGCAGAAAGGGCAGGTGCTTCTACGGAGCAGAGCTGCAATGTGGTCTTTGTTGCACACCTTTACCAAACATTATAGGTTGGATGTTATGTCCAATAGGGATCTAGTCTTTGGCCGTAAAGTACTCCAGGCCGTTTCCCCCCCCCCCCCAGTGCAGAATTGGTTGGTGATCCTCCTATCCTTTCGTGGAAGGTGACAAGAAAAAATAGAATTAGACCTACCGGTAATTCGGTTTCTAGGAACCTTCCGCGACAGCACTAATTCCCTCCCGACATTCTTGGATAAAATTTCTAAGAATCTAAAGGTAACTGATGCTATGGTGTTAGTTATAAATCACTGGCAAGTGGGAGGGGTTTTTAACCTCTTTGTGCTTCCTGTCCCCCATTAGGGTGTGGAGACCTCCTCCTATGCTGTCGCGGAAGGTTCCTAGAAACCGAATTACCAGTAGGTCTAATTCTATTTTTTTTCCCCGCTCTTGTGAACCTACCCTGAGGAACCTGATCTAAGCTATTGTGGGGTGTGTTCTTTTTCTGCTGTTTTGTTTCCTGCTTATGATTGGGCAATAATAGAGAATGGGTGTGCACACAGGTCGAGAAAAAAGAGCTCAGGGGTGCTGGTGAAAATGGACCTGTGAAGGTTCCACAATAACTAGAGGAGTATAATTCACCGCACACACAAAAGGAAGAAATAGTATTGATGCCAAAAGTATATTTATTACAGTTCTCCACTTTAAAACTTGTAGTGCCACATAACATAGATAAAGAAATAGAACACCCATACAGAAACTAATACCCGACGTTTCGATACTCCCGTATCTTAGTCATGGGGTACTTAGAAATGGGTATTATTAGACTAGGGCACTAGATGGAGACAGAATTAAACGCCCCTCTAGGCGGTTCCCAGGTACTGTCGCTATGACTAATGAGGTAAGGGCAGGAAGCGTTATGAATCAGAAGAGCAGTGTTGCTGTTTGAGGGATTTTCAGAGTGGCGACGCTCCCGCGTCCTGCCACGGCTTCAGTCTCCATTTCTAAGTACCCCATGACTAAGATACGGGAGTATCGAAACGTCGGGTATTAGTTTCTGTATGGGTGTTCTATTTCTTTATCTATGTTATGTGGCACTACAAGTTTTAAAGTGGAGAACTGTAATAAATATCACTTTTGGCATCAATACTATTTCTTCCTTTTGTGTGCGGTGAATTATACCCTATGATTGGGCAATGTCATACAAGGAAAAGAAGTACATGCCCCTCAGTGAAAACTCTGATAACACCCACTTAACTCATTAGGAGCCAAATACTTTGATTGCTAATATCTCTGCAATGGGGAGGCGAAAAAAAAAAAAATGATTCCTCTTCATTGTGTCCAGTTCAAAATAAAACATTTAGTGAAAGGTTTTCCTTAAGTCTTGTTGCCTTTTTTTTTAGGACATGTACTCTTTCAGTCCCACTCTGTGTCTGGCTAATGGTAACCATGAAGACCAGTGTCTGTAGTTCAGGCCTATACATATATATATACGCTGGGAGATCTTGTGTCCTTTCCTTCCTTATGTTTACAATCACGAAGTTGGCTGTAAATATCATTTGCCATTTATTGAAGACTGTGATTTTTCATGACTGCTTCTGACACTTGTGCGTGTGTTTCTGACACTTGTGCGTGTGCAGCCTTTTACTTCAGTCGACAAGTCCCCACTGGATCTTTATGTCTACGTAATAACGTTCCTGTATTAGTGACGCGCTGCCTATGGCCAGTGTATCATTCCCACTGGCAGCTAAACAATCCTGTTTACTCGGCCTGCCATTTACACCCACTCTGGGAACACTGCATGCAGGGATCACAGTGCTTTAGTATGACTGGAATTGGGGGTTTGCATTGCTTGCGGGACATAGATGAACACAGTACAATAAATATGCCAAATGGACCTGATGAAGCCCCAGCAGTGTATGCAGTAAATCCTTACTTGTAATTTGCCATGATGGGCTACAGCAGGAGGGGAGTGTGTGTATTCTTGCTGGTCAGACTGAAATCCCCAGACACACTGAAGCAAATAATTGACATAATTGTAGCCTAAATATAACGTAGTTATGAGATCAGAGCAAAATGAAAGAGAATATATCCAAATGAGGCAAGAAAGCATTTATTATTGTCAGCTTTACAGCTCAACATTTTGACTTGTTCTATACAAGCAAAAACACAATTATGTGAAAAGTAACAATCATTTACTTGATAAAACATGTGAGCTCATTTTTCAATGCAGAATTGGTCCAAACAAAACACTGAGAAAGAGATTAAAGGAAAAAATATGTTCTGTCCTCTTGTGAAAACATACGGTATACTGTTCTGATGTCCTTCTGACTTTGTGGATTACACTTCTGATGCAGTCATTGTAGATACTTCAGTGCTCCTAATTATGTCAGTATAGATGGTTATTTCACTGATACCATTTTTTTCTTTAACCCTTCTCGTCATGATTGGGAAGGAATTCCTGACCAATGCAGTATATATATACGTCATGTCAATCAGACGATCACTGCGAGTAAGTGCACGGTGATCACATGAAGGTACCTACTGTTTCTCACAGAAGGGCACATAGTCGTCCCGGGGTGTGGTGAACCCACTATGATTGACTGTTCAATTCTAAACAGCCAATCGCAGCATTTTCAGTGTTTCAAGCAATGAAATTACCTGAAGCACTGATGTCCAGCCTACGATTAGTTCTGTAAGATCACAGGCTAAGACTTAGCAACGCCGGTGTTACCAGGACCAGCTCTGATTGGTACAATCAACTATGACGTCAATCGCACCAATCCGAAGCCATCTACCTCCGCAGTGTACTTCCTCATTCTGACTGCGGACTTGTACAAGGCAGTCACTGTGTCGTTCTGTGCACTGTGCTTGGCCTTGTGGTGCCACAGACTTTTTAAAGCCTGTGCCATCACTGCTGCTGCTGAAGAAAGAAGACGACTTCCTGATCCTTCCCTGATACATTCCTGGTCTTTAATCCACCTCAATCCCCCTCTCTCTCCTTTTCCCCTCTCTCATCTTCCCTTCTGACTCTGAGCGCTGATTAGTACTTGATCGCTCGATTTTTGGAAGTTTTTTTTTTTTATTTATAACGGTCTTTATTGAGAAAGAAGATAACTGATCATACAAAGAAGGCATACAGTAAAGTGTACAATTGAGAAAAAAAAGGTCAAGTACAGAGTCAAGTATGGCCAAAGAAAGACGGGGTTTTTCCTTTTTAGCCAGCTAAATCGGAAATTCTTACAACAACAACAAACCCCCCACCCCCTTCCCTCTCCCCCGGCACAGAGTAAGCTAGAGATGCTTATTTAGTGTAGTCTTACCGGCATTTCACCATCAATAAGATGTTTCGTATACCAGTCAGTAAGTTGGAAGCAGTTATGTATCATCTGGCGTATAGAGAGTGGTTGCGTATCAATATAAGGAGACCATGTGAGGAAAAAGGGCCCGTGCGTGATTCTTTATGTATCAAAGCCTCAATCCATTCCATATGGAATAAGTAGTTGACCTTCTTAGAGATGAATGATATAGTGGGGATGGTGTCCTGCGCCCACAAATGAAGGATGCTTTTCCGAGTAGCCGCCGCCCAAATAATTAAGATGCGTCGTTGCTGAGCGGAAAGCCTAGCAAGCTGGGTTGGTGGTAAAATGTTAAACAATGCCCATTCAGGCGATAGCGTAAGAGGAATATTAAACATGTCATTAAGATGGTCACAGAGCTGATCCCATAACTCTCGTATTTTCGGACATAGCCATAGACAATGAAAAATGTCCGCTGGGGAATGGGAGCATTTAGGACAGGATGAGTCAGCCATGGACATCTTAGACTTAACTTCGGGTGATATGTATGCTCTGTGGAAGATCATGAGAGCCATGGTAGAATAACTATCATACGGTAAAATAGAGTTTAGATGCAGTGTGGCTTTTAATATATCTGAGAGTTTACAATTAGGAAGTTGTGACACCCATCTACCTGGGCCCGGGGAGGAATCAGACCAGGAGATGGAAGGTCGAATGGATTTGTAAATGAGGCTTAATGAGTAAGCCCCTGTATGAGCAAAAAAAGAAACCAGGTGCAGAGGATTGGACCTCACTGTGTCAGGTATGCTATGCATAACTGAGGAAGCATAATGTTTAATCTGAGCTGCAGTGAAAAGATTGCTAGCTAGTATTGGGTATTTAGAAACGACATCAGCTAGAGTAAGAGGCATGTGAGTGGTCTTTAAAAGGTTACAAACCAATCTGCACCCATTCTCTCCCAATACCCGATATATTGGAGGTGACTTGCGCTGTAAAAAGGAGGAATTACCCAGAAAGGGGAGAAAAACCGAGTTATAGGGGTCCAGACCACCGATCTTCCTGGCCTGGCGCCATGCTAAAACCACGGACCATAAAAAAGCATTGTCATTAATTTCTGTAGGTATATTATGGGAGTGTGTGTGCAATAGGGCCGGCAGACTGATAGGGCCCGACATGGCCTCGTCAATCGGAGTGTTAGTGTATCGCGAAAAAGCCCATATCCAATCAAGGGAGTGCCTGAAAGTGGCTGCTATGCTGTATAGTCATAGGTTTGGGAAATTAAGGCCTCCCAACGATTTAACCTGCTGAAGTTTGAACATGCTGATCCTAGAGCCCCATATAAATTGCCTAAAGAGTCCAGTCAAGATCTGGTCATCGGCTTTAGATAATAGGATTGGTAGAGTTTGTAATGGAAAGAGAAGTTTAGGAAAGGAAATCATTTTGATCATGTGTGCTCTACCTGCGAAGGATAGTTTAAAGGATTTCCACGAGTGAATCTCCTTAGTGATTGTAGATATTATTGGCTTGATTTTTAGTCGGTATAAGTTATGGGGATTAGAAGGCAGAAAGATACCCAAATATTTCAGAGAGCCCCGACCCCACTGAAAGGGAAAAGGGAAAGGCCAACCCCCACGAGCATCAGGAAAAATCGCCAATTCTTGTGATTTTGTGAAATTAATGCGAAATCATGAAATTTCCCCAAATTTATGAAATACCTCCATAATAGGAGGAATGGAGTCTTTGGGGTTAGCCAACATAAGAAGAATATCGTCAGCAAAAGCCAAAACTTTGAGTGCGTGGCTGCCAATCCCAATCCCCCCAAAGGAAGGAAACATCTCCAAGCACCGGAGTAATGGATCAAGGGCAATGTTAAATAACAAAGGCGATAAGGGACAGCCCTGTCTCGTACCTCTACAAATTGAAAAGAGGGGCGACTGAGTTCCAGAAAGCCATATAGAAGACTGGGAGTCAGCATAAAGTGTACGAATGAGATTAAAAAAGGAAAACCCAAACAGTCTATATTTTAGAACTCGTATGAGGTGAGGCCAAGATACCCGATCAAAAGCCTTATCGGCATCCAAACTGACTAGGATGTTTTGTTTAGCTTTAGTTTGACGACTGTGTATAATTGCGGCTAGAGCTGTTCTAATGTTATAAGTGATAGATCGTTTATGTACAAATTCTGTTTGGGATGTAGTGAGTAGGGCGGGGATCATAGATTGAAGGCGGTTAGCCATAATTTTGGTGAGAATTTTAAAATCTGTATTTAAGAGGGAGATAGGACGGTAAGATGCAGGAAGTAATGGATCTTTACCCGGTTTAAGGAGTAATGAAAGGCAGGCTTCATTGAAGCGATCAGGTTTAGTACCAGTATCAACTATATGATTGAATAGGGAAGTGAGATGTGGTGTGAGGAGGGGTTATAATAATTTATAGAATTCTGCCGAGTAACCCATCAGGACCAGGAGCTTTATGCAATCGAAGAGACTGGATAACATTGCCCACTTCTTCTGCTGATATCGGCTTATTTAAGATCTCACGCTGGGTAGAGGATAATTTTAGTGGATCTACCTTCCTGAGAAATTTATAGCCATCAAATTGGGAGTCTGCAGAGGGGCTGTAAAGATCAGCATAGAAATTTTTAAAAACCTCAGAAACCTGAGCTGGATGTCTAAGAATGGAACCGTTCGGGTGTCGGATATTAGGAATTTTTGTGGCGGTACTAAATGGTTTTGTTAAAGATGCTAATAGGCGTCCAGGTTTATTACCCCATCTGAAAAAACGATTTTGTTGATATGCTAGCTGATTGTGGGCCTGTTCATGCAATACGGTGTCCAAGGTTTGTTTTGCAGTTAGGTATGCTTCTTTTGCAGAAGAGGTATTGTGCATTTGAAGATTCTTGTAAGTTTGGGTAAGTTGGTCTAAGAGGGGTTTTAGAGATAATAGTAACTTCTTTTTGTGAGAAACATATGAAATGATATGTCCTCGGAGCACCGTTTTAGCCGTCGCCCAAAATAAATTAGGGGTGTCCAGATGTGCTAGATTATCCTCCATGTACGTCTCCCACCATCCGGACAAACACCTCCCATCCCAAAGTCGTCAGATGTAAATATTTTTGGAAGTTTTTATCTTTTTCATGCGTCATTCAGCTGCCAAGTGTTGATAAGTGAAAAAATCACTGCTCAAACTCCTGCTTGCTGTTTTCCATTACTTTTTTTTTTTTGTCCCTGTATTGCCCCCTGCTTTGCACCACCTCTGTTCATGCATCCTGCAGTCGCAAAGGGCTGATTAGTGACACAAATCACTGATCAACGTCGGTGCTCGCTGTTTTCCATGACTTTTTTTTTTTTGTCCCTGACTATTTTCCACCACTCCCTCCCCCATCCCTTGCACCACTCTGTATGTGCATCCTACAGCCGCCGAACTGCTGATCAGATGCATACCACTGGTTCGCACACGCTCGCTTTTGGCAAGGATTCCTGTGTTTTGTTTTTTTTTGTTTTATTTTATCCCCTCTTTGCACCACATCCGTGCGTGTGTCCTACATCCGTTGGTCGCTGGTCACTGATGCACAACAGTAATCGACCTCCGCTTGTTTTATTGTTAAAGAATTGAATAAAAAATATTAAAAAATTATATTGGGGATAGTAAACATATACCACTGTAATCTGTGTCTGCTACAGTATTTTTTACTGGATGTAGTTAGGGTTTGTTTCAGATAGCACGGGGAAAATTAAAATCACATCCGTGTGCTTCCTACAGCTGTCAGTGATTGGCCTCCTTTTGTTGCTTTTTTTTTTTTTTGGGTGAAAAAATAATTTTTTTTTCCTTAGATAAGGTACAGTAAAAATATACAGTAGTAATCGGTGACTACTACAGTATTTTTTTTTTTACTGAATTGAGTCGGTTTAATGTCAGTTGCGGGGGCTCAGTAATTTTGCTGTGGTCTACGTGCCCCAAAGGGACATCTACGTGAAGGGTCTTTAATAGATTTCAAGGGAGGCTCAAGTTCTTGCAATACTTGCCCAGTAAGAGGGCAAGGTACAGAATTAAGCTCTACAAACTGAGGGTGTGAGAGTACGTCAGGGTACACCCACAGGTTTAGAGTTTATGAAGGGAAGGACATCTGGATTCATCCCCCTGAATGTCCTCCTGTCCTGGGAGTGAGTGGAAAAATGGTGTGGGATTTCCTGCACAGACTGCTGGATCAAGGTTCTCACCTCTACATAACTTTTATGCCAGCGTCCCACTTTTTAAGTCCCTCGCTGCATGTGGTACTATCCGCAAAAATCAGAGAGGCCTCCCTAGGACGCTAATTGGGCAGCTGCTCAGAAAGGGTGAAAGCAGAGCCCAATGTGGTAACAGCATGCTGGTGGTCAAGTACAAGGAGTAGAGGGATGTCCTTTTTTTTGACAGCCATATGTGGTGATGGCAGCACCTCCACCTCTGTACGAGGTTCTTCTACACAGGTCACTAAACCAGACTGTGTACTGGGGTACAACAAGAACATGGGGGGGAAGTTAATCTTTCTGATGAAATCCGCCAGCTGTACAGTACCGTAATAAAAGCCAAGGTGTGATACAAGAAGCTGGCTGTGCACATCGTACAGATGGCAATGTATGACTCTTTCGTGCTATCACGATTTGTGTAGCGCCAGCGTCCCTGTCCTCTGCCAGGCAGGGACGCTGTTCCCCTGCGCCAGCGTCCCTGTCCTCTGCCAGGCAGGGACGCTGTTCCCCTGCGCCAGCGTCCTCTGCCAGGCAGGGACGTCGCTCCTCTTACCCTCGCTCGGCGTCCTCCTTCCGCCCTGCTGGGGCTGCGCGCTCCTTCCCTGCCACTGGGCTTAGGGCGCGCGCACGTGCACTCCCCCGCTCTTAAAGGGGCCGCGCGCATCTTTCAAAAAAGGTCCCCGGCCAATGCCGGAGGATTCCACCTTATATAAAGCACCTCATCCTTAATGGAGGTGCCCGAGCAATGTTGTTGCACTGTTCACTACTCTGCTTCAGCCCTCAGGTTCCGTTACCAGTTACCTGCCTGTTTCCTGCCAGTTTGCTGTCTGCTACCTGTTCGCTAGCCTACCTGGAGGCTCCACCGTCCGACAGTCTGCCCGCCATCACCTGCCAGTCTGTCTATGGACCAGCCTGCCCGTGTATCTGCTGATGTTCACCGGTTACCAGTCTGCTAGCCTACCTGGAGGCGTCAACGTCCGACAGTCTGTCCACCATCACCTGTCAGTCTGTCTTTGGACCAGTCAGCCCGTTTATCTGAGGACGCACATCTACCATCTGCCTGCTAGCCTACCGGGAGGCTCAACCATCACAGGTCATACCTGCCTGTCTATCCAGAGACTGCCCTGGTCACTTGCCGTGACTTCTTGCCTGTCTATTCAGAGACTGCCCCGGTCACTTGCCGTGACTACCTGCCTGTCTATCCAGAGACTGCCCCGGTCACTTGCCGTGACTACCTGCCTGTCTATCCAGAGACTGCCCTGGTCACTTGCCGTGACTTCCTGCCTGTCTATTCAGAGACTGCCCCGGTCACTTGCCGTGACTACCTGCCTGTCTATCCAGAGACTGCCCCGGTCACTTGCCGTGACTACCTGCCTGTCTATCCAGAGACTGCCCCGGTCACTTGCCGTGACTATCTGCCTGTCTATCCAGAGACTGCCCCGGTCACTTGCCGTGACTTCCTGCCTGTCTATCCAGAGACTGCCCCGGTCACTTGCCGTGACTACCTGCCTGTCTATCCAGAGACTGCCCCGGTCACTTGCCGTGATCTCCTGCCTGTCTGTCCAGAGACTGCCCCGGTCACTTGCCGTGACTTCCTGTCCGTCTTCCCCGGGCGCCACCCGCTCCTTTACAAGGTAAGCCTCCTTGTATAATAGCTCAGAGGTTCCGCCTCCCAGACCCGTTACAGTTTGCTCGGGCATGGAACCCGGTGGCACCCAAACTCCCTCGCTCTCTGACCTGTGTCATGAACTGTCTCGTCAGAGGTCTCAACAGGAGTCCATCCTGGGTCACCTGCGGAATGTTAATTCCCGCCTGGACACTCTGACTGCTTCACCAGCAACCACCGCTGGCGCTATGACTCGCAATCCGGCAGTTCCGCTGCTCACCAATTCCGTGGTTTCCGTTCCCGGACCTCGACTTTCAGCACCTCCTCGTTTTGGAGGCGACCCTGCTCTGGCTCGGGGATTCATTAACCAGTGCTCCCTGCACTTTGAACTCCTGTCCCACCAGTTTAACTCCGACCGGGCCAAAATTGCCTTCATCATGTCCCATCTCACCGGAGAGGCTCTGGCCTGGCTTAATCCTCTTTGGGAGAGAGAAGACCCCCTGGTGTCCGACCTGCCTGCCTTTCTCTCGGCCTTCCGGAAGGTATTCGACGAACCCGGACGGAAGACCTCCTCCACATCATCTCTGCTACGCCTCCGTCAGGGAAGTCTCACCGTGGGTCAATATGCCATACGGTTCCGTACCCTTGCCTCGGAGCTGGCTTGGGATAATGACGCTCTGATATCTGTCTTCTGGGAGGGTCTGTCCGGTCGTATTAAAGATGAACTTGCCGGTCGGGACATTCCTACCTCTCTCGATGACCTAATAACTCTTGCCAATCGAATTGATCTACGGTTCCAGGAGCGCGCCAAAGAGGTCACCCGTGAGAGAAGGTTTCCTCGTCTAGCTCCTACTTTTCAGAGACCCGTAACTCCTTCCGTTTCTCCCCAGGTACACACTTCTGAGCCTATGCAGGTCGACCAGACCAAGATGGTCAAAGCCCGTCAGGACTTACGCCGTGCCGAGGGGAGTTGCTTCTACTGTGGCAGTAAGGAGCACCTGATCCGTACCTGTCCGGAGAGGTCGGGAAACGCCAGTGTCTAGGTTCGCTCGGAGAGGTCAATCTAGACAAGAATAAATCCTCTCCATCTCTGCTGCTGTCAGTCTCAATTCTTCTCGGTGAGAACCGTTTTTTCGAACTAGCCCAACTTGATTCTGGAGCAGCCGGGAATCTTGTTTCACAGGCTCTGGTAGAAAAATATTGCATTCCTACCAAACCTCTGGTTGTACCAGTATCTGCTGTGGATGGGGGTCTCCTACCACGTCCCATCCAACTTATCACCGAATCCATAACCCTGCAGGTGGGAATGTTGCATTCTGAGAGCATCTCGTTTCATGTTCTGCCTGGACTCTCTCACGCTTTCTTATTAGGTCTACCTTGGCTCCAAAAGCATGCACCCGTGCTCGACTGGCAGACTGGAGAGATCCTTCGCTGGGGACAGGACTGTCATAAAACGTGTTTGGTTCCTGTTCATCCCGTCCGTCCTTCTCCTACACCAACTAATCTACCTGGGCTTCCGATTCCATATTGGTCATTCGCTGATGTCTTTAATAAAAAGGAGGCAGAGACATTACCCCCTCACAGACCTTATGATTGCCCGATCGACCTGCTACCCGGTACTACGCCTCCCCGTGGGCGTATTTACCCATTGTCCGCTGCTGAGACCAGGTCGATGTCCGAATATATCGAGGAGAATTTGGCCAAGGGATTCATCTGGAAATCTACCTCCCCAGCGGGAGCAGGTTTCTTCTTCGTAAAAAAGAAAGACGGCTCTCTCCGTCCCTGTATTGACTACAGAGGTCTAAACCTGATCACGGTGAAGAATAAGTACCCTCTTCCGCTCATTCCAGAATTGTTTGATCGTCTGAGGGGGGCTAGAATCTTCACCAAACTGGATCTTCGTGGGGCATATAACCTAGTCCGTATCCGTCGGGGGGATGAATGGAAGACGGCATTCAACACCCGGGACGGCCACTACGAGTATTTGGTGATGCCCTTTGGTCTCTGTAATGCTCCGGCAGTCTTTCAAGAGTTGGTCAATGACATCTTCCGAGACCTTCTCTACTCCTGCATTGTGGTGTACGTGGACGACATCTTGGTCTTCTCTCCGGATCTCCAGTGTCACCGGAGGGACGTTCGTCAGGTTCTGCTCAGGCTCAGGCAGAATCACCTCTTCGCTAAATATGAGAAGTGCCTCTTTGAGCAGACCTCGCTTCCGTTTTTGGGCTACATCATTTCTCAGACAGGCCTACGAATGGATCCGGAGAAACTGTCTGCCATTGAGAAATGGCCCTGACAGGAGGGATTGAAGGCCATTCAGCGGTTCCTGGGCTTCGCCAATTATTATCGTCTCTTCATACCGCACTTCTCTTCCCGGACTGCTCCAATCTCCGCGCTCACCCGCAAGGATGCTAACCCCAAACAGTGGACGCCCGAAGCAGAGGAGGCCTTTCTTTCCTTAAAACAGGCCTTCTCTTCCGCTCCAGTGCTGCATCGCCCGGACGGCAACAAGCAGTTCTTCCTGGAGGTTGACGCTTCCTCCTCTGGAGCCGGAGCGGTACTTACTCAAAAGTCTTCTTCCGGGAGGATGGTATCTTGCGGCTTCTTCTCCAAACTCTTCTCCTCTTCTGAGCGCAATTACTCCATAGGAGACCGAGAGCTATTGGCCATCAAATTGGCATTGGAGGAGTGGCGTTACCTACTCGAGGGGGCTCTTCATCCGGTAATCATTTACACTGACCACAAAAATTTGACTTACCTCCAGCATGCCCAGAGACTTAACCCTCGCCAAGCCCGGTGGTCCTTGTTTTTTGCCCGCTTTGACTTTCTTTTACATTTTCGCCCGGCAGACAAGAACATCAAAGCGGATGCCTTGTCCCGGTCCTTCCTGGTGTCGGATCTCGAGGAGGAACCTAAACATATCATCGATCCCGCCAGAGTGATGCAGGTGGCTCCCGTGAGTCTAAATCGTCTCCCTCCTGGTAAGACGTTCGTATCGGTACCCGATCGGGAGAGGATCCTACACTGGGGTCATTCGTCTAAACTAGCTGGCCACGCTGGTCAGAAAAAGACCCTCCAGCTCATTACCCGGCATTACTGGTGGCCTACCCTGCACAAGGACGTAATAGACTTTGTTTCTGCCTGTGCCTCCTGTGCCCGCAACAAAGTTCCGAGACACCTGCCTGCCGGCCGCCTTCTTCCGCTTCCTGTACCCGCTGCCCCCTGGCAGCATATAGCCATGGACTTCATAACTGATCTTCCCGTCTCTGCTGGTTGTACGGTCATTTGGGTGGTCGTAGACCGATTTTCCAAGATGGCTCACTTCATTCCCCTGCCAGGCCTTCCGTCAGCACCCGAGTTGGCTAAAGACTTTATCCGCCACATCTTCCGTCTTCATGGCCTGCCTCGTCACATTGTGTCGGATCGTGGGGTACAGTTTACCTCATGTTTCCAGAGAGCCACTTGTAAGTTGCTAGACGTCTCCCTGGATTTCTCTTCCGCCTACCACCCACAGTCCAATGGTCAAGTGGACCGTGACTTCCTGCCTGTCTATCCAGAGACTGCTCGGTCACTTGCCGTGACTACCTGCCTGTCTATCCAGAGACTGCCCCGGTCACTTGCCGTGACCTCCTGCCTGTCTGTCCAGAGACTGCCCCGGTCACTTGCCGTGACTTCCTGTCCGTCTTCCCCGGGCGCCACCCGCTCCTTTACAAGGTAAGCCTCCTTGTATAATAGCTCAGAGGTTCCGCCTCCCAGACCCGTTACAGTTTGCAGGTCAGACCGGGACCTTCCTTGAGTTACAGGAAGTAGTGATCAAGGCCTTAATATTTGCCTGTCAGGAAGGAGTGGGCCCCAGGACTTCCAGAACTGAAGGAGCTCGTTTTGTACCAGGGCAACATTTCCCAGTTCAGGTCCCGCTAACTGGAAAGAGAGGAAGGTCGCAAAAAAGAAGTTCAAAGTGTGTTACAGAAGGGGGATATGAAAGGACACCATTTATCAGTGTGACAACTGCCCTGACAAACCTGGTGTGTGTATATAATACTGTTTCAGATTCTACCACTCATCCATGGACTGATGTATTTATTTCTGATTTACTTGTATGCACTCTACACAACTCACGTATGGGGGTTTTTCACTGTTTAGGCACATCAGGGACTCTCTAAATGCGACATGACACCTGCAGACCATTCCATCAGTCTGTGTTTCAAACATCACTCCTACCTTTCCAAGTCCTGCCGTGTGCCCAAACAGTAGTTTTCTCCCACAAATGGGGTATTGGACCCCAAAATTTGTTGTTGAATTTCTACTGTTACTCTTGTGAAAATAAAAAAAAAATTGGGGCTAAAAGAAATCGTTTTTGCAGGATAAAAGTTATTTTTCTTTTATTTCACGGGTCAACGGTATAAATTTCTGTGAAGCACCTGGGGGTCCAAGGTGCTCACCACACATCTAGAGAAGTTCCTTGAGGGTTTTGGTTTCCAAAATGGGGTCACTTGTGGGAGTTTTTCACTGTTTATACACATTAGGGGCTCTCCAAACATGACATGGAGTCTGCTCTTGATTCCAGACAGTTTTTCTTTCTAAGGCCGAGATCACAGCTCTGGCGCCGGCACTCAGGAGTGGAGTGCGCGGCTGCATGTAGTTCTATGCAGCCGCTCGCTCCACTCCTGAGTGCCGGCTCCAGAGCTGGGATTTCACATGCGAGCGACGGACTCTTTCGTCGCATGTGTGATCCCGGCCTAAGAGTCAAACAGTGCTCCTTCCCTTCTGAGTCCTGTTGTGCACCCAAACAGTGGTTTTCCCACACATATGGAGTATCTGCGTAATTAGGCGAAATGGTGTCACTTTTGGGTATTTTCTGTCATATAGACCCCTCAGTCATTTCAAATGTGATGTAGTCCCTAAGGATATGTGCACACGTTGCGGAATTGCCATGGAAATTTCCGCGGCAATTCCGCACCTCCCTGCCGCGGGAAATACGCATATTATAGGTATGCGTATTCCCGCTAAAAACTAGCGTTTTGCAAGCGTAATTAGCTTGCAGAATGCTAGCGTTTTACAAGCGATCTGACAGGTTGGTCACACGAGTCAAACAAGTGTTTGACAAGTGTGACCAACTATTTACTATTGATGCCGCCTATGCCGCATCAATAGTAAAATGATCTAATGTAAAAATAATAAAAAAATAATAAATAATGATATTCTCACCTTCCGGCGGCCCCTGCAGCTTTCCCGCCTCTCAGCGACGCTCCCAGCCAATCCCGTTCCCAGGCGTCCTTTGCGACTATCATCCCGATGACGTAGCATCACGCGAGACCGCTACGTCATCTGGGGTGATCTCGCAAAGCATCACTGGGAACTGGATTGGCTGGGAGTGTCGCTGAGAGGCGGGAAAGCTGCGGGGGCCGCCGGAAGGTGAGAATATCATTATTTTTTATTTTAATTATTGTTTTTACATGGATATGGTACCCAGGGCCTGGAGAAGAGTCTCCTCTCCTCCAGACCCTGGGTACCATCCGCACATGAACCGCTTACTTTGCGCATGGTGGGCACAGCCACATGCGGAAAGTAATCGGTTCAATGCATTCCTATGGCGGCGGAATTGCCGCGGTTCCGCAAAAAAGAATGAGCATGCTGCGGATTCTCCCGCGATGCGATTCCGCCGCGGAAAAACACGCAGCATGTGCACAGCATTGCGGAATCCCATAGGCCATAATGAGTTGTATTGTGTAAGACAAAATCGCTAGGAATCCGCAACGTGTGCACAGGCCCTTAAAATAAAAATGTTTCTTGAAATTTTGTTGTAAAAATAGGAAATCGCTGGTCAACTTTTATAGCTTCCTAACAAAAAAAAAGTTCCAAAATTGTGCTGCTGTAAAGTAGACATGTAGGAATATTTTGTGTGACATAGTTCTCTGGTTTAAGGGCATAAAAATTAAAAGTTTGAAAATTGCCAAATTTTCACCAAATTTCCGATATATATATATATATATATATACATATATATATATATATATATGTCACGAAAACAGTCTCAATCAGTGGGATCTGTTAAAGCACTCCAGCGTTATTACCTCATGGTAACAGTGGTCAGAATTGTAAAATTTGACCTGGTCATGAAGGTGAAAACAGGCTCGGGATTGAAGGGGTTAAAGAAGTTTTGTGATTTAAATGTTTCATTGGTCAAGTGAATAGAAGATGCTTTAATTGTGCAAATAGCCTCTTCAGGAAGAGAACTGGAACTCTAGTGCCACCTATTCGATGTAGCAAAGGCTTCTTACTTAGCTTTGCACTAATGAGGGGCAAACAACCCAAAGCAGGTGATTTCAAATGAGGTTACTGGTATGGTTTCGTATCCCAAGTCATGTGGCAGGTCTGGTTAAAAGTTCGATATTGAGTTTTAGCACGGTTACTTCTAGTAAGTGGTAGTAGAGTTTGAGCCCTATTCTACTCTGAAGAGGCTCTTTGCATATTTAAATTAACAGAGGAGTTCAGTATCGCTGTATGATCTCCTCCGTTCTTCTCTTGCTGCTGATTTTGTCTGGGGGCTACGGACATGTTGTGGTCCTAAGCAAAAATTCAAAATGAGGCCCCAGTTCTTGCAGCTGCAGCGCCAACACCATCCTGCAAAAGTTTTGGTTAAAAATTGCAAAATCAATAATGCCCACTTGTCACCCTATTGGATTCACTGCAGGGCGTTCCTGGTCTCTATCAGCACTTTAAGTGATGAAGTCACTGTTCGCCAGTTACAGGACCACAGTGCCTGTGATACGATGCAGTGGTAAGCAGAAAATCATTGTGTGGTGTGCTGTTCGAATCTCTGGACTGCTGCAGACTATCACAAGCCGATTCGTCCGTCATCACTTCCGGTGCCGATGGAGCTAGGATTATGGCGGGAGGTAAGTATGATTTATTTTACTTTTACTGAATCCATGCCTATAGACAACATTATTCAGTCCAAACATCCTTTTTAATTCATTTTAATTTTTTATTTTTTTAAAAAATTTTTTATTTACATTTTGAAAAAAAACAAGTTTTTGTTGTGAGACTAGGAGAAGAAAAAAGAAACTGAAAAGTTTTGGTTATTAAAGTAATAGAATCATTTAAAGCTCACACTGAAAAATAAAATCTATGGCTAGAAAGTTGTAAAACTCTTTTAATGGCGGAGATTAACAGATTTAAATTACACCAGAGAACATACAAATACTTAAGGCCTTTTTATGAGGCATCAGGAGAAAGAGAAAGGGTCTTAAATGATATTTTATTGCAAAAGACATTATTTGTCTAGAGCCTTGGGGACTGTGAATGTTCAGTAAGCTGTGCGGAGAAGGGTGCTAGACAGATGATCTATTTGCATTTTCTTTTATGTTCTTGTGAGTGTCTGTAAAGCTGTCAGTTTGAAGGAGCCCGTTTATCAGTGAAGGATGAGAGAGATAAGTTGGTTTCATTCCATATGTTTGGACTGGCTACTGTAGTTATTGCCCCCATGTGTCGTTGTAGACCTTTGTGGTGTTTTGTTTTTACGGAGCCTTCAGTTTAGCACATTCAAATCTGATTTTATCCCTTATTTCTATAATTCAAACATAATGTGTATGCGGGGTCCCTGGAGCCCTGTGAGAAGCATTTAGGAATTTGTGCAGTGAACCTAATGCCCACCTCTAAGGGTATGTGTCCTCAGCAAACCTTTGTGTGGGGGGATTCACCCGCTACAGAAAATCTGCAGCGCCACAAAGTGCTGTGCATTTCAGTGTACAAATGCTATACCGCTTTCACACTTCTCACTATTTGCTTTGCAAAGGGTGAAGTTCACCTAGATTTCTTCTCCATAGTGTGATGTCCTGCGGATTTCAAATACACCACGGACTGTCAGGAAATCTCATCCACAATCCTTCTACTGTAATATCTCCTCTACTACCTGCAGTTTTGCAGTAAAACATCTGTGTATTGCATGTAATTTGCAAACTGCAAAGTTATTCAAATGTTTGCTAAAATTGTGACGTAAAATTATTTAAAATTGATGCATGAAAAATTAATTTCAGCTGATCCATGTAAGATTTTATCTTCACCCCATGGGGTCACTGGCTGAAGAAGAAGAAGAGTTGAACAAATGTATCCAGTCCACCTTGTAGATTGCTGATTATGGGGATCGTAGCAGTGGGTCATCATGTAATAGGGTTTTTTTCTTTTAAATGTTGATCAGAAAAAAAAGATGGGGATTGCATTTACTCACTTTGCCCCTTTAAAAGCAGGCCACACACATTAGATGGCTGTCGGCCACATGATGCTTTGATAGGTCAGCCTGCAGCCATCCCATACACAGCAGTGCTTATTCAGCCATGCGCTCCTGTGATCTCTGAGAGCCGCCAACTCAAACGTGGGGAGAACAATGAGATCGGCAGTCTGAAATAAGATGTGTGCAATCAACGTTTTTCCCCACCATCCTTCTCCCAGCGCCTCCATACACATTAAACCGACCTGCCAAAGCAGTCTATATCTAGCGCCCGGGCTGAAGTTCTCGCGCGCTCTATTTAAATTTCTTCTTCGGTCACGAAACGTCATCACGTTGGTCACTCACGTGACCGGAGGCCGGAGAGAACTGTCTATCACTGCGGCCTCCGGTCACGTGAGTGACCAACGTGATGACGTTTCGGGACCGAAGAAGAAATTTAAATAGAGCCGCGAGGACTTCAGCCGGGATTGCGGGCGAACGGAGCGACGGAGGACGGCGGGACCAGCGGCTGCAGGGAGCCGGAGCCCGTGGCGGAAGGCGGCTGCAGAAAAACTCAGGTGAGTTTTTCTGGTGGTAGATGGCAGACGCGGCGACGTATACACAGTATTAATCATACATCAGTAAAACATATACACTGGCATACTGGGGTATCATCTGCTGTATGTAACCCAGTGGGTATCAGCAGGTGTCACACTGGATTAAATACAGCAGGTGGTACTGTATCACACTGGGTTAGATACAGGTAATTTTTTTTCAATATAAGACATACCCCGAAAGTAAGACATAGTGGGGCTTTTGGGGATAAAAAGAAAGTAAGACACTGTCTTACTTTCGGGGAAACACGGTAGCAGTCATTCCTACCTTACGGGCAACATTCACATAAGACTAAAGTCGTTCAAACCCACCAATATATTGTGATTCTTTTGTCTACAACATCGTCGGGAATCTTTTTATTTTTTTTTTTTTTTACCGAGGGTCATTTAGATATTTATACCGTCCTTCGGGGGCCGTACAAATTGTGCACTAACTCCGCCCACAAAGTACATCCTGGCACTGATGTCGGGACGTAACTTTCATTGCACGTGCCTCAGCGTTTAGTAGTGAACACAGTGCACATGCTTACAGAGAAAGAAGAAATTAATGGGCAGGTGGCTGGCAAAATACCGTTGTCGGCCCAAGTACTGTGGTCCCCGGGAATCTGCCCAGGGGCCAGATAAAACGTAATCAAGGGCCCGATGGCCTGAGGTTCCCCACCACTGGTCTACAAGATATACTGCTGGCATAGGTATCCGGCAATCGGCTTTTTGTAGAGAACAAACCTGTGAAACTGCTTCTCTCCACAGATCTACATACTGTGAAAACTGAACTCTGTGAAATAAAGCGACTATGGTTGTTCCTGCCCGCATTTTTTTTTTATATAGAGACCAATAATCAAAAATAGTTAAAATTGTGATAATTTTATAAGCATACTGTTATGATGGATATATTTTTTTTTTCTTCAAAAGCCATGAGGTGCCTTTGTTCCATATGTATACACACAAGGCAACAAGTGTGATTGCATCCCATATAATGCTTGGTCTTTTCTCCCTCCTGTAGGCAGCGGCTCTTCCAATGCAAAGCTGCCATCTGTCCAGGCGGTGGACTCTGTGCTAGAAGACTCTGCTTCTCACATGAGGTAAGTCTGTTCTCTGCCGTCACACTGGTTAACCTACGGTGATTAGTTTCCTGATGGTCATAACTAATAAGTTAAAATTTTTTTGTCTTTCTTTTTTTCCACCCTGCCGATTTCATCGCTTTACAAATGTAGGATGGTGACATAATAGTCCTGAAAACGAACTTTTGTCTTCCAAAATATTCAGAATTGAGAGTCCTCGATGATTGATAATGGCTAACTGAAAAGATGGTAACAAATTGCAAGCTTTCCAGACTACTCAGGTCTCTTCATCAGATTTTGTATTAGTCTTTGCCTGATGAAGAGACCTGAGTAGTCTGGAAAGCTTGCAATTGTTACCATCTTTTCAGTTAGCCATTATCAACCACTGAGGACTCTCAATTCTAAATATTTTTCTCTCTACTGGCTAACATGGTACAAAGATATACATCTTTTGTCTACCAGTAACTTTTTGTCATGAGGCTTGTTCAGGACTCTGATATTGGGCTGCAGTGGAGGGGGCATGCTCAGCCGAGCTTGTGTATAGGGAAGCCAGGGAAGATTCTGAATCTTGTATATATGGCTGACCTTCTAGAGAACTTGTCAGCAGGATTTAGCCCTATAAACTAAAGGCACGTCTGTAATGGCGCTGTGATGCTGATTAATTTGATACCTGATGTGAAGAGATCCAGTCAGTCACTGACCGTGCAGGGACATGGTCTGGTCATACCACAGCTCCTGCGCAGGGGAGGAAGCAAAACATAGTATACAGATATTACAGTCAGGGATCACAGCTGATTCTTTTTGTGAGGTAAAATATTTTCCTGCCTGTTTATAAGCAATATTTTACCTCAAAGAATTAATCAGCTGTGATCCCCTGCTGTAATGCCTGAGCTGTGGTGTGATCAGACCATGTCCCTGTACGGTCAGACACAGACATTACACAGTACACAGCAGGGGCACATTTATAAGATTATCTCAGCACAGGACCTTTTTTTTTTTTTTTTTTTTTTTCATATAAACGCATCCATTTGTGGAACTTATTATTCCAAAATCAATTGATTTAAAATTAACTTTTGTTCTTGAGAAACCCCTTTAAGATTGCTGTTTGTCAGAAAACAGAATTGACATGTCAGTCTTATCACACATTGTGACAAAAAACTGGCACGACTGCAACATGTAAAGTTATACCACAAATGGAATGTTTAAGCAAAGTATACATTTTCAGATATTTATAAAGATACCCATAATTTGATGGCAGCTGCGGGACCCTCCCCTAGTAAGAGAACAGGGCACAGCCTCCGCTATTGCAGTCTTCCCATTATTCCAGTAGTTAATGAGCCTGCACTTATTACATGTTTATGGCATATTTTGTTGAATGCCTTTCTGTATATATTTTATTGTAGGCCTTTGGGTCTGAGGCATTGGTTTTCATGACCTAGTAATCACTACTGTAGAACTTTGTCTTGTATCATAATTGTGAGGTCCAATCATGGTCTACCTCTACAAGTGTTCTGACAGCAGGGCAGATGTGATTAGTCCCTTAGTAAGGGTACGTGTATGCGATATCTTTTTCAAAAAGTTTTGTATGCCTGCCGCAAGTAGTGAACATACTGCACAGCAGTGTAAAAACAACAATGCTGTGCACAATGTTTCGGCACTTCTTTTAACCACTTCAGGGTTTCAAAACCGTGACTTCGCTAGAAGTAATGGTATGTTCATTCTTCTTTTTGATATTTATTTTTTACATAAAAGAAAAAAAGATGATGGTGGCGGAGCCACCGAGAAAAACCAAAACAGCAAAGCCACGTTACTCTCTGCCTTTGGACAAATCACATCCGAAGGAAGTGAAAGCTGCTGCTCTCTCACATCTTCTTGATGTATGTGATTTGTCCAAAGCGTGACCTCTGATTTTGTCATGGGGATCTTGAGGTAACCATGCCACGTGATCCCCGGAAAGCCAGTGCCACATGATCCCCGAGAGCCAGTGCAGTCACCACTTAAACACCTCTGGAGGTGAGTGTAGGTGTTATTATTTTACAGGTGGATTAAGAAGGTGTCATCTGAATAGTGGACAACCCCTTTTAAAGACTTTGTGCACATGCGCGAACCGTGGCTTGTCTAGTTTACAACAGCTGTTTACAAATATATTAATATAGAGGGTCATGTTTTCCCGACCATTATTTTTGGCTATGGCAGAGAGTGGTTTCAAACAGTTAGTTATCCTGGAGGACATGTCCTGTCCTGGATTACATAGACAACACTTGAGCACTGTGTAATGCACAATTTTTCCTGTTGACGCTGCAGAGGAATCATGTACTTGTTAGGTTTGCCCACCAGTTACATCTCATTTTTGGAGGTTCCAGCATGAGGGCACTTCACTTTTGTTGAGATTGTCAAGAGAAGAACCTCTCATAGTATCTGAATGTTAAATGGGTTTCTGACTTTCCAATATTTTGGGTAACGCGTTTTTCTGCCATTAGTATTACAGAGAGGCTGGAACATGCACTGGAAAAGGCCGCTCCACTTTTGAGGGAGATCTTTGTGGACTTCGCCCCATTTCTATCTCGTACGCTTCTAGGAAGTCATGGCCAAGAGTTACTGATAGAGGGGACAAGTAAGTATAAAGCTCTTGGTGTATGGGAAGGTAACATCAGTGGCATCTTATGTTCTTGTGTAGCTGCTGGACCTGTGTGTGTGTAAATGTCTCTTGTAGTTGCAAATAGGGGCTTGTTCACATGTTTGACGCTCTGGATTGTGAGGTTCAGTCTGATCATCGGCTCTTCTTTGTGGATCCAGTGGAAACAAGTATACATTTTTCATTCAATGTGAAAGGGGTTACCTGAATAAATTTATATGTGATGCGGATTTTCATCAGAAATAATAAAGATTTAAAAGCAGAACGTGCACAAAATCTAATACATGAGAACAGTCCCTAATAGCCTATAGATGGAGAGCCAAATTCCGATTGGGTTTGCTTGTGTGTTTCTGTATGTTGAAGATTAAGCATTGGTATACTTGGAATACAGAGTAAAAAGCTGATAGTTACCTACTTGTTATCTCTGGAAGTTACAGAAATGGCTTATAGTGGATTTAGAGAGACTGTATCGCTAATATAACATTACTTGCTTATAACTAATACCACTTGTTTTGCAAACTGGCTTTAATAACCTTTCCATATTTGTGTGGTATTTGTGTAGCTTGTGTTGCCTAACGCCCCATATACAAGCCACAGGGTATCCAGACATCCTTAAATGTCTGGTACGCATTTCCTACATGAATCTTGCGATTGTATGGTAATTTTCTGACATGTTAGGCTTGTTACTTCTAAGCTTTTCATAGCACTACAACATTAAAGACCATGTCAGGTTTTGATTAAGAGGGTCAGGAATAAAAAATTAAATGTAGCATTTAATTGTTTTATGTTACATCTGAATAATACAGTTCTTAAAGCCCCCATACCCAATAGATGGAAGTAGACCCTACCCACTAATCCAGATCGATGTTTATAGGGGCTCCCGACTCTTCCTACAAAAGATGATATTGTGGGATAGAATAATTGGGCAGTTGGAATTTCTATTCCTGAACCTTTTGTTCTCAGGTTAGATAAGTCACTTTCTGAAATGTCCAATGGCATTTCTCCTGTTCCGGTGAAACCACCTGAATAGTGGTCAAGATGAGTGTTGAAGAGTATGAGGCAGTCAGGAGTTGTCTGTCTGTCGTTCCAACGTTTGGCCAACCGCTATCTCGTGTGTATGGGTCTAGCTTTATACTGTTATAATCACCAACAAGAGAACCACTTCTGGCATGGTTATAGTGACAATTTCACTTTAAGTCCAGTCCCATTTACCTATAGTCAACAGTGGCGGAAACACTCAGTTGCATTGCTAGCTGTTGATGCCTCACCGGTCAGACTTCCTTTCTTCACTGGCTTGTGTTGCACCAAGGTAATGTCCGCACCGGTTCTCGGTTCCTTATTTTACTATATGAGAGCTAAGAGATTTTACATTAACTCCCGGTTCTGAATTACAAGACATTTACCTCTTTAGTGCCTGGATTACTTTGTATTAACAATATATATGAATTTGTCAAATAAAACGTACTATATAAGTGGTCTGGTCTGATCTACACCAATATTTTACCAGATCTAGTTCATTCACCTCAATCTTGGGATTATAAATGATATGAAATATCATATTGGTAACTTAGGTTTGCTTAGGTTTAACATTGGGCCAAGGGTCAAAGTACTAAGGAGAGTTTTTGGGATGTCTGCTGCCACTAAGCAAAATGGAAACTTGATTGATAGAGGGCTGAAGTAAAGGGACTGCGGTGGAGAAAGCAAAGGTCAATGACCCATTTCCCTTCTCTGCATATATAATGAACATGCTGTTTTCGATATAAAGAATTTGCATGGCATATGTTTTACACTTCTGAAGACAACGTGCAAGGAAACCAGAACATGTCCGTGATTCATTATAAATATATGATTAATACATAATAAAGAAATATTACGAGCATCTTTTTATTCTGAGAATTGTCTCTTACCTTTTGCTTATATGTAGAACAGCTGGAAAAAAACATTGGCGCATTAGTGTCTTAATCCGAGTAACGAGGACGATAGAATACAGGGAATTGCTCACCTGTGAACCACCGCACACACTGTGCCGAGTAAGCCTGCTGCAGACCGCGTGACTGTCCACCATACAAGTAGTAGGGAAAAAGTGTTTGTGTTTTTTTTTTTTTCTGCGCTGTCAAGCATACCAATGATAATTCCAGAGAAAGGAGCTAGAACCAGGAAAAAGGAATGCGGTTTATTGTTGATGCGTTTTTTTCCCCCACCATAAAAGATCACTTGGACTCAGTGGAGGGAATCCATGGGAAGGTGATAAGTATTTATGGTGGGACAATCATTGTAATATTCTGCACCTGCAATGGTATAAATTTATAATGCTGTATATATTTTATCCCATCTTTATGTTGGTTCTTTATTTTTTTTTTTTTCCTCTGATGGTAAATTTTCTTTGTTTTTAAAGGCCTGGTGTGCATGAAGTCTAGTAGCTCTGTTGTGGAGTTGGTCATGCTACTCTGCTCCCAGGTATGTATCATTAAATACTGTTATGCATCATTATTAGGTGAAAGGATGATTTTCCAGCACACAGGGTTTGAAATCCTCTTTTTATTCAGGCATCATATAAAAGCCTCAAGACGACCTCCATATGTGTTGTAGCTGCAAGGTGCACAGCACAAATCCGATCGCGCTCTGACCAATTTTTTTCTTCTATGGGGCCACTCACATGTCCTATCTGATCCTAGAAAAACATTGCAGCACATCAGAGTTTGATTCAATAATCAGATTGGACTCAGCCATGCAAGTCAGTGAGTGTGTGGAAATCATAGGACTGCACTTGGATACCATCTGAGTGCAGCCCGATTTCCGCACACTGACACCATGGAGAAGCTTTGTTCTCCATCTCCTCTCCACATTGTGCTTTGATTCTTTCATCTGAGAGAATTGGATCACACTGTGCTGACCAGAGTGTTAATTGGATAATCATCCCGATTCTCTTGGATGAGAGAATCTACGGCCGTCTGACCCTAGACTAAGATGTACTGCGATGTGCACCCCTTAAAGTTGTTGTTTTTTTAATGGATCTTATGTGGTGCCTAAGCATAGGGTACATTTTAGGGTTGTGCCCTCTGTAATACAGATCTAACAAAGGTTCAAGCTTGTGCATTGTGAGGAAGTATAACCTTTGCTACATCTGTAGTGAAGTGATTAAGTGTAGTTAAGGGACACCTTTGATAGAAGAGGAGAGTCAATGCTGAGATGTGCCTTACGTTGAGCCTCAGTTTTATATTTATTCAATCTAGTCTCAAAGAGCTAATGTAACCCAAGTACTCTGGCATTGAAGAATTCCATATTAAAGGGATACTTCCAGGCGGTTCATGCTGCCCAAACCATAGGCAGCATGAATAGCAGCCTGGCTGTATGATTAGACTAGCCTAGTCTGTTGTCGCCCCCGGCTGCCTCTTCCCAAACCACAGGCAGCATGAATAGCAGCCTGGCTCTATGATTAGACTGGACTAGTCCGTTGTTACACATGGCTGCCTCCTCCCAAACCACAGACCGCATGAATAGCTGCTTGGCTCTATGATTAGACTAGACTAGTCTGTTTTTGCCCCCGGCTGCCTCCTCCCAACCCACAGGCAGCATGAATAGCAGCCTTGCTCTATGATTAGACTGGACTAGTCCGTTTTCGCCCCTGGCTGCCTCCTCCCAAACCACAGGCAGCATGAATAGCAGCCTGGCTCTATGATTAGACTGGACTAGTCCGTTGTTACACACGGCTGCCTCCTCCCAAACCACAGGCAGCATGAATAGCAGCCTGGCTCTATGATTAGAGTAGACTAGTCCGTTGTCGCCCCCGGCTGCCTCCTCCCAAACCACAGGCAGCATGAATAGCAGCCTGGCTCTATGATTAGACTGGACTAGTCCGTTTTCGCCACTGGCTGGCTCCTCCCAAACCACAGGCAGCATGAATAGCAGCCTGGCTCTATGATTAGACTGGACTAGTCCGTTTTTGCCGCTGGCTGGCTCCTCCCAAACCACAGGCAGCATGAATAGCAGCCTGGCTCTATGATTAGACTGGACTAGTCCGTTTTACACACGGCTGCTCCTCCCAAACCACAGGCAGCATGAATAGCAGCCTGGCTCTATGATTAGATAGACTAGTCCGTTGTCGCCCCCGGCTGCCTCCTCCCAAACCACAGGCAGCATGAATAGCAGCCTGGCTCTATGATTAGACTGGACTAGTCCGTTTTCGCCACTGGCTGGCTCCTCCCAAACCACAGGCAGCATGAATAGCAGCCTGGCTCTATGATTAGACTGGACTAGTCCGTTTTTGCCGCTGGCTGGCTCCTCCCAAACCACAGGCAGCATGAATAGCAGCCTGGCTCTATGATTAGACTGGACTAGTCCGTTTTCGCCCTTGGCTGCTTCCTCCCAAACCACAGGCAGCATGAATAGCAGCCTGGCTCTATGATTAGACTGGACTAGTCCGTTTTGCCGCTGGCTGGCTTCTCCCAAACCACAGGCAGCATGAATAGCAGCCTGGCTCTGATTAGACTGGACTAGTCCGTTTTCGCCCGCTGGCTGGCTCCTTCCAAACCACAGGCGCATGAATAGCAGCCTGGCTCTATGATTAGACTGGACTAGTCCTTTTCTGCCCCTGGCTGCTCCTCCCAAACCACAGGCAGCATGAATAGCAGCCTGGCTCTATGATTAGACTGGACTAGTCCGTTTTCGCCGCTGGCTGGCTCCTCCCAGACCACAGGCAGCATGAATAGCAGCCTGGCTCTATGATTAGACTGGACTAGTCCGTTTTCGCCCCTGGCTCCCTCCTCCCAAACCACAGGCAGCATGAATAGCAGCCTGGCTCTATGATTAGACTGGACTAGTCCGTTTTCGCCCCTGGCTGCTTCCTCCCAAACCACAGGCAGCATGAATAGCAGCCTGACTCTATGATTAGACTGGACTAGTCTGTTTTTGCCCCCGGCTGCCTCCTCCCAACCCACAGGCAGCATGAATAGCAGCCTGGCTCTATGATTAGACTGGACTAGTCCGTTTTCGCCCCTGGCTGCCTCCTCCCAAACCACAGGCAGCATGAATAGCAGCCTGGCTCTATGATTAGACTGGACTAGTCCGTTTTCACCCCGGCTGCCTCCTCCCAAACCACAGGCAGCATGAATAGCAGCCTGGCTCTATGATTAGACTGGACTAGTCCGTTTTCGCCCCTGGCTGCTTCCTCCCAAACCACAGGCAGCATGAATAGCAGCCTGGCTCTATGATTAGACTGGACTAGTCCGTTTTCGCCCCTGGCTGCTTCCTCCCAAACCACAGGCAGCATGAATAGCAGCCTGGCTCTATGATTAGACTGGACTAGTCCGTTTTCGCCCCCGGCTGCCTCCTCCCAAACCACAGGCAGCATGAATAGCAGCCTGGCTCTATGATTAGACTGGACTAGTCTGTTTTTGCCCCCGGCTGCCTCCTCCCACCACTGCTGCATGTTGATGGTTCTCTCCCTTGTGTGTACATTGGGAAAGACCGGTCAGTTGTCTGCAGCAGTGCTAGTAAAAGCCGACCGTGGACGAAGCCAGTCTAGTCTCATCTGTCACTATGGCCCTTGGCTGTATCTTCTAAGTGTGTTTTCTCTGGAGCGTTTGAGTATGTTATACCTAGCTACAATCGTACAGCCAGGATCTGACTGGTGCTGACCGGGTTTGGGTAGCATGAATTGCCGGACTGGTTCCCTTCGTAAAGTTGCTGATTCATGTTCAACTGGCCTTGGTAGAAAAGGGTATTAATAAATATCCTTGCAGACAAACCTACACAAAACAAAAATTGTGTAGAGGTAGGTATAGGGGGTGAACCCTACAAGGTTGCGTTAATTAAAAAAGTTTTTTTAAATTTCGAATGATAAAATGGGTATAAATTAATATATGTATTCACGTGGCTGTATTATGTAATGGAGAACTATGTGTAAAGGAGCGTTATCAACCCTGAATGACCTCTGCCATTGGGAACAATTCATTTAACCTTTGTTCTACACTGCACCATTTTTTCCCTGTAATTAAACGAAAATGGTTTTATCGAGCTCTAGTATCTTTTAAAATAAGCTGTTCCTTTTGCTATCATTTTGCTTGTAAATCTTGTCATTGGGTGGGTTACAATAGCTTTTTTAATGTGAAGAGTATCAGTCTGTAGGTCAAGGGTTCTGACCCATTGACAAACCTTTGACCTTCATTTGCAGCCAGCATGGCTATCCATCCCCATGAATACGGATAATGCAAAATTAATGTTTCTTTCCATCGATTTGTTTCAAGTTACTGCTCATGCTACCAAATTTATCTGGACTGGCCTGATAGACATTTCATGAATACAAATGAAGGAATCATAGAAAGTGTGAGGAATCGATGATGCACATTGTCAATAAAGCGCAATAAGAGCAATTACTGGAGGAGATTATTCCTAATGGGTTTTACAATAAAGTATCAAGAAGTAGTGATACTTCTAGTGAGCTTATTATTGTAATCTCGGGTCACAGTGAAGCAAATCATAGAAAGCGCAGTGTGTATCAGAGTAGAATGTGGTCACTTTCTGATGGAAACACATTTTCTAACAGTTGACACCATTTTGCCAATAAAACTTGAATTCATTTGAACCAATGATGTAGTAATAGTTAAAACTACTATATCTGTGTAGATTGGACAGCAAAATTCTCTAAGATGTGAAAAGTAACTTTGAATTAAGTTTCTCTTAATGGGGTTACCCATGACTAAAATAACTTTTAGCAGCGTCCATATTTAAAATTTTACTTAGGGTAAGGTCTATAATAAGAGTTGTTACTCTTCCTGTGTCCAGTGGTGCCTTTCAACCACTGCTCCTTTCTTTGGTGATTGGCTGCAGCGTTAACTTTAATGTCTACAGTTTTCATAAGTGCTGCAGCCAGTAACACGGCTCATTGGCTCTGCTAATATACAATGCTATTGCCTATTAGTTGGATGCAGCGTTGATACTTCTCCATCAGATCAACAAATACCCTACAGAACGATGAATAAAATCTTAAATAAGACAAAGAAATGGACCCTTGGCAGTTATTAAAAAAACAAAAAAACAAAACAGAATATCATACTTCCCTACCTATTGAACCCTATTATTCTCCTGTACTGATTCCTATTTTCAGGTTATTGCTGCAGCCAATCTATGGACACTGATTAACTTAAAGGGAATCTGTCACCCCATTTTTGGAGTATGACATGCGGCCACCGCCATCAGGGGCTTATCTACAGCATTCTGTAATGCTGGAGATAAGCCCCCGATGTTACCTGAAAAACTAGTTATATTATACTCACCCCATAGGCGGTCCTGTCCGATGGGCGTCGTGGTCCGCTTCGGCGTCTCCCATCTTCTAGCGAAGCCGGCCTCTTATTTCCGTCCCGTCGCGGCTCCTGCTCAGGCGTACTGCTCTGCCCTGGTGAGGGCAGAGCAGAGTACTGCAGTGCGCAGGACCTCTCTGACCTTTCCCGGCGCCTGCGCACTGCGGTACTCTGCTCTGCCCTCACCAGGACGCAGAGAAGAGGATGGCTTCGCTAGAAGATGGGAGGCGCCGAACCGGACCGCGACGCCCATCGGACCGGACGGCGGACCGCCTCTGGGTGAGTATAATATAACTCGTTTTTCTTATCTTTCAGGTAACATCGGGGGCTTATCTACAGCATTACAGAATTCTGTAGATAAGCCCCTGAAGGCGGTGGCCACATCTCATACTCCAAAAATGGGGTGAAAGTTTATTGTGAAAGTCAGTGCAAGGAATCTGAAATCTACTAGTATGTATGGTGGCCTTCATAGTTAATGTGATTGATGACTTAATCCAGCAAGAAAAACATGCCCCCACTTTTATTCTTGGGTTTTAAAGGGGTTGTGCAGAAATCTTTCACTAGGAGAGGCACCGCTACATGTCAGATTGGACTGAGTGGGGCTGCACAACAACTCTAGTATGTAATCTATAAAGTATTCTCATGCTGCTAAAGGACTTTCATTAGAACATGTGTGACTGGTAAAGCGTTGTTCATCATTGCTTTTTTCTAAGAATCACACCTGTCCACAGTCTGTGTGCCCTGTTACAGCTTCACCCCATTCACGGTAGATCAGCTGTAATACTAGACACAATCAATATATCGAAAAATATTCGCCATTCTTATAATCGAGAATGAGGAGTCTTCTCTTTATTTTCCAAATTGAATGTGCTTCAGCTTTTTCTAAATCTGTTTCTTCTAGATGAAGGCTGCATGCTAGGAGTCTGATGACTAAAGCAAGTTGTGTGTAGATATTTAACCAGGTTGTGGTACATGGGTACACACACAAGCTGTAGATCATCTGTCATTACAGAAAGGGACCCTGATGGCCCGGATAGACCGATCTTCCAGTCCACCTCCGACACAGGGTGCCCTCGTACAATGCTGTTTTTCGTCTAATTTATCGATTAAGCACAATTAGTTGGGCAAATGTTTGATGGTGTTATTCAGACAGTAATGTTCTTTTGACAGATTTCTTCTTTTATGTGGGCACTTTATTATCCATAATAAAGGTCATGGTTGCAGCGTTACATATAAGTAAAGCAGTGTAGGTTTAACTTTTTTAAATAACTATATAGTCTGTCTTCATTCACACTATTTTTAATTTTTTTTATTTCAATTAAAATAGAAATGTCCTTAAAGAGGCCAGGCGCTTTCTCATGTTAGTACAGTTTTCGTCGCACCAGCAATTTTGCCCATACAATGGCTGCTGATGGAGGAGCGTGGCACCAGACCAGTCCATCATGCTCCTCCAATTGTAAAACATCTTGTATGGTAAAGCTGCTTTTCTATTGGAGGATGGCGTGAAATGGCTTGAAAAAGACCTAGCTATGTTTTGTGGTTGAAATGTTGCTAGTCTTCCCTGTATTGGTGATGGACGAATTAAGGGAAATTTTTTGCACCATGAATGCTGTTGCCATCCTTAGCTGCCATTTCGATTTGTTATTGGATTAGGAGTCATCCTTCTCTTTGCCATTCGTGCATCCCATGATTTTACAGTGTGGGAAATTGGTGCTGTCCTAATTGATTATTTGTGGGTTCTCTATTGGAGGAGACTGATGGACCTGTCTGGTCACATGTTCCTCCACCACTAGCTGTTTTATGGACGAACACTGCAGCTTTCCTCACGAACTGACTAACAAGAGAAAGTGATGAATACCCATAAATGCTCACACTACCTTCAGACAACTCAAATCACATTATATTAGACTATATTATCGTACCATAAAAAAAAATGTCGGTCACTAGATGTTCACTGTCTGTCTGTTGTGAGATGCAATTGGTCTCTAACAGCAGAGGAGTATGGGGAATTATGTGAAGTGGGTGCTAGTCTATCTGCTCCTGCTCCACTGTCTGTCAACTTGCATGAGGGCATAATGCAGAGGAGGGCATTCAATTCAGGAAACGCAAGCCATTGGGCATTGACAGGAGCAATGCATGCTGGGAACTAGGAAGTAAGGAAAGATAAAGGGTGATCCGGAACCTAAAATGTCCTTTCTAAATATATATTTTTACACACGAACCACTTTTGTAATTGGCTTTATTATACAATTTCCCAAACTTCTCCCTATCCTGCTAATTCCTAAATGTATTTCCACAGGATGTTCCTCATGACAGCACAAGAAGTAGGGAGTCCTTCTCATTCTCTACAGATAGGAACCACAGGAGGTTAAAAGCCACTGCCCCCTCCACTTCTCACTGTGTTTTTCCTGTCTCTAGCAGGACAGACACAAGAGTGAGATGCGCATCGGTGCGAAGATTACCTGGGAGTTCAGGGAGATCAGAGGGGGTCAAACTCTTCCCTCTGTGAAGACGCTCTGGGCTGATACCCTGCTGGGTAGGGGTCCCTCAGCCTGGTCAGTAGAGCAGGATGTTGCTCCTGATGCCGCCACTTTCGTCTGCGGAGGGCTCTCCGCACCCAGCTGCAGCCTCTGGCCAACTTCCGGGAATGTGCATGGTGTGCGTTTCAGGATGGAGCACACTTCCAGTCTGGACGCCTTTCGATGACTCGCGTGCGTACCGGCGTGGAACGCACTTCCGGTTTAAAAGGGAGCTGCCGATTTGGATGGCACAGTACTCGTTCCAGCGTGGAATGCTGGGAAATTCGGAGGGTGTAGTTCCTTAAGCACCTGGGATAACAACCCTATAAAAAAGTAATTTCAGGTGTGTTGGATGTTCACAATTTTGGGCATGAATATTAATCCTAATTGTTCAGAAGGGCAGTCCGAGCATTCCATGGGCAGTGTAAGTTGATCCCATTGCCTGTTTAAACTACCCCTTCTTTTGTAAGGTCTCAGTGTTTATAGTATCGGTCTCCTGTCTCTTTAAAAATAGGACAGATAAGCCCCTTAGGATCTGGTTCCTCATCTCAGCAGAAAACAAGGAGATGTCTGGCCTGTAATGTTAAAATAATAGAAAATACCAGATGCCCATAAGAAACGATTATGTGCAGATTGCATTACAAAGATCCTTAAAGAGGAAGAGTCGTCTTTCATGGCAGATAAGCGGTCCATGATCAGGGAGAAGGTCCAGAGCACGGTATCTAGTCTTATGCCTCCCCAGACGGTCCAGAGTACGTCTCGTCATAAGAGCATTAGATGGTAGATGGAGGAAGCGCTAGAGGAGGAAGAATATTCTACTACTCTGAGCAGGACCTAGAGGGAGTAGAAGATATTACTCAAATTTACCTCTGAAGCAAAGAAGTAGTACATGAGAATCGAAGATACACAGGTGACACACTCAGTACAAGATGAAATGTTTGGAGAACTGAGAAAACAGAGAAATGGTGTTCCAAGTCAACAAACTTATTAAAGCAATGATCCTGCAGGAATGGGAAGACACGGAAAAAAGACTTGTTATCCCCAGAGATTTTAAGGCCTGGCTGCCTAAGGAAGTCAAGGTTTGGGAAGAGATCCTAAAAATTGACATTTCCATGGCCAAAATGGCAAGGAAAACATCAATACTAGTGATGAGCCACCCCCGTAGTGTTCGAGTTCGGTTCGCCGAACAGTTTGTCGAACACCGTTAAAACCAATGGCAGGCAAACCAAAACACATAGAAACACATAGAAAATACTTCAAAGGTGTCCAAAAGCTGACAAATTGCTCAGAAGACACAACTAACACATGGAAAAGTGACAAGTACATATAGTCATGCGAAAAGAAAAGAGGTGGAGGAGTAAAAGGAGGGGGAGACACAGATATAGGCATGTCATGCCCTTCTAAAACCAAAAAAGTGCGAAGCCGACACGGCCAGTCCGTTCCTGCCCGTGCGACCTGCGTGTCGCCGGGTTTGTGCCAGACCTGCGGTGGACCCTGACTGCCAGCCCCCCTCTCTCCCAATACTGGTTCCTGTCCGCTGGTGGGTCAAGCGAGCCCCCCTGCGGTGGAGGCAGGTCTAATCTTTTTAATTTAAATTGTCTCTCTAATTTGAATGAGTACACTTTAAATCCTTTTACAAGGATCTATTGGAGGGCAAGTCTCATGCCAGCAGCCGCGGTAATTCCAGCTCCAGTAGCGTCCAGTAAAGCTGCTGCAGTTAAAAAGCTTTTATAATGATCAAGCTTGGCGGTCCACCGCAAGGCGTCCTACCGCCAGTCACAGCCCCTGTGCCTTGGGGTGCCTCCCCGATGCTCTTCACTGATTGTCCCGGGGGCCCGAAGCATTTCCTTTGAAAAAATTAAATGTCCAAAGTACAGGTGGTGTAGCTTGCTTAACAGCTGGGTTAATCCGCTGACTAGCAGACACTGCTACTAGGCCCAAAATTATTGTCTGGGCTAGATGCAGTTAAAAATTTGTAATTAGATCTGCAGCCGGTGGCTACTCCGCTGACTAGCAGACTACTAGGCCCAAAATTATTGTCTGGGCTAGAAGCAGTTAAAAATTTTTCATTAGATCTACAGCCGGTGGCTACTCCGCTGACTAGCAGACACTCAAGCTTTGGAGCAGACCTCTGAATCCCAGGCTATAGTATGAGTAAACAGCTCTTCACACTCAACCATCTGTGTTACCCCCAAGCCATAGTGTATGTAGTTTCTTACGGTTAAAAGGGGGTGGGGAAAGACCCAACCCACCTGTAATAGACGATGCCAATGTCACGTAAAACACAGCAAGGGGACTCCAAAAAGAGTCTCCATTTTTTCCAAATAATTGGGGCACAGACACCACTTAAGTAGCATCAATTGCCCCAGAGTTGCTTAAAACGGTTGGTGAGGTGATTTGAACAAATCCTCAAGCTTTTACTCTCCCCAGGATGACACAGGGGTAGAAAAGTCCTTTCGGATCCATGATTTCTTCATCTTTATGAACGCGAGTCTGTCTACATTCTCAGTGGACAGCCGCGTGCGCTTATCTGTCAGACTCTGCACACCACCAGCAGCGCTGAACACACGTTCAGAGAGAACAAAAATTATTATTAATTTGAAAGCTGGTGGAGCTTAGTATAGATGGCCTAATAGAATGAGTACCACACACTGCTACAGGCCCAAAGTTATTTTCCAGGCAAGATGCAGCTAAAAATTCGTTTTAATTTGAAAGCTGGTGGAGCTTAGTATAGATGGCCTAATAGAATGAGTACCACACACTGCTACAGGCCCAAAATTATTTTCCAGGCCTAGATTCAGCTAAAAATTATTAGTACGGTAATTTGAAAGCTTAAAACGGTTGGTGAGGTGATTTTACCAAATCCTCAAGCTTTTACTCTCCCCAGGATGACACAGGGGTAGAAAAGTCCTTGCGGATCAATGATTTGTTCATCTTTATGAACGTGAGTCTGTCTACATTCTCAGTGGACAGCTGCGTGCGCTTAGCTGTCAGCACACCACCAGCAGCGTTGAACAAACGTTCAGAGAGAACGCTGGCTGCAGGGCGTGATAAGATCTCTAAGGCGTGAGTGGCGAGCTCCGGCCATTTATCCAGATTGGAAGCCCAAAAAGAACAAGGGTCCAGTGACAGTCATGGCTTCGATGTTCAGTTGGAGATACTCCTGTACCATCGTCTCTAGGCGTTGACTATGTGTCTTACTTCTTGTCTGCTGTGGCCTTGCAAAGGATGGGCTAAAAAAACTGGTGAAAGGATTCCGCAAAATTGCTGTTAACACCAGCAGATACTGTGTTTCTGTTACGGTTTGAGTGCTGAAGACTCGACAGTCCCACGGTTGGCAAGTTAGAACCGTGAGATTCACTATGTGCACCACTGGTGTTTTGTGGAAAAGCATTCTGCAACAGTTTCCGCTGATACTCCTGCATGCGTGAATCCCTTTCTATGGCAGGAATTATTTGGCAAATTTACTTTTGTACCGGGGATCTAACAGTGTGGCTACCCAGTAGTCAGGATTATTTCGAATTCTGTCAATTCGAGGGTCATGTTGCAGGTAGTGCAGCAAGAAGGCACTCATGTGTCTTGCACATCCAGGAGCACCAAGTCCCTGTTGTGTTGGTGGCGAGGTACGAATCATGCTTCCTTCCTCTGCCCTCTCCCCCAACCTCGCACAACAGAAATGTGATCAAGGTCTCCCTCATCTGATGAGTCTTTCATGCCCATCGCCAGTTCGTCCTCCACTTCTTCCTGGGCTCCTGCACCTTCCTCAATAGTTTGGCTGCTACCATGCGCCCTGGTTAATCCCTCTCCCCCACCCTCCCATGCCAGCCGCCTTGGTGCTGCCGACCGTCTGGACCTTGCAGATGTTAGCCCTTCCGCATACAACTCCTCCTCCTCTACTTCCTCCACCTCCTCTTGTTCCACCACCTGACTCCGAATTCTGTTTAACATCTGCTCCAGCATGTAAATCACCGGTATAGTCATGCTGATAATGGCATCGTCAGTACTACACATCTTCGTGGCCATTTCAAAACTGTGCAGAAGGGTGCATAGGTCCCTGATCTGAGACCACTCCTCCAGCGTGATTTGCCCCACCTCTGGATCTCGTTGGCCCAGGCTATAATTCAGAACGTATTGCACCAAGGCTTGTCGGTGCTGCCATAGTCGTTGCAACGTGCAGAGTTGAATTCCACCGTGTTGGCACATCGCATTTTAGCCGGTGAAGTGGCAGGCCCAACGACTTCTGTAGAGATGTAAGTCGCTGAGCTGCGGGATGCGAACGGCGTATGTGAGCACACAGCGACCGTGCCCTCTGCAGAAGGCCATTTAGTCCGGGATAGTGGGCTAAAAATTGCTGGACAACCAGGTTCAACACGTGAGCCATACAAGGCACGTGTGTGACATTGCCCCGGCGAAGGGCCACACCCAGGTTTGCAGCATTGTCACACATGACCTTTCCCTGGTTGCAGGTCCAGTGGAGAAAACCATTCATAAAACTGGTTTTCCAGAGCTGACCACAACTCCTCAGCTGTGTGACTTACACTTCCCAGACATTTCAACATAAAAACTGCTTGATTACGTTGAGCCCTTCTGCCAGCATAGCAAGGAGGTGTGTAGGATCCTTTCTGCGCAGTTAGAAAGCCCGTGGCATGACCAGACAGGCTTTGGGTGCAGGTGGAGGACCGAGAGGAGGTTGAGGAGGCAGAAGCAGTGGAGGAACTTCGAGATAAAGAGGATTGACGCAGAACTCGTGGGACGGCAAGACTTGGACAGCAGCCCCTTGTCCTGCTGTCACTATAGTTACCCAGTGCCCAGTCAGCGACATGTAACGCCCCTGTCCATGCCTACTCGTCCAAGTGTCTGTGGTGAAATGCACCCTGTCACACACTGAGTTTCTCAAAGAAGCGGTGATGTTGTGTGCGACATGCTTGTGGAGCGCAGGCACACCTTTCTTTGAGAAGTAGTGCCGACTGGGCATCTGGTACTGGGGCCCTGCGACTGACATAAGGTCTCAAAAATCCTCTGTGTCCACAAGGCGGAAAGGCAGCATTTCTGTAGCCAGAGCTTGCAGATGGTGAAATTCAACCTCTTAGCTTTCTCATGGCTAGGAGGAAATGGTCTTTTACTTGTCTACATCTGAGGGACCGAGGGCTGGCTGTTGTGCATAGACGGGGTTGAGTAGGGTGTCCCCGGACAACTGACGGTCTGTGAGGAAGATGCAGGCGCAAAAGTTAGGTTGCCTTGATCCAAAGGTGGTGCTCTCAATGTCGGAGAGCGCTCAACACCGGCTGGTGTTTCCACTTCCAAATGAACTGATGACCTGCCAATCAAACTGGCTGTTGCGGGTAAAGAAGTGCCAGGTCTGAGTCTCAAAACAGGTCTGACTGCTGTCCCCCCAGTCACAGAGAAGAAGAGGCCGCGGTCGCGGATGCACAAGATGGGGCAGACGGTGGTTGGGCCGGCCCGCTAGGCTGCATTGTAGCACAGTGAGCTTGCCACTGCAACTTATGCTTCATATCCATGTGACGGTTCATGCATGAAGTACTCAAACTATGGATTTTTTGGCCTCTACTTAGCTTTTGGTCACAAATGTTACAGAAAACACGAGTTGGGTCATCCTTATCGATGTTAAAAAATGTCCAGGCTATGCAAGGCTTAGAACCCATGCGACCTGAAGAGCCACCTTGACTTGTGGTCAGAGGCAGAGTTGTGGTTGAGGATGCAGTTGGTGACGTGCTTCCAGTACTACGTCTCTGTCCAGGAAGACGCACCCTGACCTCGTCGTCACTCGAATCCTCCTCCACCTCCTCTGCTGACCTCATCGACTGTCTGACTGTGGGTTGACAGTAAGTGGGATATACAACCTCGTCATCATCACCCTGTGTGTTATCACACCTGTCGTCCTCAGAGCCAACCTCTTCCTGCCCTGACACAAAACTCAAGTTGTCGCTCAAATCAGGTATTTGAGTCTCATCATCATCTTCCTCATTGTCTCCACCAACAGGAGTTACAGTTTGGGAACGAGGGTCTACATTATGCTCAGAACCTTCTTCATCTGGTCCTGGATCCAACTCATAAACATTCTGGGCATCAGTGCAGATCATTTCCTCATCTGGATTCTCAGAAGCTGTGGAGACGACCTCTGATTCCCAGGCTATAGTATGAGTAAACAGCTCTGCAGACTCAACCATCTGTTCTACCCCATACTCAGACGGACAGCTGGAGACTTGGGAGCTGTGAGGAAGCAAGTGCTATTGGGGTGACACCTCTGAGGACTTGAGTTTTTGTGATGTTGAAGTTGAGGTGGAAGAGAGCCGACTTAAAGGAGCACTTGATATCTGTTGAAGCACCTGCTGTTTTTGTGCCTCATCTGGAATTTGTAGCGATGGGCGTGCCCGTAAGAAAGGGATCGTACCACATTGTCCACTAAAAGAAGTAGACATCTTAGTTTAACTGGAAGATGGTCTTTCTTCTGCAGATGTTACTGTTGCTTTAACATCTACCCCACGGACACAACATTACTTTTCCCTTCCCAACACGCCTATTCCCCTTTCCACCAGCAGCAGGCCTTTTGCCACTCATTTTGGTGGTTACCTAATTGACAACTCTGGATTTGTTTGCACAAAAAACGATGGATGCAAAAAATTCGTAGTATTTGAACGCTGGTGGAGCTTTGTATAGATGGCCTAATACAATGAGTACCACAGACTGCTACTATGCCCACAATTATATTACAGGCAAGATGCAGCAAAAATTTGAGTATTTCAACGCTGGTGGAGCTTTGTATAGATGGCCTAATACAATGAGTACACCACACTTCTCTTATGCCCAAAATTATTGTGCGGGCAAGATGCAGATAAAAATTTATTTTTTTTAACGCTGGTGAAGCCTTGTATAGATGGCCTAATAGAATGAGTACCACACACTGCTCTTATGCCCAAAATTATTGTCCAGGCAAGATGCAGATAAAAATTATTTTTTTTTTTTTAAGGCTGGTGGAGCTTTGTATAGATGGCCTAATAGAATGAGTACCACACACTGCTATTATGCCCACAATTATTCTACAGGCAAGATGCAGCAAAAAATTGAGCATTTCAACGCTGGTGGAGCTGGCAAAAAGTGATAGCAACTGATGTAACCTAGCCCTCAAAAGGGCTTCAATTACAAATAGTCACTACTCCCAAGTTGACCTATCTGTCTACATAGAACACAGACCTGCCTGCTAAAAGTGCTAGGAACTGCTGTAACCTAGCCCTTAAAAGGGCTGCAATTACTAACTAGTCCCTCCCTACTCCCTAAACCTTCCTGTCTAACTGCAAATTCGCTTCACAGTCACTGTTAGAAAGCTAGCGCTAACAGCAGCAGCAGTGCCGTCTAACACTGTGCTGCAGCAGTGAGAAAATGGTGGCGAGGGGGGAAATGGCTGGTCTAATAGGGTAAGGACATGTGACATACATAGCCAATGACACATAGAATCATAGAATGGTAGAGTTGGAAGGGACCTCCTGGGCCTTCTGGTCCAACCCCCTGCTCAAAGCAGGATTCTCTAAATCATCCCAGACAGATGTCTATCCAGCCTCTGTTTGAAGACTTCCATTGAAGGAGAACTCACCACCTCTTGTGGCAGCCTGTTCCACTCATTGATCACCCTAACTGTCAAAAAGTTTTTTCTAATATCTAATCTGTGTCTCCTCCCATTCAGTTTCATCCCATTGCTTCTAGTCTTTCCTTGTGCAAATGAGAATAAAGATGATCCTTCTGCAATGTGACAGCCCTTGAGATATTTGTAGACAGCTATTAAGTCTCCTCTCAGTCTTCTTTTTTGCAAGCTAAACATTCCCAAATCCTGCAACCGTTCCTCATAGGACATGGTTTGCAGACCGGTCACCATTCTGGTGGCTCTTCTCTGAACTTGCTCCAGTTTGTTGATGTCTTTTTTAAAATGTGGTGCCCAAAACTGGACACAGTATTCCAGATGAGGTCTGACCAAAGAGGAGTAGAGGGCAATAATGACCTCACGTGATCTAGACTGTATGCTTCTGTTGATACATCCTAGAATTGCATTTGCCTTTTTTGCTGCTGCATCACACTGTTGACTCATGTTAAGTCTGTGATCAATTAGTATACCCAAGTCTTTTTCACATGTGCTGTTACTTAGCCCTATTCCTCCCATTTTGTATATGCTTTTTTCATTTTTATTGCCCAGATGTAGTACTTTGCATTTTTCCCTGTTAAAATCCATTCTGTTAGTTGCTGCCCACTGCTCCAGTTTATGTATATCTTTTTGAATCCTCTCTCTCTCTTCTCTAGTATTAGCTACCCCTCCTAGCTTTGTGTCATCAGCAAATTTGATCAGTTTACCCTCAATTCCTTCATCTAAATCATTGATAAAGATGTTGAACAATACAGGGCCCAAAACAGAGCCTTGTGGTACCCCACTTGAGACATTCTTCCAACTGGATGTGCAGCCATTTACAACCACTCTTTGGGTCCGATCACTAAGCCAGTTATGAATCCACCTAACAGTTGCCTTGTCCATTCCATACTTAGTCATTTTTTCAATAAGGATTGTGTGAGATACTTTGTCAAATGCTTTGCTGAAGTCAAGATATACTATATCTACGGCATTTCCCTGATCCACCCAGTCAGTGATTGTCATAGAAGGAAATTAAGTTAGTCTGACATGACTTATTAGTTACAAACCCATGCTGACTCTGTTTAATCACTTCATTCTTATCCAGGTACTTGCATACATGTTCTTTAATAATTTGTTCAAAGATCTTTCCTGGTATAGAAGTCAGACTCACCGGCCTGTAGTTCCCTGGGTCCACCTTCTTCCCCTTTTTGAAGATAGGAACAACATTTGCTCTTCTCCAGTCTTCTGGGACTTCTCCTGTTCTCCAAGAATTTTCAAAGATTATGGACAGTGGTTCAAGAATTTCTTCTGCTATCTCCTTCAGTACCCTGGGGTGTAATTCATCTGGACCTGGAGACTTGAATTCATTTATGTTAGCTAAGTGTTTCCTCACTGTCTTTCTGTTTATAGATATCCTGGATTCTTCTATTCCTTTAATAGGACAGTGAAGATCAGTTGATGTTACATTTCCTTTCTGAGAGAAAACAGATGTAAAATAGGAATTTAAAAGTTCAGCCTTCTCAACATCCTGACTTACCATTTCATCATTTTCATCCTGTAAAAATCCTATAGCATCTTTGACTTTTCTTTTACTTTTGACGTATCCCCAAAATCCTTTTTTGTTGCTTTTGACGTCACTTGCAAGCCTTAATTCATTGTCAGCTTTAGATAATCTGATTTGTGCCCTGCAGGTTCTGCAGACGGCATTATATTCTTCTTTAGATATGCCTCCCTCTTTCCATTTGATAAACATTTCTTTCTTCCTTTTTAGCATGTGTTCACACATGCCCTTGCTTGTGTGAAAAAAAAGCACTTCGCTCCGTGTGTGCGCTGCTGATAGGCTGACAGACTGCACCGCCCACTGGAAATGCGGGAAAGAGAAAAAAAAAATGGAGATCTTCATAATCTCTGCAAAGATCCATCCCATGACCCTCCCCCCACCCCGCTGTACACTCAAACTGTGTATTAACAGTGATTCTCAGCATTACTGTGAAAAAATCCAGTGACGATTTAGGTGCACGAACAGTTATCGAACATAACCTCGAACAGCCGGATTTTTTCAAAATCGTTCGGGTTCTTCGAACGACTCGAACACCGCCCAAAACAGCTCGAATTTGAAATTGGCGAACAGTTCGCTTCGAACACCGCTCATCTCTAATCATTACCCTTTGAGGATTCTTCATACTTTCGTAATACCATGGATAGAAAGGCATAGGGGTTACTTAGAAGAAGCTGGGAGGCAGCAGCTGCCATTATTAGGACCAACATAGCCACCACCTCTATAAACAAAAACCCAGACTCATATTGATTCGTTCTCAGAATGAAATTCACTTAGCTACTGATAGAACACTCCAAAGCTGACATTATAAGAAACAGGAGAACCAAAGGAGTGTTTTTTTAGCAATTGTACAAAAAATCTTTATTAACACATAAGACAATACAATATAACATACATAAAAAGTGCAAATAAGGACACCAAAATGGTGGCACTCAGCACTGTATACAATAGAAGTTCCACATAACGTATATTGGTTCTGCTGGTAAGATATGTACCCTGTCAAACTTGGCACTTTTCCTGTTGAACCATATGGAAATTAGCAACATTTACAATATTTATTGTCAGTGATCCTTTAGAAGTTTTTTTTTTTTTGTATAGTTTCATATAATTCCAAGAACATGGTTACCAATTCAAACCCCAAAATGGCACACCGCATTGTCATATAGAATCTTCTTATAAATGTACATTAATTATTAACCGGGATCATTTTTCCCTGAAGAAGCCACGCATGCTGGTGGCGATACATGTGGGGTCTGCACCTCCCTAGGTCTCTCAGCCCATGTAGCTCCATCCATGAATTCTCCATCTTCATATTAATAGGTTTGATACCTCAAACTGTGCCTCATGGATGCACCTTAAGCGATCAAATCTCTGTGCAATTTCTTGCATCTGTGGTCATCTTGGCCCACTTTAGCTCCACTTTAGAACATATATTGTTTGTTCAACTTCTTTTTATGTTCAGTTAGTGATATGGTGCTGTGAATGAGGACACAGCCTCAGTTCAATGAATTAATCAGTTTTGGATATACTTCTTGATAGGGTGATTTATTACATTATATTATTGGAGCTACAAATTGATATATTGCTGATTGTTTCTAGTGTAGGTTAGTTATTGCCATATTATGGGCATAACTAGATTTTTTACAATGTTCTGGTTTTTAAATGTTTGTATTCAGTCTGTCTTATTTGCCTATGTTTTTTGATAATAAAATTGTACGCTTTTTGTGGTGTTCCCAACTTTGTAGGCATGCATCTTTTTTCTTTTCTTTGCCACAATGTCCTCTCTTCCCCTTCAAAATGGGAAGAGAACAGAATTGAAATCTTCCAGAGAAAGGAAGACCATCTCAATCAGGTACGCTATGAGGATCATGGGATTAATTACTTAAATCCCAAGTGTGTGATGGAGTCAAGCCCACTCAAGAACTTCAAAGAGCAATTTTGTCAGCCTGGAACAGACATCTGTCCAGGTTAGACAGGAAGATGAACATATCTGCTGACCTGAGATCCTCTGTCATGGTGGATGTCCCCAAGGAAGCTCCATAAAGAAGTACCATGGATCCTATCCCCATTTTTTCAGGTTACCATTGATGCAAGCCAAATAGTTTGGGGAGCAGAAGTAGTGGGTCAATACTTCAGGGTATATGGTCCCTGAACGAGCGCGGCTTGACATCCAATTGGAGAATTGCGAGCGGTATGGGGAACACTCCAGCTTTGTCAGAATGTTCTCAGAGGTCACAATGTGAAGATCTTTTCGGATAACATCACAACTGTCTCCTTTCTACAACATCAGGGAGGTCCGAAAGAGTCAGCTTCTGTAGGCTCTGGCGGGACGAATATATATAAATGGGCGGCGAAGACCGTTCTTTCCATTTCTGCGGAACACCTAAAAGGCTCCGAAAATGACGTAGCGGACTTTCTCAGCAGGGAGAAAGCAGAAGTTTTCGATCAGCTAGCTCAGAGATGGGTTATCCCATTCATAGATCTCTTTGCAACCAGGCGAAATGCGAAGCTGACAAGATTTTTCTTCTTGGACCCAAGAGACAACTCAGATGTGATAGATGCCTTGTCTCAGAGTTGGAAAGGGAATCTCCTATATGCGTTTCCTCCATTTCCTTTGATCCCAATGGTCCTAAGAAAGATCCAAGAAGATCAAACCACAGTGATATTGGTGGCCCTGGTCTGGCCAAAAAAGAGGGAGTTGTTTCCATTACTAAGCCTCATGGCAATAGACGATCCATTTCCCCTACTAGAGAGATTCGACCTTCTATCCCAGGGGCCACTCATGCATCAGGATATTCACTTCCTACGCCTGGATCCTGAATGGCAAATCCTAACGTCTAAAGGACTATCAGAGTAATAACAACCATGCAGGCAAGTAGGAAACCAGTAAATTCCGCCATCTACTCAAAAGTTTGGAAGAAATTTTGCTCCTGTGTCAGAGAGAATTCATGGGCGGCTCGGCCCAACCTGATATCCCCAAGATTCTAGAGTTCCTCCAGCTAGAGTTCGAGAAAGGATAAAGGCCTAGCACGTGGAGTGTACAGAGTTCAGCGTATTTTTAGATTACCCACTAACAGAACATCTTTGGGTGGCTAGGTTTTCTAGGGCGGTCACTAGACTGAAATCTACAATTAGAAAATCTATAACGCCATGGGACCTAAACTTTGTTCTAGGCGCCTTCTGTAAATCTCCTTTTGAGCCCCAGGAAGACTGCAGTAGCGGACTACTCTCGATGAAGACTGCATTCCTGTAGCAATCACCTCAGCAAAGCGGGTAGGAGAGATCCAGGCGTTATAAATAAGGGATCCTTATCTACGTATTTTGGAGGATCAAATAATACTCTAGCTTTTTCCATCCTTTCTTCCAGACTGAAGGGTCTCTCACTGTGTGTATAGGGTCAGACCTGTCAGGGTATGTTCCCACGGTCAGTAAATCCTGCGTGTTGGACGCTGTGTACATCCAGATCGTCCAACCCGCAGCGTCCAGATGTTACAGCATAGTGGATGGAATTTCAAGAAATCCCATGTCCTCTATGCGTGCACCAACACCTACGACTTACCTGCGGAGATGAACATGCAGCACGTCTTTCCAGACTGCAGCATGCCAATTTATCTTGCGGAGACTGTAGTCTCCGCAAGATAAATCTCACCCATACGATGTATTGGATGAGGTGATTCCGCACAGTTCAATGAACACATGAGGAATCACCTGCGTTCAAAAGCCTCAGTCAGAGTGGGACGGGGTGAAGCCGGTAGGATCATACCTATGACTGGTGGCATAACCACACTTGCAACTGTTCTTCTCTAAAACACTGCAATGTTTCAGAGTACAACATACATGATTAATGCTGCCCGTAGTTTGAGCAGCATGACTCCTGTGATAAATTCTCTTTAAAGGTAAAATAACTGTAGCTGGCTGTAGCATTGAAATCTGCAACCGTTCTTTGCAGACAATTCTTCAAAAACTGCATCTGAAAATAATGCCAAGTAAATATCAGCTACTAATTCATCAATTCATCATACATTTCACTGTTAGTATAATCTAGCAATGCTGCATATGAAACTGTTACAAAAGCTGTATCTGTATTTTCTTCAAAGAAATCTCAGCGATATTGTATCTAATGAAGCAACACCAGCTTTCTTAGTTGGCAGATTGGAAGTGTGAATGATAAAAGCATAGGCCTAGAATTGGCTCCAGATGCTTAATGCTTGTTGTAGTGATAATTACATTTTTCACTTACAATTTTCCTTATTCAAAGAGGTCATAGTGGCAGTCACCAAAGTGATTCATTTTGTTAAGAAGTGAACTGTCTTTTGGCTGTATGAAACGTAGAGATATATGAAATTGAATGTCTGCTCAATGACTTGCAGAAACTGGGAGGGGGCTGCTTGAATTTGATGGATTGGCTTTCTGCTTTTTTGGGAGGGGTGGGCTCCGATAAGGTAGGAAGTGATATTCTGCTGCTAAAATTCTAATTAATTTTTTTTAAAGTGATGGAAGGGTTTGCGTGCCAAAGATCGAGAGATCAGGTCAAAAACTGGATTTTAATCACGTAAATAATAAGGTGGCTTTGCAAAGTTAACATGTACTAATGTTCTGTGAAACTTTTCACATTTGTCATGTCTTGCGGATGTGATGAAGTAAAGGAATAAGCTGTGCTTTCTTCTCGTAATGAAATAATCCACAGAGTCGGAGTTGTGTTTACACATCCCCTTGTGATATGGCAATAATAATCCTTAAGGTCTGTAATATTTAAATCCTTTTCTTCTTTGTATGTGCACAAATAGGATTGATGCTAAATAAATAAAGCAAGTGAAAGGGAGTTTATTTCTGAGCTACCATTTTAACCACATCGTGCATGTATGTTGCTGCTTCTTTCTGTGCTCAGATAAGGAAAAGCAAGAATCCATCTGTCTCCCATACACAGTACACACAGCTAATCTTCATCCACTAGGTTCAAGAGAGTTGACATAGGGAAACACTTGTGATTACCAGCCATATAATGGCCAGAAATACCGTTCTTCATGAAAACCGTTTGGTCTGAAAAGTTATATGAAGCTGCAGATCCACTTTTATGATGTTCGTCCCTGTATTGGGCTATATTTTGTAATTTAGAAGGCTATGTATGAATGGGTTATTACAATGTTACATGATGAATTTCAATGGTGAACGGTACATTGTCTGAGCTATTATAAGGCCACAGTACATGAATGGTCTCCTTTTTGCAATAAAAGTTAATTTACAGTGGGTTTTCCACTACATTGAATTACAACCTTTCTTTAGCATTGGTCATGTACAGTATATTAGATTAGTAGGTGTCCGAACCGCAGAGTCACCACCAATAAGCTGTTGCCAGATCCAAGAGCTGCAGGATGTAACCCGTGCATGGAGCTGAAGACCACTCCTCCGTCACACTGACATGGCAGCTGCTGGGTGCTGAATATTAGCTCCTATTAGGATCGGATCTGCGGTACCTGGCAGTGGTCACTGAACCGTGTGATGGAGGATTGGTGTTTCACATTGTTCACGGTTTAGTTTTGCCCACCCACCACCTCACTGTCAAAGACAGGTTATCAAGATATTGGTAAGCACCATTATGCTTGTTTGAGAAAGGTCTTTGCACAGATAGCCTTCTATCTGCATATTGATGTAAGTACACTGATCACTCAGAACATTAAAATCTGAGGGATGTTCCCAAGACAGTTGCATCCGTCAAGGGGTAATACATATATTGGGCAACAAGTGAGCACGTTTGTTCTTGAAGTTGGAGGCATCTGGATGAGGTACAAATTGTGATGGCTGGACTATGGTCAAAGCATCTTCAAAAAATGGCAGGTGTTCTGTTTTCTGTATGACGTTGTTAGATCCTAAAAGTGGTCCATGAAAAGACGATCCGTGAAAAGAAATCACTTAAGGATCATTGGTATTGAAGGTGTGTGAAGAGTGATAACTAGCCCATCTAGTCAGACTCCATAGTACACTGAAAATTGCTAATAAAGTTAAAGGGATTTGTTAGTGTTTGTCAAAAGCGGGCAACAAGTATAAAATATTATAGTAGAATTGTCCATTACTTATCCCTTGAATCCCCTATCACTCTGCTCAAGTTGTCTACTCGGGCATCACCTCTGAACCCAGTGATTAGCAGCATCGGCCACTTGCACTGTATTCATGATGTAGACATGCAGTCTGTCAATGAACATTGGATCAGTGGCAGAAAGGCAGTGCTGGACCTGAGAAAGGTGAACAGCTGAGTTTTTGTCCATAAACTTGCAACTGAAGATAAAGTTAATCCAGGAGAACGTCTTTAAACTTAAACTATGTACAGTACAGACCAAAAGTTTGGACACACCTCATTCAAAGATTTTTCTGTATTTTCATGACTATAAAAATTGTACATTCACACTGAAGGCATCAAAACTATGAATTAACACATGTGGAATTATATACTTGACAAAAAAGTGTGAAACAACTGAAAATATGTCTTATATTCTAGGTTCTTCAAAGTAGACACCTTTTGCTTTGATTACGGCTTTGCACACTCTAGGCATTATCTTGATGAGCTTCAAGAGGTAGTCACCAGAAATGGTTTTCACTTCACAGGTGTGCCCTGTCAGGTTTAATAAGTGTGATTTCTTGCCTTAGAAATGGGGTTGGGACCATCAGTTGTGTTGTGCAGAAGTCTGGTGGATACAAAGCTGATAGTCCTACTGAATAGACTGTTAGCTGTTTTTTTCTTGCCATAATACAAATTCTAAGTAAAGAAAAACGAGTGGCCATCATTACTTTAAGAAATGAAGGTCAGTCAGTCCGAAAAATTGGGAAAACTTTGAAAGTGTCCCCAAGTGCAGTTGCAAAAACCATCAAGCGCAACAAAGAAACTGGCTCACTTGAGGACCGTCCCAGGAAAGGAAGACCAAGAGTCACCTCTGCTTCTGAGGATAAGTTTATCCTAGTCACCAGCCTCAGAAATCGCAGGTTTACAGCAGCTCAGATTAGAGACTAGGTCAATGCCACACAGAGTTCTAGCAGCAGACACATCTCTACAACAACTGTTAAGAGGAGACTTTGTGCAGCAGGCCTTCATGGTAAAATAGCTGCTAGGAAACCACTGCTAAGGACAGGCAACAAGCAAGAACTTGTTTGGGCTAAAGAACACAAGGAATGGACATTAGACCAGTGGAAATCTGTGCTTTGGTCTGAGGAGTCCAAATTTGAGATCTTTGGTCCCAACCCCATTTCTAAGGCAAGAAATCACACTTATTAAACCTGACGGGGCACACCTGTGAAGTGAAAACCATTTCCGGTGACTACCTCTTGAAGCTCATCAAGAGAATGCCAAGAGTGTGCAAAGCAGTAATCAAAGCAAATGGTGGCTACTTTGAAGAACCTAGAATATAAGACATATTTTCAGTTGTTAACACATTTTTTTGTTAAGTATATATTTCCACATGTGTTAATTCATAGTTTTGATGCCTTGTGGGAATGTACAATTTTCATAGTCATGAAAATACAGAAAAATCATTGAATGAGACGATGTGTCCAAACTTTTGGTCTGTACTGTATATGTTCATTTGTGTGGACTTGTATATCTGGAATACTGCCATAAATATAATCAGTTAGTACTTAAAGGGAACCTGTCAGCAGGATTGTGCACAGTAACCTACAGACAGTGTCAGGTCGGCGCCGTTATACTGATTTAAAATGATACCTTGGTTGATGAAATCCGTCTAGTGATTATTTAATCTGTATTTTCAGTTTTGAGTTAATGATAACATGCTGACAGGTTCCCTTTAATGCTGACTATATGAATCCCTTGAAAGTAGTATTTTGTTGGGGCATTTTGAGAAATTTATCCTCGGAAGTTTTATTCGCATGTGCAGCGGATTGGGCACAGCAATTTCAGCTCTGTGGTGCTCGCCCTTTTCCCTGACCAGTGCTGACCTCCAGTCTTTGAAGGGACACTTTTCTCTGTGACCTTTCTCCACTTACCTGAGATTCTGGCACCGTCATTGCCTGGGTTTGTTGCATCAGAAGGAGTGGGACAATGGTTAATGCACTGGGAGCTCCTGATGACCTTGCGGGTCCATTGATCTCACAGTGCCTTTAGGATTTTAATATTCATGCGCTATCTCTTCTGATGAAACTGCTACTGTACAGGGGAGACAGATCAATGACAGAATTGACCCGTCAAAGACTAGAACGCCATTGGTGGCCACTTCCAATTAAAACCCCAACAATGTATCTCTGACATGCCCCAATGAAATACTAGAAGCAAGGTATGACTGTATAACAGGCATTAAAAAGGTTTTACACTCATACATTTAGGTAAAGGTCAAATATCCTGCCTGTTATTTTTTTTAAAATTGTTCATTGCATAAGATTGAATCTGAAAAATAAAAGCATTGTCCCCTTAACGTAAAACATACATTTATCACTTTGCTGATGAGCTGATAATCTTCTTGTTCCTACTGATGCTTTCTATTCTTTGATATGTTATTGCTGCAATACTAGCAGTAATATAGTATGAGCACATGTAGATATAGGGGCACTAATGGTAAAAGGACTTTTTTTTACATTTTAGTGCATCAAACTGCAGAAATTCTTTATCTTGGAGCTCTGTTCTTCCCGACTTTGGCTATGACATTCTTGTTCCACTCAGGATTTCAGAAATATTTCATGTAATATTACTGCAGAGGATTTTTGTTTATTTGACGTGAATATAGTTTTTGAAACAATACACATCACATTGAAGGCCGCTTGATAAAAGCGTTGTTTTGCTCGTCCTAATTCAGGTTGACATACATTCCAATAACACTACCTCCTTCCAAGGCTTAAAGCTAAATTTATGGCTATGCATTGTGAAGTGCATCATTTAAAAATGGTTTCAGCCCAAAACATCTAATAAATAAATAATGTGTATGGCTACTAGGTAGCAGACTTTCCAGACTAGAAATCACCCCATCGGATACTCAGCAGGCTACTATCGGAGGGGGCTGTCAGATAAATCTTGCAATAGCTGCATTCATGTCCTGTAAATCACATGTTATTGTGTGAGCCTTCTGCCAGGTCATCTATTCTTCTCCCATTTATCAGAAATGCATAGGATGTGTTGGGAAAAGGAACATCATTGTGTCTGGCTCGTGTGTCCAATGTAATTAATTAAATGAGGAAAAAATACTATTAAATGTGAATTTGAAACTTGGTGGTTTTTCAAGCAACGTCCATGAAATAGTGTTTGAGCATTTTTAGAGACTGTTATATTTTTCTATTTTTTTTATTCTACAAAACTAATAAACTTGATTTCACTGTTGACCTTGATGTATTTATGTAACTAGAATTTCTAAGATTATGCTATACATGCTCATGGTTTACTGTAGGCATATGAGTGGGTGTCTCTTCTTGATTTGTAGGATTCCAGGGTGTCTATAATGGAGACATAAAGAGTGTGGGTTTCTTTTGTGTCTGATTTAGTGAGTCGGTACAGGATTTTCAGTACTTCATATAATGTTAAAGTTGGAAGGGACATCCAGGGTTGTCGTGTCCAGCCCCCTGCTCAATGCAGGATTCACTAAACCATCTCGGACAGATGTTTGTCCAGTCTCTGAAGACTTCCATTGAAGGAGAACTCGCCACCTCTTGTGGCAGCCTGTTCTACTCATTAATCACCCTCACTCTAAAAAAGTTTTTTATAATATCTAATCTGTATTTTCTCCCTTTCAGTTTAATTCCTTTGCTTCTCGTGTTTCCATGGTCAAATGAGAAAAAAGGTGATCACCCTACACTGTGACATCCCTTCAGATATTTGTAGACATTTATTAAGTCTCCTCTTAGCCATCTCTTTTGGCAAGCTAAACATTCCCAGATCCTTTCATTGTTCCTTGTACGACATACTTTGCTGTCCGCTCACCATCCTGGTACCTATTCTCTGAACTTGCTCCAGTTTTTCAATGTTTCTTTTAAAATGTGGTTCCCATAACTGGACACAGTATTCCAGATGTGGCCTGACCAAGGAGGAGTAGAGGGGAATAATTACATCACGTGATCTAGATTCTCTGCTTTTCTTAATGCATCCCAGAACTATTTGCCTTTTTTGCTGCTGCATCACACTGTTGACTCATGTGCAGTCTGAGATCTATTAGTATACCCAAGTGTTTTTCACAGGTCCTGTTGCTTAGTTATATTGCTTCCATTCTGTAGATGTAATTTTCGTTTTTCTTGCCCAGATGTAGAATCTTGCATTTCCCCCTATTAAATACAATTCTTTTAGTTTCTGCCCATTGTTCAAACTTATCTAGATCCTTCTGAATCCTTTCTTTGTCTTCTCTAGTGTTAGCTATCCAAATTTGCAGACGATGCAAGGCCAAATGGATTAGTTGATCTTCAGTTCCCTCATCTAGATCATTTATAAAAATGTTGAACAAAACTTGGGCCAGGACAGTGCCTTGTGGTACTCTACTTGAAGCACTCTTCCAATTGGATAAGCAACCATTACTATTACTACTCTTTGGGTACGATCACTGAGCCAGTTATGAATCCACCTAACGCAGCCTTGTCAATCACATACTTGGTCATTTTTTTTAATAAGAATAGTATGAGATACTTTATCAAATGCTTTGCTGAAGTTGAGATATTCTGTATCTACCACATTTCCCTGATCCAGCTAGTCGGTGATTCTATCATATAAGGAAATTAGATTAGTCTGGCATTACTTGTTTGCTACAAACCCATGCTGGCTTTGGTTAATTACTGTGTTCTTATCCAATTACTTACATGCTGTTTAATTTGTTCAAAAATCTTTCTTGGTATAGAAGTAAGGCACACTGGCCTGAAATTTCCTAGCTTAATCTTCTTTCCTTTTTGAAGATAGGGACAACATATGCCCTCCTCCAATCTTCTGGAACTTCTTCTGTTCTGCAGGAATTTTCAGATTCTGGCTACTGGTTCTGCAATTCCTATTCTAACTCTTTTGGTACCATAGAATATAACTTATCTGGACCAGGAGATTTAAATTCATTTAAATTAGCTAAGTGCTCCCTCACCATGTCTGTTTATAGATAGTGGATTCTTTTATTCCTTCAATAGCACCGTGAAGATCAATTAATGTTACATTTGCTTTTTTTTGTACACAGATGCAAAATAGGAATGTAAAAGTTTGGCTTTCTCAACATTGTTTTTGACCACTTCACCCTTCTCATCCTGTAAAAAAATTTTTAAAATAAAGAAATTTGAAAATGTTTTAGCGTAGTCTGTACACCTGCCATTGCCGATTGGACTGCTCACTTCCACATTGACTTGTCTACACATACCATTACATGTGTTGAATCAGCAGGTATTGTGTTCCTGAACAGGACGTATTCACAGTACCTGAAGATTATTCGTCTCCCGGCAGGTTTGTCCAAATAAGCAGTTGTCAGTGCTGTTCATCTCTTAAAAAATAAAAAATAAAAAGAAATTGGCGTTGCTGGTCATCTTCTGAACATCTTCTTAAATTACCGACCTCAGACGTACTAGTTATGTTAAATGTTAGTTAAAATGCTGCAAGGCGACCGCTTTGGAGGTGATTGCTTCCACGTACCTGCACCATCTTGAGGCAGGGCACATGGTGACGCCATCCCAGGCTGTGTCGCCACCCCCCACAACTACAGTCGCTGTGATTGGCTGTTGAATTCTGAACAGCCAATTGCAGCGTTCTCAGTGTTTCAGGCAATCTGCCTGAAACAATGATGTGATGTCCAGCCTAGGATCAGTGCTGTAAGAGCACCAATCATAGGCTGGAGCCTAGCAACCACGGAGTTGGCCAGCTCTGATTTGTGCGACCGAAGTCATCGATCAGGGCACACAGGCGTGAACTGACCCCGCAGTGACCGCTCTGAACTTTCTCATTCCAGCTTGGGGATGTTACAGAGTAGAAACTATGCTGATCTGTTGTGCTGTGCTGGGCTTTATTGTGCCACAAACAGTTTTAATCCTTTGCATCACTGCTGTTCGTGCTCCTGCTGCTTCTGAAGAAAAAGAGTTCCTGATCCTTGCCTGATCTTTCTTAATATACCCCAATCTCCCCACTTTGCCCCTTCTGTCCCCCCTTCAAACACTCCCCTTCTGCCACTGAGCACTTATCAGTACTTGATCACTGATCCGAACTTAATCGCTTGATTTGTCAGTTGTTTTTCTTTTGTTCATTCTTCAGCCACTGACCGTTGATCAGAGATAAACTCCCTGTTTTCCATGACTTTTTTTTGTTCCTTTCACACACACCTACTTCTGTGTGTGCATCCTTCAGCCATTGAGCGTTGATCTGCAACTCAAATCACTGATCTGCAGTCATGCTTACGGTTTTGCACAACTGTTTTTTTTCACTGTTTTCTCCACCCACTCTTGTGTGCGTCCTACAGCCGCTGATTAGGCGTACACCTCTGATTAGCACCTGTGCTCACTTTTGGTAAGGACATTTTTATTTTTGCCTTTTTTTTTTTTTAATCCCCTTTTTTCTCCACATCCGTGCATGCATCATACAGCAGTCGACCGCAAAGATCACTGACAGACCTCTGGTTGTTTTTTTCTCCGTGTGAATTAAGAATCAAGTAAAAAGTAATTTAGATTAGTTGACAGGAGTAGATTAGGGACACTAAAAATATACTTTAGTACTTGTCATCTAGTAGAGTGAGTATTTTTTACTGAATTGATTTAAAGTCCGCTTGGATAAACAGAACCATCCTTTCGTCCACCCTACAACCGTCGAGCGCTGATCACTGACGCAAATCAGTGATCAACCTCCTGTTGTTGTGGGGATATATATATATATATATATATATATATATATATATATATATATATATATATATATATATATATATATATATATATTGTAGGGATCCGCTCTGGTAGGCAGAGGCCGGGCACGCAGTAATGAGGCAATTCACAGGCATTAAATCAAAATAAATTGTTTACTGTCCTCTTGACACCAGGTAACAAAACATTATTACGCAAATCACAGTCTTTCATTAGATTAACATAGTCTTCATGACCCCGGTCATCATCAACACGGACCCTGTCCGTTACCTTTTGGTGTCTCAGGTTCGCAGACACCTCAGAGGCATCTTACATTAAGCACAGTCCTTATATTCCATTCTGATCCCGATCAGTCTCACCACGGTTTTCAGGACCGTCCACTCCACTGGCTCAAGCACGCCAGCTTTCAGTCTTTAGTCTGTGTGACATCCCGCCTGGATGTCATGGAGCTCTGTCCAGCCTGACAGACTCCCGAGACCCTCACAGTCTCAGCACAGACTCTCCAAGACAGACTCCATCCGTCTCCAACTCAATCTCTCACCATGTGCCAAAACACTGCCTTTCATACCTGTAGCCACTCCCCAAACCAAGGGATGAAGCACATGATCTGGTCACCTGTTCATGACCTCATCACAGGTCCTTCACACTAACTACAATCACCAGATTGCAACATTCATTCTCCCACCACCAGTGGGCAGTGTATGTGTGGTTAGCATGTCCCACCCAGCTCACAAGCTAACCCTGTAGGTTCACCCTTAACAATAATCAGAACTCTTATGGGACTACAAGTCCCAGAACAACATTACTGACCTACAGCACAGAGGAGCTCTGCGACACATACCTTCCATTTATCACCATACCAGGGACTGGTTTTCCATCCATCTCATGCCTCCATGCATAATTAGAGCACATATACAGCACCCCCTAGCTGCCACATTAGTCACTACACCACATATATATATATATATATATATATGGGACACTAAAAATATACCTTGGTAATCGTCGTCAACTACATAATTTTTTACTGAATTGAGTTAGGGTTAGCGTCCGCGTGGAAAAAAAATCACATCCGTGTGTCTGTCCTACTGCCATCGAGTATTGAGTGCTTGTTTTCTAAATAAAAAAAAGTTTACGCACGCGCGCCTGAATAAGATTTTGTACACAAGCACCACATACATGAAAAAATGTTGTCCCACTCGTCCCAAATCCGATATTCAGCGGAGGAGGTATACTCTTTCCTTGCCTCTGACAGTGAGGGAGAGGATACCACTATCCTTTATTTTTCTTCCTCCTCTTCCTCAAATGATACCAAATCACTACGTAGACGCCCCAGGACAGATTAAAAACCATCGCCCACCGTTCCTGACCCCGTATGTGCCTCACCCCACTATGAGCCACAGATTCCTGATTTTGTGGTTCAATCAGGAATGCAATCTGACAATACTGGCTTCACCGAAATAGACGTTTTTGAAGAATTTTTCTCTGAGGATTTTGTAAACTTCATGGTGGCCGAGACCGACCCTTCATCAGTTTCTAACTGGACCTCTGTCGACTTAGTATAAATGATGTTTTGGGGTCTGGTTCTTCACATGGGTTTACATGTTGCATGAACTTCGAGCAATATTGGAGTGTTGACATTTTGTATAACACTACTCTATTTCGAATGGCCATGACCCGTAAACATTTTGAGGCCACTGAGGAATTTTTGCACTACAATGATAATGCACGGTGTCCTCCTCGAGATGACCCCAACTTTGACTGACTTCTTAGAGTTCGGCCGGTCATTGATCACTTCAGCAACAAGTTTGCTGAGGTGTACGTGCTTTAAAGGTGCATCTGCGTGGATGAGTTCTTAATCTATTTCAAGGGAAGACTCAAATTCCGGCAATGCCTGCCCAGTAAGAGGGCAGGTACAGAATTAATATTTACAAGCTGTGCGAGTGTACCTCGGTACACCCACAAGTTCAGGGTTTACGAAGAGAAGGACACATGGATTCAACCCCCTGAATGCCCCCCTGTCCTGGGAGTCGTTGTGAAAATTTTGTGGGATTTGGTGCACCCACTGCTGGATCAAGGTTGTCTCCTCTATGAAGATAACTTTTATAGCTGGGTCACTCTCTGTGCGAGGTACTGTCTGCAAAAATCGGAAAGGCCTCCCTAAGGCGCTAGTTGTGCAGCTGCTCATGAAGGGCCAAAACAGTCCATTGTAGCGACAACATGCTGGTGGTCAAGTACAAGAACGAGAGATGTCTTTTTCTTGACCACCATACATGTTGATGGCAGCACCCCCATCACTGTACGAGGTACCTCTACATAGGTCCACAAACCACACTCTGTACTGGGGTATAACAAGAACATGGGGAAGTTGGTGGCAGAGACTGATAAAGGGTCCAATGAGAAGGGTTAAGGTGTGATTATAAGAAGCTGGCCTTGCACATCATACAGATGTCAACGTACAACTCTCTCGTTCTTTCGTGATATGTAGGCCAGACAGGTACATAGTACCATCAGTTCCAGGAGGTAGTGATTAAGACCATGATATTTGGTATTCATCAAGATGCAGGGCCCAGTATTTCCGGAACTGAAAGTGCTCATATCGTACCAGGCCAATGTTTCCCTCAAACTGCAAAAAAAGTGCAGACAAAAGGGGATTACGCCAGGGCCCTATTTGGCAATGTGACACCTGCCCCGACAAATCTGGGATATGTATAAAAGAATGCTTCAGACTGTACCACACATCCATGGACTACTAAATTAATTTCTGACTTAAGCAACTCACGTGTGCCAACCTGATTCACTGAACACAATTTACATGTATGTCACCACATTATAAAATTCACATACCAGGAAAACCCTAGATCAATTTCAATATTGGGGGTATTCTACTATTTAGGCACAATAGGGGCTCTGCAAATGTGACGTGATGCCCGCAGACCATTCCATCAAAGTCTGCATTCCAAAACGCCACTCCCTCCCTTTCGACTCCTGACGTGTGCTCAAACAATAGTTTTCCCCCACATATGGGATATCGGCATACCTAGGAGAAATTGCGCAATAGATCTTTAGATCCGTTTTTTTTTCCTGTTATCTTGAAAATAAAAAAATTTGGGGCTTAAAGATAATTTTTGTGGATTTTTTTATTTTATTCAACGATACAATTTTCTTTGAGGCACTTGGGGGTTCACGGTGCTTACCACATATCTAGATAAGTTCCTTGGGGGGGTCTAGTTTCCAAAATGGGGTCACTTATGTTGGGTTTCCACTGTTTAGGCACAAAAGGGGCTCTCCAAACGCGACATGTCTGCTAGTGATTCCAGCAAATTTTGCATTCCAAAAGTCAAATTGCGCTCCTTCCCTTCTGAACCCTGCCTTGCACCCAAAACAGTGGTTTTCCACCACATATGGGGTATCAGCGTACTCAGAAATTGCACAGCAACTTTTTGAGTCCAATTTCTCCTGTTAGCCTTGTGAAAATAAAAAAAAAAATTGGGTCTAAAGTAAAATTTTAGTGAAAAGTAAAATGTTCATTTTTTTTTCCTTCCACCTTCCTTCAGCACTTGGAGGGTTAATAAACTTCTTGAATATGATTTTGAGCACCTTGAGGAGTGTAGTTCTTAGAATGGTGTCACTTTTGGGTATTTTCTGTCATCTAAGACCTCCTGGTCACTGCAAATGTAATGTGGTTCCTAGAAATTAATTAATTTTTTTTTGTAAATTATAATAGTTCATTTGCTTCCTAAATGCAAAATTTGTGCAACTATCTTTATAATCTTGATTAAAGATGCCCTACCATTTTGCTGTTTTAGCGTTTATATAACGCTTCCTAATAGCTGTCTTTGCATGGATATGCTTCTCGTGCTTTTATGGTTCATGGATCTTTAATGGTCACTGTCATTTCAACAAAGTTTGTATAAATTTGTACAAGTGATAAGAAACTTTGTAATATCTTACTGAAAAATTCTGCTTCTATCTCCACTTATGAACCATCTCTTCTCCATCCCCGCTTCCTGAATTCAACATCATTTCCCTGGGAGTAAAAACGCTCAAATCCGTCTTGGTCAAAACAAGATGTATCGCCAGCAGTGAGGTGTCAGGTTACACCATCTTTTAAACTCTATGGAGAGGTGAGGGAAGGTTGAGTAGTGAGGTCACCCTGCGCTGATGTGTGTACACACACATACACACACACACACACGTACACATGTACTGCAGTTGAAATTACCTGTTTTTTTACTCTGCAGCACTGGATTCACAGCCACACCACTTAGTATTGCTGTATAATATCTTCCATGCTGCTGCATATTGTCTTTCATTCCGCTTCTCAACATTGGGAACAACTAAAAACTGTCTGTGTATGGGAAACATTATTGCTGTTGGTCTCCACTTACATGCTCAGAGGACTGAAAATTTGAGATGGAGCCTGCAGAGGGGAAATCTGGTGAAAATGCTTCAGTAAAGTTATATGATGGGCAGAATACGGTTATTCCTGATGTGTACATAAATGACAGCTTATTTTGAAATCACATTTACACATCATGGTAGCTTCACACTTAGCAGATTAATTGCAGAAGCTTTTGTGATTGAAAACTCCATTCCACACATCTAAACACTTGATTATGCAGCATTTTCACAAATATCTGCAAGCCCTATTGAGATGAATGAAACAGTCACAAATTTGTTTACAAATCGGTAGCACATGAATTAATAGTTCTATTGTGGTTCCCTAAAGGTAGGTCAACTGGTCAACCCTGGTATAATAATGAATTTTTAAAGTAGTTGTCCGGGACTTTTATATTGAAGAAGGCCTGTCTTTACAATATGCCATCAATTTCAGATTGGTGTGGGTCCAACACTACACAGTGTACAGAGCTGAAAATCTCTACACTGTGTAGTTGCAATTGTTGGGTACAAATGCTCCACTTCCATAGCCTTCAATGGGAGCCGAGATGCAGCTCCTGAGGACAGCCAGTAGTTGGTGTACAATATACATCTGCCTGCTGCTAGGACTGAGAACAGTTGATTGGTTGGGATGCTGTGAGTCAGACCTGCTCTCATCTGATATTGATGATCTATACAGGACAACCCTTTTAATTTGGCATAGGTAGTATGTTGTGAGTTTTTTGAAAATGGATAGTAAGATTGTGAAGGCCTGTTGTGATTTTCTATATGATTGTGCATCTGCATCATATTGAATATATGGAGTGTTGATTCATCCGTGAATTTTCCATGACCTTTAAGAAGACCAAAACTCTCGCTATAATTACAGGAATCCATTTGCTTGCTGACATTTATTGTCTTTTACGGCATGCATTTTGTTTAGATGCTGTTGGCATAAAGTTATCTAGGGCATAAGCACTGGTCAGGTTCTGCTATGTGATAGATACTCTTCGATGCATGGTTTTGTTTTATTCCTATGTTTTTCTTATTTTTACAAATTTAGCAGCTAATTTACTACTGTATTATTTAGAGAAGTAAAATTTATCTTGGTGCACAAGCCTTGAATTTTGCTCTCTCATATATGTTCACAAATATTGTGCTATCTTTTTGCCCCTGAAAGGCAAGTATGGTAATTAAAAAAACAAAAAACTTTTTAGGTAGAGGTTGAAAGAACATCCCCACTCATTCATTTACACTTTATGGAAACATATTTGTTTTGTTTGTAAAATCAATGATTTAAGACGTTCCATGTTGGAACATTTTTTTACAAGCCTCTATGGATTGTTTGGGGTCTTGTTAAAGCAAAACCAGATGTTGATTGTGGCGAGAAGCTGCACTCTGATGTTTAGTATGTAGAAAGCTTCCTACAGTATTCAGTATTTGCATACGTAGCTGCCGATTTCTCTAGAATAAAGGTACTGTCACACTAAGCGAGATCGCTAAAGAGTCACCGATTTTATGATGCAGTAGCGATCTCGTTAGCGACTTAGCTGTGTGTGAAATGTAGCGGCGATGTGGCCCCTGCTGCGATGTCGTTGATCGCTTATGAATGTTCTGAGCCGTTTTTTGGTCGTTGGTGTCCCGCTGGTGAGCCTGAATCGCTGAGTGTGACACCCTTTATGAACGACTTACCAGCGTCGCAGGCGGGACTAGGTTTTCCCAACGACCGCAGAGGTCGTTATACAGATCGCTGATGAGATCTTTGTGTTTGGAAGCTAACTAGCGATCACATAGCGATCACACTAGCGATCTCGCCAGGTCGTGTCGTTGTCGTGATCGCTAGTGCGATCGCTAACTGTGACAGTGCCTTAAGTCACAAGTCTACATGTAGTCGTAAATGTTCTAATTTTCACACGTCTTCATAACACACATTTTGCTCACCTTTTTAAGCTATTGGTTTAATGAGAAGAGACAGTTTTTAGCTCTCTGAAATACAAGCAGTATGTTACAGATGTTAATGACTGAAGGATATCATAATATGGGTATTAACCAGCCCTTTTCTGAAATACAAGGCTTCTTGTTGCGACTTCAGCACACTAGGGTTCAAAAAACAGAAGTCTGTTAGGTGAAATTCATAGAAAAATGCGCACACCCTGTGGCTTAGCAGTCTAGTCAGAAGGATGAGACCATGCTGACCTCTTAGCCAAGTCTTTGAACATTATTCTCAAGGGTGGTTGATACAAAACAAAGTAATATCAACTGGCACTTAATTCTGCTCACTCCCTGCTGATTGGGCTACGCATTGAAATGGAACTCTTCCTGACAGGAAACAAAGCTCTAAATGTGGAGACTGCTCCCAGTAATGTGTGCTTTAATTTGGCCCCCTGCTGATACTACATAACTGTTCAGCTAGGAACATATGAATGAAATGGAAGGCATTCGAAGGCATTACCTCAGTGTATGGCCGGGCAGGGATATCTCCAATGTTTACTGAGAGGTTTATATCCATCTGCACGCCTCAGATGACATGACTAGTACTATCGCTTATCTGCTTGGTAACTACTGCTGAGGCCGTATGTAAAGTAATGTTTACGGTTTAGTGGATCCTAATTTTAACCCAACCCGAAAATGGAGGTCAGTGGGGAAAAGTGTGTATGTTTGTGTGTGTGTGTCATTTTTTTCCATTTACAAAAAGAGACAAGGTCAGATGCAAAAGTTTTGGTACCCTTGGAGATCTGTGTGCTCAGGAAATTTTGACCAAGATTTCAGATCTTAATTAGCCTGTTAGGGTAGGTGCACACAGTCAGTAACTGGCAGCACTTTGGATGCAGCCGTCTATTGAACGCAGGTGAATCTGCATGTGTTCATTGAACCGTATGGATTCACGGTGTACAATAGACTGTACAGGTGAAATTTATCTTGCGGAGACTTGCATCTCCGCAAGATAATAGACATGCTGCGGTCTGGAAAGACGCGCCGCATGTCTGTCTCTGCAGGTAAGCCGCGGACGTCTGTACACACATAGTGGACATGGGATTTCTTGAAATCCCATTCACTATGCTGTAACATCTGGACGATGCGGGCTGGACTGTGCGCAAGTATGCAGCGTCCAACCCGCAGCATTTACTGATCGTGTGCACCTACCCGAATGGTTATGGCTTATTCACTATCATCATTAGGAAAGGCCAGGTGATGCAAATTTCCCAGCTTTATACAACCTCAACCTCCTAACCTTGTGCCAGAAAACAGCAGTCATTGGTTCTTCTAAGCAGCTGCCTAGTAGAGCTTGAGCGAACATCATCGGCTCCCTCCTTATTCGGCAAGCTATAGCGCTTACCGAAGAAGCTGCATCGGGAACCCGGCGACCTAGAGCCCTCCCGGTAATCAGCTGTTCAGCGCCACAGCTGCATGTGTCGTGGCTGTGTGACAGTCACAACACATGCATAGGAGAGCCTGTGTGTTGTGACTGTCGCACAGCAGTGGCACATGCAGCTTCGGCGCTGAACAGCTGATTATCGGGAGCGCTGCAGGTATCCGGGTTCCCTATGCAACGTCTTCAGTAATCGCTATAGCTTGCCGAATAAGGAGGGAGCCGATGATGTTCGCTCATCTTTACTGCCTAGCACTCTGAAAATGAAAACAGTGGAGGTCCACAAAGCAGAAAAAAGCTATGAGAAGATGGCACAGCGTTTTCAAGTTGCCCTTTCCTCAGTTTGAAAAGAAATTAAGAAATGGTAGATATAACCTTGGGTTCAAGATAAGGTCTGGAAGACCAAGCAAAATTTCTGTGACCGCTGCTAGTAGGATTGCCAGAGAGTCAAATTAGAATCCCCACAAGACTGCGAAAGACCTTCAGAAAGATTTAGCAGACTCTGGGGTTGTGGTACATCAGAGTAGCAGTGCATGCAAGACGACCCAGGAATCTCACAGAACTGAAAGAATTTTCCATGGAAGAATGGATGAAAATCCCTAAAACAAGAATTGAAATACTCTTGGCTGGCTGCAAAAAGCATTACAAGCTGTGATACTTTAAAAAGGGGGTGCTACTAGGTACTAACCATGCATGTACTTGCTTTCCCTCCCCCACCACTTGGTGTCTTCTTCTGAAACTGGCAGTTAACTTAAGCGTGCAAGCAACAGTAGCGCATGTCATATGCATGCCAAAGTCAGCTGCTGGTCTCTAAGTGGACGGCAGCATATATTGCCGAGGACACACATCCAGTTGATTTCTGCTGGCATCGACGGATCGCTCACCTGCACGGACCCGTCATGACCTCTGCGACCACGGTTGTTATGCCCTTGCTTCTACATCACCTTTCATAACTGGCTCATTGCTTTTGTACAAATAATGTATCATTTCTATTGGGGGACAAAGAATCTATGCAGTCTTACCAATACTTCCGTGTACATAAATGCTCCGAATGTCATCACCAACAAAATCTTTTGTACGAAGTATTATATTTCAGTTAGCGATTTCAGTACTTTTTCCCTGTATAATTTTTCATTATGCATTATTACACTGGCTTCCTCTTCATGTTCAGTTTTTCCGAAGGCGGAGAAAGTGACAGCTGATTGGGCGCCGGCATCACTGTCACAACTCCGTATCTCATCCACAAAGGAGAGCGGTGCCGCCCAGGATGCTATGGAAGAGGAATATAGGTTTTATTTTATCATGGCCAAACATTTAGTTTAAGAGGTTTTCCTAGTAGTGGAAAACCCCTTTAACCACTAGGGGCTGGCATTTTCATTTAGAGGTGTGTAAGAGTTTGAGCAGGACTCCTTACAAGCCTCACTTAGGGCAGCCCCTGGGCACAAGAGACTGCGATCGGACAGGACTGCATATCTTGTATAGAGGCCGCTCGTCTGCCTGTAACTATGAACTGGGCACTTCCCCTGAGCTGTCCAGGTCACAGCTGTGGGATGAGGCCATACACTGCAGGCTGCACTTTCCTCAGTCAGTGACTGCCTTGACAGTAGTCTGTGCGGGGAGGAAGTGTCGGGGAGCGGAGGTCTACGGTAAGTATCTGCGGCGGCAAGGAGCAGTGATCACCACTCACTGCCGATCTGTGCAGAGTACACAGAAGACGCAGCGCTCCATTGAAGCTAAGTAGAAGCGTTTTTTTTTTCTTATTTGCATTGAATATATGGGGGCATATACCAGGATTGCAGGACCATGATACAGCAAACAGCACTAACAGAATCTGTGTTGCATCATTCTCGGTATCACTGGCAGTCACAAACTAAATGGCTCCTCACTGTGATCCTAAACTTAATCCTTTTTCTTTTTAGAAAAACACCCAGAAGGGGAGGGGATGAGTCATCACACATGTGATCAGATCCACATTTACTGCAGTTGTAATATTAGCTAGTTATACAGTAGGTTATCTTGGCAAATTTCAGCAGCTGCTCTCCCTAGTGTTTAAAAATCGAAATACCTAATCTTTTGAAATATTTCATATTTTACTTCATTAAAGCCAAATGATATTTAAAAAATTAAAACTTTAATACTTTTAGATTTTTTTTTTAAATTTCAGTTTTTTTTGTCACCTTCCCTTTAATGTATTGACAACTATGTTTGATTTCTTTGCCTGTGTGGATTGGATGAGTTGTTACCGACATCTGGTGAGAATTTCATGTCAATAGCACCTTTAGAAATATATTTATCGTATATACTAGAGCAGGGATGTCAAAGTCAAACACACAGAGGGCCAAAAAAACAAATTTGCTACAAGCCGAGGGCCGGACTGGTTCAATGTTTATTAAAACATATCGAAATGATTGCACATAGCCTATTGAACCAAGACCTAACACAGTGTACATTATTTAATGATTAAATGAATATGGCAATATTTTGTTATGGCTCTGTCAGTAACTTCAAGTTAAAACATTTTCAACAGCCAAACAGCAAGCGGGGGGGCCCAGTGGCGGCGCTAACACCGCTCTCCTCCGCTAACAGGCGCCAGCAGAGGTGTATCTAGGTTTTCTGGCACCCAGGGCAAGAACTCAGTTTTGCGCCCCCTCCACACCCACCCCCTAACCCTAATCCCCCCTTCACACTGAATAATCTCCCCTTTACACTAATAATAAATCCCCCTCACACTGAATAATCCCCCAACACACAGAATAATCCCCCCTCTACACAAATACCCCCTCCACACTGAATAATACCCCTCCACACAAATAATAAATCTCCTTCACATTGAATAATCCCCCAACACACAGAATAATCCCCCCTCCACACAAATAATAAATACCCCCTCCACACTGAATAATCCCCCCTCCACACAAATAATAAATACCCCTCCACACTGAATAATCCCCCCCCCACTACACTGAATCCCATCCACACAAATAATAATACCCCCTCCACACTGAATAATCCCCCTCCACACAAATAATAAATCCCCTTACACTGTAATCCCTCACACAAATAATAAATCCCCCTCACACTGAATAATCAATCCCCCAAAACACAGAATAACCCCCCTCCACACAAATAATAAATCCCCCTTACACTGAATAATCCCCACACACATACCCTAAGAATAATCCCCCCAACCAGATATCCTCCACACAAATAAACCCTTACACTGAATAATCCCAACACCAGATAATCCCCTCCACACAAAATAATACCCCCCTCACTAATATCCCTCACAAATAAAATCTCCTTCACATTATACGAATAATCCCCCAACAACTCACATGAATAATCCCCCCTCCACACAAATATAATACCTAATAACCCCCTCCACACAATATAATATCCACCCCCCTCCACACAAATAATAAATACCCCCTCCACACTGAATAATCCCCCCACACAGAATAGATCCCTCCACAAAGAAGGAATTCCACCACACACAAGCAAACAATAAATCATCCCCCTTCTACGCTGAATCTGCAGCTCCACAGACACACGAGGCAGGAGCACTTACATCAGATCTTCTGCTCTCTTCTGCCTGCCGGAAAGTGACTTCAGCACTTGCCCGGGTGTGCCGGGTTCTGACGCCGGCCCTGCTACCGGTGCATTGTGGGAAATGTAGTGTTGGTGCGTGCAAAACACCAGCAGGCGGCTGTGGCCTGCGGGCCGGATCTAATAGTAATTAAATATCATCTAGGGGGCCATAGATAATCAATTGCGGGCCGGATCTGGCCCGCGGGCCTTGACTTTGACATATGGGTACTAGAGTATAAGCCAGCGCACCTAATTTAACCACAAAAACTGGGAAAACTTATTGACATGAGTGTAAGCCCGGTATGCATTGTCACCTCATCCCTATCCTGGTATGCATAGCCTCTTCATCCCTATCATTGTATGCATGTCCTTATTATCCCTGCCCTTGTATGCATGGCTCTTCATCCCTATCCTTGCATGATTGGCCCCCATCCCCATTATGGTATGCATGGCCCCCATCATGGCACAGCTGCAGGAATACTCGCTGCTCCCCATGCTGGAACTATGTGCGTGGAGGGCAGTGAGTATTCATTGCTATTAAGTAGTGTGCGCAGTGTTAGCCACAGCGGCTGGGCGGTCACATGTGCCCCCTACTTAAGAGAAATGATCATTCACTTCTCTTTCCCATGGGAGTGGAGAGAGGTGAATATTCATTTCTCTTGAGTAGCAGGCACACGTGACTGCCCAGCCACTGCAGAAAGCCGGCTGGTGCGGCTGACACTGTGCTTGCTATTGCAGAGAAATGAATATTTACTGCCAGCACTGTGAATATTCATTTCTCTTTAGCAGTGGCACAGGAGTTAACCGCAGCAGCCGGCTCCTGCCTCCTGTGACACGCTGCTCTGCTGCCGCTCCCCCTACATGTTTTGGACCCTCACTCTAGTATAAGCCGAGGGGGGGCATTTTCTGCACAAAATTATATACGGTACTTAGAAATTTACTGACAGGTTTAATACTTATTTCACCCACTGTATTTCTTTGTGCCTTTTATTCACATATCCAAAATACTCCTAGTGGCAGACAAAAGTAAAAAGACAACCTATTACAGATAAAGTATAGAAATCATTTGTTTGGACAGTGTATTCTGAATCCATACTGCACAGATCCGAATATGCTTTTGTGCATGAGGTCTTAATATGTTGGGTCTTGGTAATAGCGATGGATGTGGAAGAGATTGGTTTGTTCCAGCACGTGCTCATTACGGTGTTTGGTATGTAGATGCACCTCATTCAGAGTCTGCTCACTACAGTGTTTTTGCCTCAATTACTTGCTGTAAAATTATAAGAATGTGAGTTACTTTGTAATTAACTTCCCTGCAGAAAAATATGAAATAAATCATCCTTAATCTGTTTTCTTTGCAGTTTCATTCTGTGCAGACTGGTTTAACATAGATTCCTTCTGTCATCTTTTTACATAAAGTATGGAGTTGTAATTGCTTTTTTTGAATTAGGCTGTGACAAGCTAATGTGAGTGTTGATCCAAGAATTGATTAAGGAAAAACTAATGAATTTTATGTAACTCTTCAAGGATTTGTTACAGCCATAAATATTCTGCGGCAGTCTTTTCTTTTGAAAACTGGAAACACTGAGCTGTCATATTAAACATTGAGCTAAGTATTGTTAATACGCATTACGTTACCCCTGAGCTTGTTAAAGATTCCGTGTTACACGCTGTAGCCTTGGTAATAGCGGGCGCGTTGTCACTATTTGTATTGTGAAATGCAGAATTTAAAAAAAAAACTTGTTCTACAGGTGAAAAAGCCAGTTATCTCTTTTTGGGGGATTTCTACATCTCTATCTTATGGTTTTGATTTTTAATATACAGGGTATTGCTGCTATTAGAGTTGGGCTATATGCAAATGAGTTGGGGAATATTTTTTTTTTATAGATCCACTAAAAAAAAACAAAAAACTGAAAAATCCCCATAAATGCTTGTCAGACTGTACCTATTCATTTAAATCCTCTTGGCTTTTCATATGTAGTTTTTAAAGGCTTAAATAAAATATACACACTGGCGCTCCTACCTAAAACAATAATGGGTAGCTGCAGATGATGGGGGTAGGCCAACCCTACTAGGTAAACTGACAAAGGAATAAAAAATTAATATCACTGCGCTTACCCTCAAGAAACAATAAAAATGATAAATAGTGGGCACCAACAACAACCAGTACCTACCGGGGACCGTAAAAAGGCAAATTGGTGATTTCAATCAATAAACTGTTGCATGCAGCTAACAGGCCGGAATCACCGCTGCAGCTGGCCGAGGTTTGCCGCGTATACAGAAAGTAGCGTGACGTCACGTGTAAGGACAGGTGCTCAGAAGAGTTAAATCTAACCAACGTGTTTTAAGGGACACATTCCCTCTTCCTCTGTCTTGACGCACCCCTGTCTGAGCCTCGGCACGCGTACGCTAGCTACCACCACGGCAGGCTGCACCCTAGCACTTGGTACCTGTACCTGCACGCTAACCATCTCAAAACTGAGTCTTTATTCACAGCTTGACCAGCAGAGTAAGTGCCTTATATTTATTACCTGTTAGCTGCATGCAACAGTTTATTGAAATCACCAATTTGCCTTTTTACGGTCCCCAGTAGGTACTGGTTGTTGTTGGTTACCACTATTTATCATTTTTATTGTTTCTTGAGGGTAAGCGCAGTGATATTAATTTTTTTTATTCCTTTGTCAGTTTTTAAAGGCTGATGGAATCTGCACCAAATTCAGCGCTGTCTAATGAAATGGTTGAAATGAAAAAAAAAAAAAAGCTTCAAGAAAATAAAAACTTTTCTAAAATAAAAATCTCTTCAAAACTACATTGTCAACTTCCTGAAAGCAAAATCCCAAATTACAACTTTTATTAAAGTGCTTTGTGTTTGGGAAATTCATCATTTTTGAGCACCTAAAAAAAACCAAAATCCCTTGATTTTGTGTTCCCATGGCACTTATCCACTGTTACATTTCCACAGCACCAGAAACGATGTTTATTTTGTTGCAAAAAAGGCAATAAACTGTATATAATATACATATCCACAGTACTGTGCACACGTTCTAGGCAAGTGTGGAAAAATGCTTCAAATGAAATGCTTTAAAACAAAGTGTTGATAATATATTTTTAGCGGTTAACAAAATGCAAATAAAATGAAGAAAAAATAATAAAAATAAAATCAATATTTGGTTTGATCCTCCTTCTTTTTGCCTTTAAAACAGCAGTTCTAGTTATCCTTTGCACCCAGTTTTTGGAGGAACTCTGCAATGAGGTTGTTCAAACATCTAGGAGAATGAACCACAGATCTACATGAACTATTAAAACTTCCATTTTTTTAATGCAATATATATATTTATTAAACCTGTTTGAGCTTGTTACCTGTATAATAGACACCTGTCTACACACTCAATCAATCACACTCCAACCTTTCCACCATGGCCAAGACCAATTGTAGACCTGCACAATACTGGGATGGGCTAGAGGACAATAGGCAAACAGATTGATGAGAAGGCAATAAATGTTGGCACAATTTTTAGAAAATGGAAGAAACACTAGATAACTGTCAAGCTTATTTGATTTGGGGGTCCATGGAAGATCTCACCTTGTGGGGTAAGGATTGTTAGAAAGGTCAGGAATCAACCCAGAACTTCACAGGAGAACCTGGCCAATGACCTGAAGATAGCTGGGACCACAGTCTCAAACATTACCGTTATTAACACACTGCGCTGTCATAGATTAAAATCCTGCAGGGCACGCAAGGTCTCCCTGCTCATGCCAGCACATGTCCAGGCTTGTTTTGAAGTTCGCCGATGACCATCTAGATGATCTAGAGGAGGCATGGAAGAAGGTCATATGGTCAGGTCAGATGAGACAAAAATAAAACTTTTTGGTATAATCTCCACTCGCAATTTTTTGGAGGAAGAAGGATGAATACAACCTGAATAACACCATCCCAATCATCATACTTTGGATGTGCCTTTCTGCAAAGGGGACAGGATGACTGCACTGTATTGAAGGGAGAATGGATGGGGTCATGTTTTGCGAGATTTTGGCCAACAACTTCCTTCCCTCAGAAAGAGTATTGAAGATGGGTCATGGTTGGGTCTTCCAGCATGATAATGACCCGAAACACACAGCCGGAGCAGCAAAGGAGTGGTTCCGAAAGAAGCATTTCATGGCTCTGGAGTGGCCTAGCCAGTCTCCACATCTGAACCCAATAGACAGTCTTTGGAGGGAGCTGAAACTCAATGTTTCCCAGTAACTGCCCCGAAACCTGAAGGATCTGGAGAAGAGCTGTATGGAGGAGTGAGCCAAAATTCTTGCTGCAGTGTGTGCAAACTTGGTGAAGAACTACAGGAAACTTCTGATCTCTGTAATTGCAAACAAAAGTTGCTATCCCAAATATTAAGTTCTGTTTTTCTATTGTGTCAAATACTTAATTCATGCAACAAAATGCAAATTAATTTTTTAAAAATCATTCAATGTGATTTTCTGGATTTTTGTAAATCTGTCTCACAGTTGAAGTGTACCCACAATAAAAATTACAGCCCATTCCATTCTTGTAGTAAAACTTGCAAAATTGACACACACGCACACACAAAAAATGACCTGGGGTATAGGTTGGTATGCATGCAAAATAGAAGCATGTTCACACTGTGAATTAATCAGACAAACTCAAGAAAAACAAAATAAGCGTATACCCTGCTATAAGTACCGTATATACTCGTGTATAAGCCGAGATTTTCAGCACCTTTTTTCGTGCTGAAAATGCCCCCTCGGCTTATACATGAGTCATAGGGCAGAAACCAGCGGGGGAGGGGATGCCGCGGCAGGAGCCGGTGGCTGGGACATCATACTCACCCCTCCCGTGCCATCGCTGAGGGTCCCTGCAATCCTGCGTTCTCCCCGGCTTCCTGCAGCTCTCCAGCACTGAGCGGTGATGTAATACCCGCTCATTAAGGTCATGTAATATGGACGCGACGCCACTCCCATGGGCGTGGCCTCCATATTCATGGCCTTAATGAGCGGTATTACATCACCGCTCAGTGCTGGAGAGCTGCAGAAAGCCGGGGAGAACGCAGGATTGCAGGGACGCTCAGCGATGGCACGGGGAGGGGTGAGTATGATGGAGGAGAGGACAAGGAGCACGGAGCTGGACTGGGGATAGAACGGTGGAGGGGGGAAGCATGGAGGAGGACGGGGGGGAGAACGGAGGATGAGGGAAGCATGGAGGAGGACGGGGGAAGCATGGAGGAGGACGGGGGGAGAACGGAGGACGGGGGAAGCATGGAGGAGGACGGGGGGGGAGAATGGAGGACGGGGGAAGCATGGAGGAGGACGGGGGAAGCATGGAGCAGGACGGGGGGAGGATGGAGGGCACAGAGGAGCAGGGAGCAGGACGGGGGGGCACAGGAGGACGGAGAAGGAATGGGGGAGCACAGCGGAGGACGGAGCAGGAGGGGGGGAGTACAGAGGAGAATGGGGGAGCAGAGCTGTGGGGGAGCAAGGAGCAGGACGGGGGCAGCACAGAGCAGGAGGGCAGTTTATACACCCGGCTTATACACGAGTCAATAAGTTTTCCCAGTTTTTTGTGGCAAAATTAGGGGGGGTCGGCTTATACACGGGTCGGCTTATACACGAGTATATACGATAAATAAAAGCAATAGCGCATATAAATAAGGTACTTAAACAATTTTTAATTTGAAAAAAAAAAAAAAAGCAGCATAAAAGCCATCCTATCAGCGTCAAGGTGCCACGCCGATATATAGTATAACCGTTTTCTAGCTGTGCAAAAGTACAAAAAATGATTTCTCTGATTCTCCAGTACCATATTGGGCAATTACACATAAGCCTTGCATTCTTTTGTGGAAACACTTAAATCTTCATCTCATCAGAGTCTATTGTAGCTGTCAAGTAGTTGATTGAAATGTTTAAGTGGTGCTTATAGGACTCTCACCATTGACCTTAGTGTAACAGGATCTGGAACAGTATGGGACAAGCCTGTGAATAACTTTACTTTTAGTATATGCACTGATCCATAGCCTCTGAAAATGTAAGACTTTAAACCATTTTCTATCTTTTCTATTATGGAACGTTAGCATTTTTTTTTTTTATCATGTTCGTGTTCCAGACCTGATCAAATGCTAAATGAGTATGGCCAGAAGTGTCGAAAAACGTCAGAAACAGTTTGCTGCTTTTTGTGACTATTTAACAAGCAATCTCTTGTTTTAGTGTGAGAGGAGGGAACAACTGTTTTCAAGGTGAAAGTCATTGTTTATGAAACTCTGCAGCCGCAATCTTGCAGCTTTGTTTGGCCTTACCTTGAGCGTTCACCAAAACTAGTTAAGATTGTAAAAATAATACAACTTATTTTAAACAATTAAGCAAAGAATCCAATATTATGTTTCGATATGTGATTAGAATTAAAATGTTACATTTTTGGTTTTAATCAGAAGTTCCTTTATTTTTCTTTCTTTTTTTTTTTTTTAAAAAAAACTTTGGGGTCTTTAAAGGAGTTGACCAATGAGAACGAGTTATTACCTATCCACAGAGTAGGTGAACACTTCGTGATCGGTGACGTCTAACTGCAGTGATATTTGATGACTCTCTTGTCCATGTTAGAATAGGGAAGCATTCTGCATGCATTCTCATGAATGGCATGGACTTTGCTCAGGTTTTACTTGCAGTCTAATAGAGAATGAATGGATCGGCAACTAGGCGTACACACTGCCTCTCCATACTTCTTTGGAAGTATGGGCTAATTCATAATTTGCGGGGGGGGGGGGGAGGGTGTTTTATTTCCCTTTTCTTTTATATATATATATATATATATATATATATATATATATATATATATATATATATATATACATACAGTTAGGTCCATAAATATTTGGACAGAGACCACATTTATCTAATTTTGGTTCTAGACATTACCACAATGAATTTGAAACAAAACAAATCAGATGCAGTTGAAGTTCAGACTTTCAGCTTTCATTTGAGGGTATCCACATTAAAATTGGATGAAGGGTTTAGGAGTTTCAGCTCCTTAACATGTGCCACCCTGTTTTTAAAGGGACCAAAAGTAATTGGACAAATGACTCCAAGGCTATTTCATGGACAGGTGTGGGCAATCCCTTTGTTATGTCATTCTCAATTAAGCAGATGAAAGGGCCGGAGTTGATTTGAGGTGTGGTGTTTGCATTTGGAAGGTTTTGCTGTGAAGGAAACATGCGGTCACAGGAGCTCTCCATGCAGGTGAAACAAGCCATCCTTAAGCTGCAAGAACAGAAAAAAAACCATCCAAGAAATTGCTACAACATTAGAAGTGGCAAAATCTACAATTTGGTACATCCTGAGAAAGAAAGAAAGCACTGGTGAACTCATCAATCCAAAAAGACTTGGGAGCCCACGGAAGACAACAGTGGTGGATGATCGCCGCATACTTTCTTTGGTGAAGAAGAACCCGTTCACAACATCAACTGAAGTCCAGAACACTCTCAGTGAAGTAGGTGTATCTGTCTCTAAGTCAACAGTAAAGAGAAGACTCCATGAAAGTAAATACAAAGGGTTCACATCTAGATGCAAACCATTCATCAATTCCAAAAATAGACAGGCCAGAGTTAAATTTGCTGAAAAACACCTCCAGAAGCCAGCTCAGTTCTGGAAAAGTATTCTATGGACAGATGAGACAAAGATCAACCTGTACCAGAATGATGGGAAGCCAAAAGTTTGGAGAAGAAAGGGAACGGCACATGATCCAAGGCACACCACATCCTCTGTAAAACATGGTGGAGGCAACGTGATGGCATGGGCATGCATGGCTTTCAATGGCACTGGGTCACTTGTGTTTATTGATGACATAACAGCAGACAAGAGTAGCCGGATGAATTCTGAAGTGTACCGGGATATACTTTCAGCCCAGATTCAGCCAAATGCTGCAAACTTGATTGGACGGCGCTTCATAGTACAGATGGATAATGACCCCAAGCATACAGCCAAAGCTACACAGGAGTTCATGAGTGCAAAAAAGTGGAACATTCTTCAATGGCCAAGTCAATCACCAGATCTTAACCCAATTGAGCATGCATTTCACTTGCTCAAATCCAGACTTAAGAAGGAAAGACCCACAAACAAGCAAGACCTGAAGGCTGCGGCTGTAAAGGCCTGGCAAAGCATTAAGAAGGAGGAAACCCAGCGTTTGGTGATGTCCATGGGTTCCAGACTTAAGGCAGTGATTGCCTCCAAAGGATTCGCCACAAAATATTGAAAATAAAAATATTTTATTTGGGTTATGTTTATTTGTCCAATTACTTTTGACCTCCTAAAATGTGGAGTGTTTGTAAAGAAATGTGTACAATTCCTACATTTTCTAACACATATTTTTGTTCAACCCTTCAAATTAAACGTTACAATCTGCACTTGAATTCTGTTGTAGAGGTTTCATTTCAAATCCAATGTGGTGGCATGCAGAGCCCAACTCGCGAAAATTGTGTCACTGTCCAAATATTTCTGGCCCTGACTGTATATGTATGTATGTGTATATATATATTTATTTATATATATATATATATATATATATATATATTATATACTTTATTTTTATATAGCTTTAACATATTCTACAGCGCTTTACATACATTTATCGTCGCTGTCCCCGATGGGGCTCACAATCTAATTTCCCTATCAGTATGTCTTTGGAATGTGGGAGGAAACGGAGAACCCAGCACAAAGTCAGAAATTGTCTTTTTTCAGTCTTAAACAGATTTTCTTTTTGCAACTTTTAGATCACTTTTTTCCCCTAAAGTCGCTTTTTCCCCTAAATGTAGCATTTTTGCATCAAAGTTTGCAACTTGTTCAAAAGTCATAAATGATGAATTGGGAGAAAACATCTGGGAACCCTATATTTCTCCCACATTGTCAAACTAAAACAAAAAACAGACAAATGTACGTAAAATAGACTTCAAAAAACGAGGGCAAAAACCTCAAGAAAAAAGTGCAAATGCAATAATGAATTGGGCCATATTAGTCTAAAATAAGCCTAGTGTTCAGTTTGAAAGTCACAAGATTTCAGTTTTGTTTTTCTTCTACAGATCGGATATGAAAAAAAATTTGCAAAAAAAAAAAAAAATTAGTAAAATTATTTAAACAATTTTTTTTCTGATAAGATTCTACACAAATCTTAAAGTTAGTGATTTTTTAAAATATTTTTTAGTTCTCTATAAGGCAGACCTGGACAAAGTGCTGCACGTTGACCACATCTGGCCCTCTGGCTGTTCCAGTCTAGCTTGCACAATAAGGGTCCTGTTACACATAACGACTCACCAGCGATCCTGACAACGAAATGCACTTGTCATGATCGCTGGTTTGTCGCTACATGATCGCTGCCCGAGCTGCCAAACAGGCAGCGATCAGGACAGCGACTATGCCGGTAACATGCGACGCACGTCGCTTAGTTACCGACAGTGTACCTTGGATACCAGCGTGCTGGTGCAGGGAGCTAGTAACCAAGGTATACATCGGGTTTCTAGGCACCGCTCGGCGCTTAGAGCCCTGCTGTGTACCTTGGTTACCAGCTCACCTGCATCAGCGCGCTGGTATCTAAGGTACATATCGGGTTTCCAGGCGCCGCCCGGCGCCTGGAAACCCGATGTTTACCTTGGTTGCCAGCTCCGGCTGGCTGATCGCTGGTCTCCCGCATGTCACACGCAGCGATACGCGCTGGCCAGCGGGAGACCAGCGATCAAAAAATGGTCCAGGACATTCAGCGACTATCAGCGACACCCAGCAGGGGGGCTGATCGTCGCTGAGTGTCACACTATGCGAGATCGCTGGCTAGGTCGCTGCTACGTCACAAAATCTGTGACGTTTCAGCGATCTCGCTAGCGATCTCGCTTAGTGTAAAGGGGCCTTAAGACAGCTGAGGGGCTGGAAAAACGGTGGCCCCAGGGGGTCACACTGTGTCCTCCCACGCCCGCCTGCTTACTGTCTCTGCTGTCTCCATCTGCGTGGACTCTATTGGTGGAGGAGGAGCCTCTGGCCACTTCATCCACCAATCAGCGTGTGACGTGATGACGCAGCACAACGGAAACACCAAAACAGGAGCAGAAGTGGAGCCACCGGGGCAGTGGAACCGAGCAGAGTATGTGGTTTTCTTTTCTTGCTTTTTTTTTTTCTATGTGTATGGGATGTTTGGCAGGACATGGGGAGGCTACGGGGGCCTCATCCTGGAGATATGGGGAGGCTATGGGGGCCTTATCCTGGACATGGGGGAGGCTGCGGGGCATCATCCTGGACATGGGGGAGGTTATGGAGGCCTCATTCTGGACATGGGGGAGGCTACAGGGGCCTCATTCTGGACATGGGGGCCTCTTCTTGGACATGGGGTCATCTGCAGGGTCTCTTCCTGGTCTTGGGGTCGGTTGCTGGGGCCTCTTCTTGGATATGTGGAGGCTTTTGGGACAGCATTCTTCATTCTGCTCAATATTAGGTGATACAATTAATATGAATATAATTATAAATAATATAATATATTGATATTAATATTGAGCAGAATTAAATTCAGCCTATTGGTTCAGCCCTCCACAACAGTCATGGTCTCATGTGACCCCTCAGGAAAATTAATTGCCCACCCCTTCCACACACCCCAAATAATTTGATATTTACCACTGCTATTCGAGTTCCCCATCTAAATTGCATGACCGCTGCAGCCAATCAGTGGCCTCCGCAGTTTTGGACCTCAGCATCACTACTGCTCCAAATGAATTGCTGCAGATGTTATGCCTTGTAGACAGGATTTCATCACTGTAAGCGAAGACCCAGTGGGGTGCAGAGTAGTGTAATCTGTACTACTGATAGGCCATGCAGCACCGTACACCAGTGTATTATGTGCACTGCTGTGCAAGCTCACGGGGTGTCCTCTACATAGGAGGATATTCTCCAATTAGAAACATGCAACTTGGGAGTATACTCCCGCTTACCATGCATGCCTATTTTTAGGTTGACATGGAACCTTGCACCTTTATGAAATCCCTCATACCACACTACACAAATAAATCCTTAATGTGCTAGCAATGAGCCCTTATTCTGTGTGCAGCCAACATTTACTATAAATCGATACATTTTGTTTGGCCATCAATATGTGCAGAATGGTGGCTCAGTGGTTAGCACCGTTACTCTGCAGCGCTGGGGTCCTGGGTTCAAATTCCACTATGGACAACATCTGCAAGGAGTTTGTATGTTCTCCCCTTGTTTGCATGGCTTTCCGCCAATTTCTTCCCACACTCCAATGACCTACTTATGGGGAATGTAGATTGTGAGCCCAATGGGGACAGTGATGATGTCTGTAAAGCGCTGTAGGATTAATAGCGCTATATAAGTGAGTACAATGAATAAATATTCCAGTAATTTGGGGATTTTAAGGATAATGAGGAATGTTCCATTTCATTTTCTATTTTTATTATACGTGTATTTCTATATATTTCAATTCTTTGATGTTCATTTATTATTGTAGTATTGTTTTCCTTGAATCGAGGTCTAATGAACAAGCACGACTTTTTTAACCACTTGGGTCTGTAACTCCCAACAGACCTGACTTCAGAGCTCAGAGGGCAGCAGCTGCCATTTGTCTTAGAGACTGCAGTTGTCAGACTGACTATGTACTAATAGGATGCATTTTATTCAGCGTCTCCATACAGGATTGTAACAGAACCCTAATGATGATCATCTGTTCAAAGCTTGTAGCTGGTGGGTTTAAAGGAACTTTTATCACCCCCTTTTGAAACCATTCTCTAGTATTGATTAGAAGAACTTGAACAGGTCACATGAAAGAATATTCCCCTTAGAGTACATTATCCAATGACCTTGTGTGTCACACATTTGAATACGTTTTACTGTGTTAACATGATCATTTAGTTATGCAGTTACCCAGCAGACAGTCTGGATTATCTTCTGTTAATCTAATGTTTTTATATAAATGTTCTTACTGAGAATCCATATTATGGACAGAAATGTTTCGGATATGGTTGTAAAACAGTATGCCCAGTGAAATTGACTATATAAAATTACTAATGTGCGTTCGTTGACTAGAAGTGTTCCTATATGTGACACCTGGGTAAAGGTAGAACAGGGGAAACTGAACATTTGAACCCGTCTTATAGGAAAGACTTTTAGTAAGTCTCTCAACAGAAACCTTCTCCACCACCAAAAAAAAGGGAATTTATAAAATACAGCAAAAATCTAAAACAATTCATTGGGAACCATTAGCCATTTTTTTTGGCTGACGGAGAGAATTAGGTACCATAATGTGAAGTTAGATCAGGTCATAAGACTGTATATCAAAAAGTTATAATCTGTTATTTGTGCTTTACCATTGGCTGTTTTTTTTACCAGTCAATGAGAAGAAACATCTGCATCCACACGAATGCCTTGGATAGTGCCTACCATGAATTAAAGAAAATTGTAACAAATTCCTAAAATGGCAAACTGAATCAAATTTTCACTTTTTTTTTTTTAAAGTTTGTCTTTAGTTATATATATTGTATAAAAAGGAATACGATCACAAAGCACTACTGTGCCGAGATATAATAAACCAAAAACAATCACTGAGGGGTGAGAAAATGTCTATCAACTTGTTACTCAAATACTGGGAGCAGTGTAGGGCAGAAACATCAAATGAACATTAAGGAACAGGATATAGCTAGCTGCAGGAGATACAAATCTGTGGGCCAACCAAAAGTTGGGAGACAGTGGGTATCTCCTGGTATGGGGGCAGTGGAACTATCTGCCCCAGGATGGGATCTTGTGGACTGGGGACACTGCATTGTGACCTTCTGCCCTGACTTTCTATAAGACCGTGGACATAATAAATAAAAACAAATATATTGTTAACCTACCTAGGTGACTGTTACAACCCACAACCTCAGATTTTCTCAATGATCATAAGTGTTATTAATCGTAGAGGTGAGTTCCTTCATTAGCATTACCTCATTTATTTTTTTAAACTAGAGGGACATTGTCAGAGCGGTATATTTCTACCACACTCTCTTGCTGTCTCCATTAAGTGGCTTATCGAATGATTATAGGTTTTTAAAGGGATGTTACAGTGATGGAAAAGGACAAGAGCTGGGTTCAGGTCTGAGATGAGATCTGTGAATTTATGAATCACTTGCTGCTCCTTTTTCCTAAAAATGAGAGTGAAGCCTGCTGGGCCAAAAAATGTGTAAAATATCACCCTCTACCTTCCCGCATCTTCAACACATGGGACTGGCTTCCAAAAAGATAGACTGGGGCGTGGCCTAGACTGCACATGGAGTAGGACGTGCAGTCAGAGAGCTCCTGAGAATCCTCTTAAAAATCAACTCACACCCACTCTATTGAGCTTATTTTGGACTTCTTATCATTGAGTTCCAACAAACTATCCATACAGATTAATATCAGGTCATTATTAACTTTATTTAAGACCTAAGTCAGTTTTATTTAACTTGGACCGCACGCCTGAGGTAATCCGGGCTTGCTAAACCCGCTGCCTCAGGACTTTAACCCTTCCAAGAGAACCCAGGATTATAATCTTCCGGTAACCTGCCTGCCTTCTATTGACCATCTCCTAGGAGCCCAAGTTCCGCCTCAGCGAAAACCTGAAGTAAATACCAGGTACCGTTACCTCAGACGCTTCATCTACCTGCTTTACCCGCTTCCCGCCCACCTCGCGACTCCCTGGGGGTCCTGCGGCAACGAAAGGTGAAGAAAGCACTCCTATACAGAACCCAAGGGTTCCCTTTGGGCTGGAATATCCACACAGACACCTCCGGTAAGAACTGTCATTACTGGTAGAGTTGCACACGCAGATGCAGTTGCTTCCTGTCTCCGCTTACAGACGCAAAGCTACCTGGGATAATAGCGAGTAACCGAGGCCTGTATCCTCACTGCCCGCACTCATTGCTGCTCTCTACAGGTCCTGGTACCCTCATCCGCCAGTGAATTCTACCCAGTCATAGCCCGGTAAAAAAATAAAAAATAACGCGATCACAGGCGAATCTGCATTCTCGGCTCTGCAGCTAGATTTACTCACTATATGTGCATGAGAGCACCTCCATTGCTTTACCACTAACGGCGAGGTCTGCTTCAGCTTCACTCTTTTCAGCTCCGTCATCCTGGGAAATACAAAGGGGTCCACGTCTTCTGTCCACAGAACCCTCCAAGGTTTTTAACCCTGACACTACCTGTGGAGATCCCGCGGTCCCTTAATATTATTAATAAAAAACACGAAACAGCAATTCCCATTGCATAAACCGCTTCAGTTGCCTCAGGACGTTTGCTTATATTACACTTCTGTTAAGACTAACCCTCAAGTTTTCTGGATATCAGCGCAACTCAGAGGTCTTAGAAAATCTTATATACCCCAAGAGGGTATCTGGTATATACTCACAAGCGTCAATTATATTGAAACCACTTTTACCTCTTAGCTGGCAATTACATATGCGATTTTTCGGTAAACTTTGATTTCTCTTTGACATTTTCGTGACTTTACCTGGTGGCTCTGACTTTTTTGCTAATTGGGAGTCATAGTTCATACATATTAACTCAGAACCCTCCCCTTCTGTTGCCATATATGCCAACAAAATGAGCCAATACAAGCAAACAAAATATAAACAAACCAAGTCCACTCCTTTCACCTCATCTATCCCTGTCAGGGCTGACAGAGAAAGAGGACTGGATCGCCACTCCTCCTCGGACTCTATTAACTTACTAAGTCCGGAAAAGTCCAGGTCCCCCATCAGAAATTCTAGTGATATGGATACCTCGGTCTCCACTAAAAGGAAAACTCCAGGGGATTGGGGGGACCACTCTGCCTCACAAGATGTCCATGAAAAAGACAGCTCAAAAAATTCATGGTCTTCCCCAAACCCAAGCCCTGAAAAGTCTAGGCCCAAACTTGACAACCTTGAGAGCAATGCCCCCATTAAATTGAGTCAAGAAACTATAGAGTCTTATATGTCCACTCTCGCAGAGAAAATTAATAATAGCCTCAAACTCACATTGGACTCTCAAATGCAGGTGTTCAAGGAAACTTTTGAGTCATTTAATAACAAGCTGGACAATCATGAGACTAGAATAGTCTCCATAGAAGAGAAATCAGAGGATATTCAAAAGGAAAATTTCAAGTTAAAGTGGAATTGCTCCAAATGAAGCACAAATTGGCCGACCTGGAAGACAGGTCCAGGCGCAATAATATTAAGATAAGGGGCATCTCTGAATCAATATCACCTGGCAACCTCGAAGACTATGTCAGGAAAGTCTTTAAAAAAATTGATCCTACTCTGTCCGCCCATGACCTAATTATTGACCGTATACACAGGTTGCCAAAGCCTCCTCATATCCCTAAGGATTCCCGAGGGACACCATTCTACGGATCCACTTTTTCCACATTAAGGATCTTCTCCAGGCTAAAGTGAGAAACAATGGCGGATTTCCGGACCCTTATTCTCATCTGAAATTTTATGCAGACCTCTCCAAAGCCACCATTGATGGCAGAAAAGCTTTCAAGGAAATCACTACTCCACTAAGAGACAATAACATCCAGTATAAGTGGGGCTTCCCTCTGAAACTCCTGGTACATCATAATGGAAAGACTTCAGTCCTGCTCACCCCGGAGGAAGGCGGTAAATTCCTTAAATCCTTACACATAAAGCAAAAGGTCAAACCTGCTTTCTTCACTGACGCAAGACCCACTACTTGACTGGTCGTCTCATATGGAACCAATTGTGGGTAACCCTTTGTTTTTTGGTTTCGCATGATGTTAATCTTTTTTCTCTCTCTGCAGGCTTCGGTCTCTTCAGTGACTTTCTGTTTGACTTGTTTAATATAGATCTTCAGTTCTTTCTCCGTTTGTTGGTCCTCTAAAACCCCTTCCTCAGCATGTTTGAGGATGTCTCATGGTGTGCTCTTACACGAACTTCCCCCCCAAGTTCAAGTAGAGTCCGTTAAAGCGGCCTCCTTCTAGTGGCCCTTGGAACAACAACTAAGTTGGTTCCAATACTTTTCTATTTTAAGTTTATAATTGCATTTACATTACCTTGGTCTCACACTCACGGTTCTAACTGTTCTTTACTAACCATAAGTTAACTTGTGCCTACATTGGCTTTTTATTGTTTTTTGTTTCCCTTTTTCATTTTTTCCTGATCTTGTTTCCCTGGGATAGTTTTTACCTATCATGAAGCTCAATTTGGTCACATATAATGTTAGAGGTCTCAACAGCCCTAGAAAACGCTTTACTATTCGCAATGAGATCAACAAGATACGCTCTGATATTGTATGTCTCCAAGAGACAAAGTTTAAATCCAACTCCCACCCCAATTTCGGACATAAAAATTTTCCTTTTGCTTATGAATCCTCTGGTCCAAAAAAAAAAGCAGGCGTATTTACCCTTATAAGGAATTCAGTTTCATTTGACTATATAGATGAAGTTAAGGACGAAGCAGGACACTATCACATTTTAATATGTAAAATAAATAACTTAGAGTACACAATAGTCAATACTTATGTCCCGGTAAAAAGACAAATTAAATTCCTAAATAAACTCAATAAAAAAATTAATAAAGTTAGAAAAGGTTCACTAATTCTTTCAGGTGACTTCAACATGGTCCCCAATCACCTAATGGATTCCTCATCCCCAAACAGATCCCAATCGAAAACACTTAACAAGTGGCTATATTCCAATGAATTATTTGACATCTTCCGCTGCCTGAACTCCACCTCAGTAGAATATACTCACTTCTCTGATCCCCACCACTCCGCTTCCAGGATAGACTTGATCCTAACAGATATTTTCTCCCTCCCAAAATGCACCTCAATATCCATCCTTCCCAAGACGGTCTCCGACCATGCCCCAGTTATCACGGAATTTTTAGACGGCCCAGCTTCCAATCGGCAGTTCTTATGGAAGTGCAATTCCTCCCTCTTCCACAATCCGAGTATAAAATCAGAAATTTCATTGGCCATCTCCAACTACTTCGAAGAAAATGGTTCGAACCTTTCTAGCCCCTATTCATGTTGGAACGCCCACAAGGCAGTTCTGCGAGGTATATTTATCCAAATATCCTCAAAGATTAAAAAAGCCAACAGAGAAAAAATCTCAAATCTACAAAGTCTAATCAGAACTAAAGAAATGTCTCTCGCCAATATGTCCAGCCCCTGTCCCATTTTACAATCGGAGCTTTCTGGACTTCGACTAGAGCTCAGAACATTGATTTTTTCATTTTATGACTCCGCAATTAAATCTTCTAAGTTTAAACAGTATTCCAACCTAAACCGCCCGTCCTCATATATGACAAATAGACTTAAATACCTCAGACGTAAACACAGAATTGATGCCATATCTTCCCCCAACGGTACCCTCTTATCTCACCCCCAGGACATAGCAAACTCTTTTGCCCAATTCTTTTATAACCTCTATAACATTAACCAAGATTCACCCCAATCTCAACCAAATCAGGCAAACATCCAATGCTTTTTGGATTCAGCTAACCTACCTAAATTGGACAAAGACTCTTTGGACTCCCTTTCCTCCCCTTTCACAGAAAAAGAAATTTTAGATACCATCAAGCACCTAAAACCCTTCAAAGCCCCTGGTCCAGACAGCTTCACGAATGACTATTATAAAACTTTTAGTAATCTCCTGGCTCCGCACCTAACAAAAATTTTTAACTCAGCCTCAGATTCCGGAAACTTCCCAAAAGAGATGCTAGAAGCTACGATTGTCCTCATACCCAAACCCAATTCCGACCCATCCCATATGAAAAATTATAGGCCGATCTCCTTGATCAACACCGACATTAAGATTTACGCCAAGGCTATAGCAAACCGATTAAATCACTCCCTCCTTAACCTAATAAATAATGATCAAATTGGATTTGTTATTAACCGGCAATCCGTCGATGGCACAAGGAGATTGATTAATCTTATAAAATTGATTAATTCTAAGAAATCTAGAGCAACTATCATCTCCCTCGATGCCAAGAAGGCATTCGACCGCCTAAATTGGGTATACTTATTTGCAACCCTTCATAAATTCGGCTTCCAACCAAGAATTCTGTCTAGCATTTCAGCCCTTTATTCCAACCCCACCGCAAAGATATACGTTAATAATCACCTGTCCCCGTCCTTTAAAATCTCCAATGGCACTAGACAGGGATGCCCACTTTCACCCCTCCTCTTTGTCCTAGCCATAGAGCCTTTGGCTCAGCTTATAAGGGATGACCCAGACATTCAAGGCATTGTAGCGGGCTCTAGAGAGTATAGAATTAGCCTTTTTGCGGACGACATAATCCTAACAGTTTCAAATCCCTCCACGTCAATTATGAAAATTCAAAGCTTGCTTTCAACTTTCTCCGAGGTATCTTACTTCAAGATAAACGAATCCAAATCGAAAATCCTGCCATTAAATCTAAACCCTTCCCTCATCAACAACATTAAACAAATAACACCCTGGTCTTGGTCATATGACTACATAACCTATCTGGGCTTGAAATTTTCTAGTTCTATCTCCTCCCTGATCCCGGTTAATTTAGCCTCTCTTCACAAATCTATTTCCAAAGACATGTCCTCATTTGGAGACAAAGGCCTCTCATGGTGGGGGAGGATTATCACTTTTAAATCCTACATCCTCCCAAAAATCCTGTATGTATTTCGATCATTGCCATTACCGATCTCCGTCCCTTACCTAACAAGTTTACAAACCCGCACCAATAACTTTATATGGGGCAATAGAAAGGCGAGGATTGCCACCAATATCCTTTATAATAACAAAAGATTTGGTGGTGCAGGCTTGCCTAACATCTCGGCATATTACCAGTCCTTTCTAATCAAACAGAGTCTATTCTGGTGGCCCCTTCCAGATCCCCCAGCTTGGTGTGAGCTGGAACGCTTTCTTAATAAAAATATCCCACCTTATCACCTAATCCTAGATGCAATCCTACTTAAAAAAACACCCTCTCTTTCCCACCCCATATTTAGTGCTACGTTGGACGCCTGGAAATTACTTTCCAAACAAAAACGGGGCTCAAACAAATTTACTTTCCTTAAAAATCTCCCACTCCAATTAATTTGCACCCTTTACAATCAAGATATTGATTCCATTTGGGCAACACATGGCGTTAGAAGAGTTAAAGACCTTTATAATGAAAACATCCACATCCCTTTCACCCTAATAAAAGAGAGATTCAATGTCTCATCTTCTTCATTCTGTCAGTACATTATACTTAAAGACCTAATTGAAAAATTTCTTTCAACCAAGCCAAACTTATCAGAACCCGCAGCTAACCTCATAATCAACATAAACCATAATATTTTTTGGAGCACCTCATATATATACATGTGGTTAAATAAAAGCCAAGTGTTTGTCAGATCCCATAATCTGCTGAGATGGGAGAAAGAACTTCATATAGCCCCAGAGTCAGCAGATTGGGAACAGGCTTGCTCCATTTCCTATGCCGCCACTATCTCCATGTCTCTTCAGGAGGCCCATCACAAAATGTTGACTAGATGGTACTATACTCCAGCTAGACTTTCCAAGATAAATCCGGAAAATCTGTCAACTTGCTGGAGGGGATGCGGCCAATATGGTAACTTACTTCATATATTCTGGAACTGCCCTCTAATCAAACCCCTTTGGAATGACATATCAGCCTTAATCAATTCACTACTTCCCAAACCCATTACTCTGTCACCTCAACTAGCCCTCTTATCATTAAACTCAGATGACATTGAGCATTTCTCTATTCCTTTAGTGATCCACATCTTACTAGTCACTAAAAACTCTATTGGCTTTAATTGGAAAAGACCAGATCCTCCCAAAATCCAAGACATTATCGAAAAAATTACCCTCCATAAAGCTTTCGAACAAAAAATAGCTCAGGTGAATAATAAGTTTGACAAATATACCAGAAAATGGTCCAGATGGATTACTCTATTTCCTTAATGCTTACCAAAGGTATTATACAGCATTACCTTACTCTGTTCTTTTTTTTTTTATATATATATTTTTTTTTATCTATTTGTATTCAATGCCTTTGTTGATATTGAGTTATTGAGATGTTTGTAAAAGTTAACTTGTTGCTTTCTACCCTATGGGTTTCAAGGACCACATGGTCCCTTTTTCCCTTTCTGTCTTTCCCCTCCCTGCCCCTTCCCTTCTTTATCTTCCCTTCCCATTGTTATATAAAACCCTAATAAAAGTTTTTGGAAAACAAAAAGATAGACTGTAGGCGAGTTAGGACCCAGTACCACCAGGAAAGCAATTTTTAACCGGACTGATGAAAACGGGAGCAGATAGATTTGTGTCTTAAAGCGAACATACGCCTCCCCTGCTTCTTCAAAAGAGAGGCCCAAATTACCCTCCCATTGGGTTTGAAAAATAGTGTTAGGTTTGTCTGGGGGTTCGATCAGCAAGCAATAAGAGAGGGATAAAGTGTGTGTCCGAACACGCGATTTCAAAAGGCTTCTTGTACTAAAAGCGTCTAGAAGGGAGAGCATGTAAAAAGTGGGATAGCAGATCAAGTCTCCAGGTTCCCAGGGGGGAGAGAGCAGAGAAGATGTTTGAGGGCCGGACCGTACAATACAAGCCTTTTGTGTCTGCATTTCCTCATAAGGGCAAAAATCGTGAGCACAACTCCTGGAAAATGGTGCTTAAAGTCTAGGTTCCCACACCAAGAATATAAATAGAAAAGACTAAGCACTCATCTGATGATACGAAGAAGATATATTTTAATGGTAGTATATCCAATATAAACGTTTCGGTCAAACCAGACCTTCGTCAGTAACTACATAAATGAAAAAGTGTGTTATATATACATAATATGATATATATACATAATAAAGTATGAAAAAAAATTGTGTAGTAATCACAAAAGAATATAAATAAAATAAAATGATCATATAGTGGGTCAAAAGATGTATAAACAAATGCAGTGACTACATGCTTAGTAACCTCGTAAATCCCAGTGTTAAAATTGAGTAAACAACACGATTATTAATAGAGAATACTATACCTTTACTATCAAATCTGAAAACAGACTCCTTAGGAAATAGTGTCCGCAGAAAAAATAAACCTAGGAATATAATGTCAGATAAGAGGATAAATCTGACAATATCTCCTAAATAGCACAGAGGAAGTGACAAAGAACCACAATGAACGAGAGGTTTACTCACTTATGACAGGAGTGACGGTGAGCTGTTGAAGTGAAATTATCAACAGTTATATAGTGGTAAGTGCGGTAATAAAAAACTGTCAAAAAAAGGTAGTAATTACCTTATGGCCAATAGGGGCTATGAATGCCTCCTTTATGCGGTATCCACCGCTACAATGGCTGGTGCTATAGGTGGGTAGAGAAGAGAGGAGATATCTGTACATAAAAGTTACCTTAGCTTAAAAAGCAGGATGCTTGCTGGGCTCAAAGGGGTTAGCGTTACCTCAGTAAACTGCTGCAGAGATAAGGCTGTCACGTCTTATGTGTCTGATGTCAGGGGATAAAGTAAATGACCAGCTTCGCGCTGGGTTTTTAAAGGGAAGAGGCGGGACTATACCGGAGCTCATACTGAGTCATTACCGGAAGTGACAAAGCGGAACCAGTATGGAGCCGCGTGTCAGCAGATGCTGTGTTTGCGTTCCACCTAATACATGTGGAGTTTGTTAGTAAACGATTCAACATAGAGCTGTGAGACCATAGCGTTTCTGCTAGTGGATTAATGGAGCATATTTGAGGTATAAAGGGAAATGCCTAATTGAAAGCAAGGTAACTTATGATGACGCCCATGGTAGGTAGTATGATAGCCTTTTGTGTGGTAGGAGAAAAATAAGAGGTAGAGATATGAGAAGAGAAAAGAGTCAGATACCTTTCCTTAGTGTGAACAAAGCTGCATTTTATTAGTGCCAATCAACATCTAGTCTCAAAGAATAATAGAGGTGACTAATGTAACGTGGATAAGTGATCTTAAGTGGATCCTTAGTATTCCAGAGTGGCAAGAGGGTGGTAATCTGTGAAAGGTCCATAAGATATATCCACAAGACATTTAATATAACCGGCTCTATAAAGGAAAGAGAATATGTTATAATAATGAGTATAAAATGAAGTTGCAATGATTAATAAAAAATCACATTACTAAATGGTACCTAAAGAATGTTCAAGTTTTATATAAAAGCTGACAATTCGTACTCTCTGTTCAAACCCTTAGGACTTAAAGTGTCTAGAGTGTGTATCCAGAACGCCTCTCGTTTCCTCAATTGTAAGATTCTATTACCACCTCTCCTAGATAAAGGGACCTGCTCTATAACTTGGAATCTTAATTGAGAGATGTTATGACCTGTAGATGTAAAATGGTGAGGAATGGGAAGGAGAAGATTCTTGCAGCGTATCGTCGATTTATGTTTGGAGATTCGATCACGGATGGTCTGAGAAGTTTCTCCAACATAAAGGAGGCCGCAGGGGCATTTGATAAGATAAACAACATGTGTGGAATCACATGTAAAGAAATTTTTTATTTTAAAAATCTTGCCCGAATGTGGGTGGGTGAAGGTGTCCCCTTTTATTATGCTATTGCATTGCACGCAATGAAGACATGGGAAGGTACCACATTTTGGAGTTTGTAAAAAACGTTGTTTGGGTATGGATTTGGGACCAAAATCAGCATGTACCAGAGAATCCCGTAAATTGGAAGGCCTCTTATAGCAAGGTAAGAATGGTTCTTTAAATTCTAGAACCTCAGGGTGAGCTGTCGATAGTAGATGCCAATTTTTTCTGATGGATCTGTGAATCACATTAATAACAGGATGAAAGGTATGCACAAAAGGGGTGCGTTTTCCTATGTTACTTCTTTGTCCTTTAGGGGAATGTTTGGATTTTTCCAGTAGTGGACGGGGATATCCTCGGGATTCAAATTTATTTGACATTTCTTGGAGACGTTGTTCTAGGGTAATAGTATCAGTGACTATACGTTTGACCCGTTGGAATTGAGATTTAGGTATGGCTTGCTTCATAAAAGGAGGATGTGAGCTCTGGTAATGGAGAAGGCTATTTTTGTCTGTCTCTTTGATATACAGATCAGTGGATAAGGTACCATCAGGGTTATTAATTACAATTGTATCCAAGAAATTTATTCGCCAAAGATTGTGGTTGATGGTGAATTGGATACCTGGCCATGATACATTAAGCCAATCAAAGAAGGATAGGAGGGATTCTAGAGGGCCTCCCCATATGCAAAAAATATCGTCAATGTATCGTTTCCATGTGATCACATGTTGTCGGAATAGTGTATTGGGGTATATATTCGTTTCTTCAAAATCGGCCATATAGGCATTAGCATAGGGGGGTGCTGCGTTGGAACCCATAGCGGTCCCCCGTATTTGAAGATAAAAATCATCCTGAAGGAGGAAGAAGTTACAAGTAAGTATAACTGTAAGCAGGTCGATACATAGATCTATTTGGTCTGTGTCCATATGTGTACCACTTAATAGTTTTGCAATTGATTGTGTTCCTTCTAAATGGGGGATCGAGGTGTAGAGGTCTTTTACATCTAAGGTAACCAAGATAGAGTCTGGTGGTATGGTATCTAATTGTTGAATGAGTTCGAGGAAGGCCCCAGTGTCCAGAATGAAAGATCTAGTCTGATGAATAATGGGAGTCAATATTTTTTCTAGATAAATAGCTAGAGGTGAAAGAATAGAATTTGTGGAGGCTACTATCGGTCTCCCGGTGGTTTTTCAAGGTTTTTGTGTACCTTGGGTAAGATGTAGAAGACTGGTATGTTCGGATTTTTGTTATGCAGGAATTCACAGGTCTTTTGGTCCAACACTCCCAAGGAACAATACTTATCTAGGATAGTGTCGATTTTTAGACCAATGTCACGAGTCGGGTTATGTGACAGGGGTTGATAAATCGAGGTGTCATTAAGCTGACGTCTAACTTCCGTCATGTATAGTGATTTATCCATTATTACGAGGGCTCCCCCCTTGTCAGCTGGTTTAATGACAATGGAACTGTCATCTTGTAATGATGATAATGCTTTCCTTTCCTCCAATGACAAATTTGAAGGATGAAAGATTTTACCTTTTTCTATGTCACATTTCAAATTTTGGAAAGTATCATTGATAAAACTGATGAAAGTCTCTACCGCATGCGAGGCTTGTGGAGGACGAAAGTAGCTTTTACTCCGGAGACCCAAGCTCTGAGCTGAAAGTAATTTAGGATTTGATAGAGTAATGGGTTCCGGAGTAATAGGTTTAGAGGAGTAGTAGGCTTTGAGTCTTATATGTCGATAGAACCTCTGAAGGTCCATATCTAAATCAAAAGTACGACATTTACTAGAAGGGCAAAAAGACAGTCCTTTTTGTAGCACTATGTGTTCAATGTTAGTAAGAGTTCGAGATGATATATTGATCACCAAATTGTCTGTACCTTCGAGCGCGTGATCCGGCTCTGATCCTGATCTCTTCTTCTGTCCCCTTCTGGTCTTCTTCGGAAGTTTCGTCCTCTCCGTGGGCCTAAAAAAGGAACTGCTGTAGAGGTAGAAGGACCTGATTCCTGGTCTGAGCCAGAGGTGGAGTAGTCGGTTGAGATGTGTTGTCCTTGTCTCAAGTCCCTTCTTTTGAAGCTGTTTTGCCATCTATATACTCGGTTAGAACGATAGTCCTCCGTATCTCGTGCGAACTTGTTACGTTTTCTGGTCTCAATGTCTCGTTTGTGGCGAGTGATACGTTCCTGTATTTCGGTCTTCAGTGACCCGAGTTCTTCTGGAGTGGCGGTAGCTGATAGTTGAGTTTCAATCACTTTGACACGTTCAGCACTAGCTATAATCTCTTTCTGTAAAAATTCAACTGTCAGAGTAATCAGATCAAATGAGCATTTGTTTAAAATATGTTCGAATTTTGTACAGAAGTCAGGTGAGTCGCTGAAGAGTGTTGGACGCAAAGGAACCCGGAGGCCTCTAGGGATGCGTTGTACTCTTAGATATTCGGATAGGGTTGCACAGTGGAGTTCTGAATTGGTAAAGGATCGGAGTTCCCTTTCCCAATCTCTACCTCGAACTTCCTGGGGTGGAATTAGTAAAAATTCACTAGACACTTTAGATTGTGCGAGGATACTAGCGGTTGCCTCTGCGTTGTAGGAAAAGGTATTAATAGACATGACCCAAAGAAGTGTGCAATCACGTATGGGGAGTGACAATAAGGGCAAAAATCGTGAGCACAACTCCTGGGAAAATGGTGCTTAAAGTCTAGGTTCCCACACCAAGAATATAAATAGAAAAGACTAAGCACTCATCTGATGATACGAAGAAGATATATTTTAATGGTAGTATATCCAATATAAACGTTTCGGTCAAACCAGACCTTCGTCAGTAACTACATAAATGAAAAAGTGTGTTATATATACATAATATGATATATATACATAATAAAGTATGAAAAAAAATTGTGTAGTAATCACAAAAGAATATAAATAAAATAAAATGATCATATAGTGGGTCAAAAGATGTATAAACAAATGCAGTGACTACATGCTTAGTAACCTCGTAAATCCCAGTGTTAAAATTGAGTAAACAACACGATTATTAATAGAGAATACTATACCTTTACTATCAAATCTGAAAACAGACTCCTTAGGAAATAGTGCCCGCAGAAAAAATAAACCTAGGAATATAATGTCAGATAAGAGGATAAAAGTCCTACATCTTTTGACCCACTATATGATCATTTTATTTTATTTATATTCTTTTGTGATTACTACACAATTTTTTTTCATACTTTATTATGTATATATATCATATTATGTATATATAACACACTTTTTCATTTATGTAGTTACTGACGAAGGTCTGGTTTGACCGAAACGTTTATATTGGATATACTACCATTAAAATATATCTTCTTCGTATCATCAGATGAGTGCTTAGTCTTTTCTATTTGCATTTCCTCATAGACTGTAAGCTTGCGAGCAGGGCCCTCACTCCTCTTGGTATCTGAATTGTGTTTCTCTGTTATGACTTCATTGTCTGTACTGTTCATGTCCCCTCTAAAATGTAAAGTGCTGCGGAATATGTTAGCGCTAGAGAAATAAAATTAACCCCTCTCTGACATCCGACGTACTATCCCGTCCATGAAACCCGTGACAATCTGACCATGGACGGGATAGTACGTCATAGCGATCAGCTGCGCTCCCTGGGGGAGCGCAGCTAATCGCCGCCGGGTGTCAGCTGATTATCACAGCTGACACCCGGGACTGTGTGCCAGGAGCGGTCACGGACCGATCCCGGCACATTAACCCCTGGCACACCGCGATCAAACATGATCGCGGTGTACCGGGGGCACAGGGGAGCATCACGCAGGGAGGGGGCTCCCTGCGAGCTCCCCTGAGACCCTCAGAACAGCGCGATGTGATCGCGCTGTTCTGAGGGCTTCCTCCCTCCCAGGACCCGGATTCAAGATGGCCGCCGGGTCCTGCAGGGAGGCGGCTTCATCAGTGCCTGCTGAGAGCAGGCACTGAGAAGCCTGCAGCGCTGCCTGTGAGATCGCTGGTCTCACAGAGTGCTGTGCACACTGTGAGACCAGCGATCTGACATTTTACAGTGATGTCCCACCCTGGGACAATGTAAAAAAGTAAAAAAAATAAAAATAAACGTGTAAAAAAAAATCCAAAATAAATAATAATAAAAAAAAAATATTCCCCAATAAATTCATTTCTTCCTGTAAATAAAAAAAATAAAACAATAAAAGTACACATATTTGGTATCGCCGCGTCCGTAACGACCCCCCTATAAAACTGTCCCACCAGTTAACCCCTTTTGTGAACCCCTTAAAAAAAAAAAAAAAGCAAAAAATCAGTGCTTTATCATACCGCTTAACAAAAAGTGGAATAACACGCGATCAAAAAGACCGGTATAAATAAACATGGTACCGCTGAAAACGTCATCTTGTCCTGCAAAAAACGAGCCGCAATACAGCATCATCAGTGAAAAAATAAAAGTTATAGCTCGCAGAATAAGGCGATGCAAAAATAATTTTTTATATAAAATTGTTTTTATTCTATAAAAGCGCCAAAACACAAAAACATGATATAAATGAGGTATCGCCGTAATCGTACTGACCCGAAGAATAAAACTGCTTTATCAATTTTACCACACGCGGAACAGTATAAACGCCTCCCCCAAAAGAAATTCATGAATTGCTGATTTTTGTTCATTCTAACCTCCTAAAAATCGAAATAAAAAGCGATCAAAAAATGTCACATGCTCAAAAATGGTACCAATAAAAACGTCAACTCGTACCGCAAAAAATAAGACCTCACATGACTCTGTGGGCCAAAATATGCAAAAATTATAGCTCTCAAAATGTGGCGATGCAAAAAACTATTTTTTGCAATAAAAAGCGTATTTTAGCGTGACAGCTGCCAATCATAAAAACCCTCTATAAATAGTATCACCCCCTTAGTTAGGGAAAATAATAAAATTAAAAAAATGTATTTATTTCCATTTTCCCATTAGGGTTAGGGTTGCGGCTAAAGTTAGGGTTAGGGTTGGCGCTAAAGATAGTATTAGGATTATGGTTGGGATTAGGGTTAGGGGTGTGTTAGGGTTATGTTTGTGGTTAGGGTTGGGACTAGGGTTAGGGGGTGTGTTGGGGTTAGGGTTGGAGTTAGAATTGGGGGTTTCAGCTGTTTAGGCACATCAGGGGCTCTCCAAATGTGACATGGCGTCTGATCTCAATTCCAGCCAATTCTGCGTTGAAAAAGTCAAACGGTGCTCCTTCCCTTCTGAGCTCTGCCATGCGCCCAAACAGTAGTTTACTCCCACATGGGGTATCAGCGTACTCTGGACCCCAAGAGTTATTGTGCAATTTTTCCTATTTCTTCTGTTACCCTTGGGAAAATAAAAAACTGGGGGACAAAAATATCATTTTTTTAAAAAAAAGATTTTTTTTTGTTTTTACGGCTGTACGTTATAAACTTCTGGGAAGCACTTGGGGCTTCATAGCGCTCACCACACATCTAGATAAGTTCCTTGTGGGGTCTATTTTCCAAAATGGGGTCACTTGTGGGGGGTTTCCACTGTTTAGGCGCATCAGGGGCTCTCCAAATGCGACATGACGCCCCCAGACCATTCCATCAAAGTCTACAATCCAAAACGTCACTACTTCCCTTCCGAGCCCCAACGTGTACCCATACAGTAGTTTTCTCCCACATATTGGGTATCCGCGTACTCAGAACAAATTAACAACAACTTTTGGAGTCCAATTTCTCCTGTTACCCTTGTGAAAATAAAATATTGGGGACGAAAAAATCATTTTTGTAAAAAAAAAAAAAAAAAAAAAGATTTTTTATTTTACGGCTGTACGTTATAAACTTCTGTGAAGAACTTGGGGGTTCAAAGTGCTCACTACACATCTAGATAAGTTCCTTGAGGGGTCTAGTTTCCAAAATGATGTCATTTGTCGGGGGTTTCCACTGTTTAGGCAGATCAGGAGCTCTCCAAACACGACATGGCATCCAGCCAATTCTGCGTTGAAAAAGTCAAACGGCGCTCCTTCCCTTCCAAACTCTGCCATGCACCCAAACAGTGGTTTACCCCCACATATGGGGTATCAGCGTACTCAGGACAAATTGCACAATAACTTTTGGAGTCTTTTTACCCTTGGGAGAATAAAAATTGGGGTGAAAAGATCATTTTTGTGGAAAAAATATGATTTTTTAATTTTACGGCTCTACGTTATAAACTTGTGTGAAGCACTTGGGGGTTCAAATTGCTCACCAAAGATCTAGATAAGTTCCTTAGGGGGTCTAGTTTCCCAAATGGGGTCACTTGTGGGGGTTTTCCACTGTTTAGGCACATCAGGGGCTCTCCAAATGCAACATGGCGTCCAATCTCAATTCCAGCCAATTTTGGTTGGAAAAAGTCAAATGGTGCTCCTTCCATTCCGAGCTCTGTCATGCGCCCAAACAGTGGTTCCCCTCCACATATCGGGTATCAGCGTACTCAGGACAAATTGGACAACAACTTTTGTGGTCCAATTTCTCCTGTTACCCTTGGGAAAAATAAAAAAGTAGTGACTAAAAATAATTTTTGTGGGAAAAAAATAGGATTTTTTATTTTCATGCCCGGGCATTATAAACTTGTGTGAAGCACTTGGGGGTTCAAAGTGCTCACAACAGATCTAGATAAGTTCCTTAGGGGGTCTAGTTTCCAAAATGGTGTCACTTGTGGGGGGTTTCCACTGTTTAGGCGCATCAGGGGCTCTCCAAACGCGACGTATCATCCAATCTCAATTCCAGCCAATTTTAGTTTGAAAAAGTCAAACGGCGCTCCTTCCCTTATGAGCTCTGCTGTGTGCACAGACAGTGGTTTTCCCCCACTTATGAGGTATTGGCGTACTCAGGAGAAATTGCACAATAACTTTATCTGTCCATTTTCTTCTTTTATCCTTGTGAAAATAAAAAAAAAGTTTGTAAAAGATCATTTTTGTGGCTAAAAAGTTAAATATTCATTTTTTCCTTCCACGTTGCTTCAGCTCCTGTGAAGCACCTGAAGGGTTAATAAACTTCTTGAATGTGGTTTTGAGTACCTTGAGGGGTGTAGTTTTTAGAATAGTGTCACTTTTGGGTATTTTCTGCTATATAGACCCCTCAAAGTGACTTCAAATATGAGGTGGTCCCTAAAAAAAATGGCTTTGTAAATTTTGTTGTAAAAATGAGAAATCGCTGGTCAACTTTAAACCTTATAATTTCCTAAGAAAAAAAAATTTTGATTCCAAAATTGTGCTGATATAAAGTAGACATGTGGGAAATGTTATTTCTTAACTATTTTGTGTGACATATTTCTCTGTTTTAAGGGAATAAAAATTCAAAGTTTGAAAATTGCAAAATTTTCAAAATTTTCGCCATATTTGCATTTTTTTCAAAAATAAATGCAAGTTATATCGAAGAAATGTTACCAATAACGTGAAGTACAATATGTCACGAGAAAACAATCTCAGAATCGCGAAGATCCGTTGAAGCGTTCCAGAGTTATAACCTCATAAAGAGACAGTGGTCAGCATTGTAAAAATTGGCCCAGTCATTAACGTGCAAACCACCCTTGGGGGTGAAGGGGTTAATAATATTAGAGGGCAAAATATTTCCAGCGCCAAAATGAGACCCTCTGAAAAAAAAAAAAAAAACTTTTTAGCCAGGTACAAAACCCCAGGTGGGAACCTAGAGGGAGATGGCTGTAAAATATTATTTATTATATTATAATAATCCCAGGTGGGAACCTAGAGGAAGATGGCTATAAGATTATTATTATTATTATTATTACCCCAGGTGGGAACCTAGAGGAAGATGGCTATAAGATTATTATTATTATCACCCCACGTGGGAACCTAGAGGAAGATGGCTATAAGATTATTATTATTATTATCAACCAAGGTGGGAACCTAGAGGAAGATGGCTGTAAAATATTATTTATTATATTATAATAATCCCAGGTGGAAACCTAGAGGAAGATGGCTATATTATTATTAATAATAATAATAATAATAATAATAATAATAATATAGCCATCTTCCTCTAGGTTTCCACCTGGGATTATTATAATATAATAAATAATATTTTACAGCCATCTTCCTCTAGGTTCCCACCTGAGGTGATAATAATAATAATAATAATAATAATAATAATAATAATATCACCCCAGGGGGGAACCTAGAGGAAGATGGCTGTAAAATATTATTTATTATATTATAGTAATCCCAGGTGGGAACCTAGAGGAAGATGGCTATAAGATTATTATTATTATTATAACCCCAGGTGGGAACCTAGAGGAAGATGGCTGTAAGATATGATAGTGGACCGTGGGATGAGTACAGCAGGCAAGGGTTCTTCCAATAGTGGGGTGGGGGCTTTAAGCGATTTAATAAAGGTCAAATCCAGCCAAGGAGTAGCAGACAAGGGGGATATTTGTAAAGTTTTAGCAGTAGTACTATAAATGGTGTGCCTTTTTCTTTTAATTTTTAAAACCACACAAGGTAGGATGAGTTCCCTCAAAATGAAAGTATGTAATTTGGTTTTATAATGGTATTTATCAAACATATACGGACTAATCTTGAGAGACCCTGGGGACACTTTGACCTAGCAGTATTTTTGTCAGTATTTGTAAACCAAAACCAGGAGTGGTTCCAAATTGTGGAATATCTTTGCATAATAGGCTGCAGGCTGACAATAACGCCGTTGTGATCAGAACATAGGGTTTTTTAGTGATGGATTTTATCCACGTTGCGTTTTAGGGGAAAAATCCTTTTTGGTTGCCTTATTGCAGCTAAAACTCTACAATCCGATGATAACTTAAGTTGAATAGTGATAAAATGACCCATAAAACAGTTTTTGTGCCTTTGTGGGTTTTTTAATATTTTTGAGGTTTTTATTTGAGAATGCAGTATGCCCTTAGTGCTTTTTTTGTGTGTTTTCCCTTAGGATTCTCTATAGACTAAAATGTGCTAAAGAATAAGATGCAGTTTAAAAATAATGCATGTTTTTTTTTTTTTTTTTTAACAAGCTAAAGTATTACAGAGAAGTGTGAAAGAAGCCTTCATTATTTTTTTTTACATCCTTCATTATAACCTTCGCTCAGGATAACCTTAAAGCTACTGTTAATTATTTGATGTAAAAAATGTATGACCCTTAAAGAGGACGCAGTATGTGGATATCCCCTGTCCTCTTCCCCTGGACTGATAGGACAATCTAATGGGTTCTCAAACTGCTGATCCTATTATGTTTTGGCTGAGTACTTCCATTGATTTAAATGGATATCACCCTCTGGTTGCAGTGTGATCTGCCACTTTGGAGCAGATTAAATTACCCTCTAGAGGTGTTAAGATGTTAGATAGAGAAGGGGGGTAAAAACAGCTTGTATTTGACAGAGCAGCTGAGATAATGTCTGGTAAGTATGGGTGTTTGCGTTATATTGCTTTGTTCACCAAAGCTTCTCTAGAGTGGTGCTGAAAGAGTGCTGACATTGAAGGCAAACACTGTTGAAATGTGCTTGATAGTTTTGTTTTAAGTACTTGTATATTACCATAACACCGCTCACCCTTCTATGATCAAGGACTCCTTTGACCTGGTTTCATGTATGTTTAATATGATACATTTAATATGATCTGTTGCAAAAATTATTTAATATTGTAGACTAAGTGCATGTCATTACAAATCTAAAAAGCAAATTGTAACAATTAGGCTACATTCACCTGACACTGTGAAAAAAAAATTATCCAATTTTTCATCAAGAAAAATTAAAAATGTTCATCCGTATTATCAGCAGTTGTGTTGCATTCGTTTTCATACATCAACAGCTACCGTAATAAAATTTGCAAGAACTAATGGTTTTCTATGCTAAGAATCGTTCTGTCTGTAAAAAATCAGATGTTATTATTAATAATTAATACAATTTTTTTTTTTTATTCTTCGCACCCATAAACTTTGCTAGACAAATGTCATCCAAAACATGGAAGACTGTAGTGCATGGGGCAGATTTTTTTCAAATGGACATTTGGTTCATGTAAAAAAAAAAAAATCTAGGCAGCCCAATTACGTAACATTGGTTCAAGTGTTGTCCACGTGAGGTCAGTTTTTATTTCCATGATCAGCATGTGGACCTGAAATAATCTTTTGAATGTACCCTGACATAGTTTTTACTATGCTCAATACAGCTCCTGATCAAATATATTGTTTTTTTTATTGCTTTTTCTCTCTTGATTTAAAGGGGTTATCTGGGACTTTGGGTTTTTTGGCTGTGGAGCTAAGACCTTACCAACTGGTAGCTGCTAAGTACCTGCCTGTTCTGCCCTGCATCTGCAGGTGCTTCTCACAAAATTAGAGTATCATCAAAAAGTTAATTTATTTCAGTTCTTCAATGCAAAAAGTGAAACTCATATATTATATAGAGTCATTACACACAGTGATCTATTTCAAGTGTTTATTTCTGATAATTGTGGATGATTATGGTTTACAACCAATGAAAACCCAAAAGTCATTATCTCAGTAAATTAGAATACTTTAAAAAAAAAAATGAAAACTGATTTTAAAATCCAAAATGTTGGCCTACTGAAATGTATGTTCAGTAAATGCACTCAATACTTGGTCGGGGCTCCTTTGCATCAATTACTGCATCCATGTGACATGGCATGGAGGCGATCAGCCTGTGGTACTGCTGAGGTGTTATGGAAGCCCAGGTTGCTTTGATAGCAGCCTTCAGCTCGTCTGTATTGTTGGGTCTGGTGTCTCTCATCTTCCTCTTGACAATAAGGTCAGGCGAGTTTGTGGGCCAATCAAGCACAGTGATACTGTTGTTTTTAAACAAGGTATTGGTACTTTTGGCAGTGTGGACGGGTGCCAAACCCTGCTGGAGAATGAAATTTCCATCTCCGAAAAGCTTGTCGGCAGAGGGAAGTATGAAGTGCTCTAAAATTTCCTGGTAGACGGCTGACTTTGGTCTTGATAAAACACAGTGGACCTACACCAGCAGATGACATGGCTCCCCAAACCATCACTGATTGTGGAAATTTCACACTAGACCTCAAGCAGTTTGGATTGTGTGCCTCTCCACTCTTCCTCCAGATTCTGGGACCTTGATTTCCAAATGAAATGTAAAATTTACTTTCATCTGAAAACAACACCTTGAACCACTGAGCAACAGTCCAGTTCTTTTTCTCCTTGGCCCAAATAAGACGCTTCTGGCGTTGTCTATTGGTCATGAGTGGCTTGACACAAGGAATATGACACTTGTAGCCCATGTCCTGGATATGTCTGTGTGTGTGTGGTGGCTCTTGAAACGGTGACTCCAACAGCAGTCCACTCCTTGTGAATCTCCCCCAAATTTTTGAATGGCCTTTTCCTAACAACCCTTTCAAGGCTGCGGTTATCCCGGTTGCTTGTGCACCTTTTTCTACCACACTTTTTACTTCCACTCAACTTTCCATTAATATGCTTGGATACAGCACTCTGTGAACAGCCAGCTTCTTTAGCAGTGACCTTTTTGTGGCTTACCCTTCTTGTGGAGTGTGTCAATGACTGCCTTCTGGACATATGTCAAGTCAGCAGTCTTCCCCATGATTGTAGAGCCTAGTGAAACTGGCTAACGGACCTTTTAAACGCTTAAGAAGCCTTTGCAGGTGTTTTTTGTTAATTATTCTAATTTATTGAGATAATGACTTTTGGGTAATCCTCAACATTAACAGAAATAAACCCTTGAAATAGATCACTCTGTAATGACTCTATTTAATGAGTTTCACTTTTTGTATTGAAGAACTGAAATAAATTTAACTTTTTGATGATATTCTAGTTTTGTGAGAAGCTCCTTCAGAGCGGTCAAAGACATCCTTATGGAATATTTTACAAATAACCAGTTTTAGGTCCTTTCAATGAATGCCTCTGTACTGTCTATATACCCGAATAAGATCTATCAAAAGGGGATGTCCATATGACACAAAACCCTTTTTAGATATGGGGTAAAATTTAGAATGAAGGAATAAGTATTTACTTTACGGGAGTCCCTTGCCAAACTTTACCTCCTGCTCCAGCCTTGTCATCCCAATATTGACACATGATTGCAGCAGTGACTGACTGCAGTGGTTTCATGTTAGTTTCATGAAATTATCACTAATGCAGAGTGAGATTTTGTTTTGCTGTATGGAAAGTAGAGTTATTTTTAGTGTAACTTCTATTTAAGGATTTCTCGAAGGATTGCAATAACTTGGAGCTTGTATTTCATTTTGAATATATAACAAAAAGGTGGGTAGTTTCCAGCTATAAGCAATCAATTTGCAGATCAAGGAACAATGGTCAGTTCTGCAGCTCAGTTGACAATATTGCATAAAAGACAAATGTTTAATGAGTCCCAAGTATCTTTTGCTAATAATTCCTTAATATTGGGGTTCCTGCATGCTAATGGTGTTTTTCCTTTATCCTTCTTGTGATAATGCCACTTTCTTAATACTAACTGTTTCTGTTGAATGTAGTTGAGTAGCATAGTGATACTTTCTGGATTTTTGAGAAAAATATACAGAAGCCAGCAGCTTACAACAGTTTTGCCCTGAAAGGGTTGACATTTATCAGGTACTTAATGAGCACTGTGCAAAGGAGCTGATACCAGTTAACGATAGACACATTTGTAGTCCATGTCAGAATGGGGTGTCTGGGGAGCACCCTACAGCTATATGCAAATGCCCATTAGCCGTTCTCCCCATTATAGTGTTCGCACATCATAACTGGGATGTACAATTACGGTAGTTTGCATTAAAAGGGTTCTTTGGTTAAAATACTCCGATACATGGGCTCCACAGGATATGTGATGACTTATTGCTCGTTTGGGTCAGACCATTGGAAACTACACCAAACGGAAGAATTGAAATGGAGCGACAGGTGGGATGTCTGACTGCAGTTCTATTCATTCTTTTTGGGGCTTCCGAAAAATACAAACACAGTGCTCCCAGCCTCTAAGGGAATGAATAGATGAGTGGTCAAGTCTCACATGCCACTCCAGTCTAATTGTGATAAAAGCTTCACATTCTGCCATTCGGTGCCGTTCCCAGCTGTCAGACCCCCACTAATCAATAAGTTATCTCTTATACTGTGGAAAGGTGATTACTTGTTTTCACCAGAGAACCCTTGTAAGCGCATCTTGTTTCAAGTATTTAATTACTAATGAGAATAAAGAATCTTCTCCTAATTAATATCAGAGAGAACAATTGACCACGATACACAACACAATCCACTGTTTCAAGACCAATAATTCCATAGGCAAGGGAGAACTACCACCACAACATGACCGAATAATATCACAAACTGTACAAGGGAGAAATGCCGCCACATCATGACCAGACCAGATATTACCAGCATATAGTGACCAAATTACTCATACAAGGGAGAAATACCAGCACACCATGACTGGACTACATATTACCACCACATAGTGACAGAATAATACCACATACTGTACAAGGGAGAAATACTGCCACACCATGCCCAGACCACATATTAACAGCATATAGCGACCAAATAATTCCACCTATAAGGGAGAAACAGCTCTTATAGAAGAGATGGAGTTATTTTGAAGGTATTGCTCCATGGGAAAAAAATTTGCAAAGTGCCTCATACCAGCTGTTTTAAGGCATTTAGCCAAATAGTTCTTTGCTCAGTACTGATAAGGGGGAGATGCTGAAATCCACTGCTATTATGGGTTTCTGTCTTAAATGAGAGCCCCAATCAACCCTCTTTGAACAAATGTAGTAATAGCATTGTGTGTTGTGTTTAAAGAAGCACTCCTGTTATTTTGTGTCACTCTCTTGTATATAGTGTACTTATTTCCTTGTAGTTCAGACTCCCGTTTTATTCCTTTTTGCCTCCAAGCTCCCTTCTTAATACTTAGATCTCACAATGCTTTTCATTCCTCTGTGCTCAGCTATAAATCCCATGTTGCATGAGTACACTATCACTTGATTAGCTAAAGCCAGTTGTATCTATCTGCTGGGAAAATAATGTAATTTTCCTTCTGTATTCTCCTAAATATGCTCATAGATGACATTTCAGTAGGTGGATGTGTCATGTTTGAGAGGAGTGAAACATTCAGAATTGTCTTTGATACTTGTTTCTGTCTCCTCCTGATAAGAAAGTCCATGCAATTTCCCCATATAGGAGCTAGTATTGAATGGGATCTTGAGCCATGGCGACTTGATCGATGAATGCTCTGTAGGAAGATGGTTTTTGTACAAGCCACGATAGGTCCAACAGGGTTTTCTTTGCCTTTATCTTGATAGTATCAGGCCATCCGGTTGCTGATCTTCCTCTTCACCTTGTTCCTTGAATTCTTCTGACCAGGATGTCCCTCTCCACTGATTTCTTTCAATGTATGATTTGTCGAAAGTAGGAGTCTTAGTTTGATGATCCTTGCTTCAAGTGACATGTCTGGCTTGATTTGTTCCTAAATTGATTTGTTTGTTGTTCTTGTCATCCATGGTGTTGGTAACCTCCTTCTTCAGAACCACATTTTGAAGGTGTTGTTTCTTCTGTCTGGTTTCTTTGTCGTCCAGGTTTTTACAGCTGTATATTACCAGAGAAAAGATCAAACTATGTACCTTCGTCGCCATTGAAATGTTCCTGGATTTGAAGACCTTGTCCGGTGACTTCATTGTTGATTTTCCATAGCTATTATCCTATTGACTTCCAGTGTCATCTCTGCATCTTTGTATTCAGCAGCACTTGTTCGAACTTTCCATCTTGACAAGCCGTATTAAGTCCTTCATTTCATCTACGCTTGATACTTTTAATGTAGTATTGTTAGGATAATCAAGCTTGTTGGTGATTCATCCAGCAATTTTAAATCCATCTTTTTCAGCAAGTCCAGCCTTCCTGAAAATAGCTTCTGCATTTAAATTAAAGAGAAATGGTGACAGGTTACAGCCTAGTCTGACACCTGGCTCTACTTTGAACCATGCCGTGTCACCATGTTCTGTTTATTGGTTGATTTAAATGTTCTTTATGAGGCTAATCAGATGGCTTGGAATACCCCCCATATTTTTCAATGTATTACAAAGTTTCTGGTGATCAACACAGTCAAAGACTTCTCGGTCGTCGATGAAGGAAAAATAGATCTCCTTGTTTACTTTGGCATTTTTTATTATGCATCTAATGTTAACTATCACATCTCTTATTCTTCTGCCTTTTCTGCATCCTGCTATTTTCCTCTGGCAGCTCTTTGTCTAAGGCTGTAATCGTCTTTGTAGGATCTTCAGTAGTATTTTGCTGGCATGAGGTATGAGCGCAATAGTCCAATAGTTTCCACAGTCGGTAGCATCTCCCTTTTTCGGAATAGGAATAAACACAGATTTTGTCCAATCCTTGGGACATTTACCTGTTGTCCATATCTGTTGACATAGGCATTTGATGACATAAACTGCTGCTTCAGAATACTTTTTAGCTCTGTTAGAGTATCCAGGTGCATCCAGGTGCTTTGTAGTTTCACAGAAGATTTATCACAGAAATGACTATGCCTTCCTGGATGTTCGTCTCGCTATAATTTCCAAATTTTCAGTCTGTTTCTTTCCACGGAGTCGTTCTTGTAGAGATGCTCCGTGTGCTCTTTCCATTTTTCCTTAATCTGTTCTGGCTCAAATAATTTGTCCCCTTTGGAGTGTTTCAGTATGCCCCCTCTTGGTTGAAACTTTCATGGTATCTTTGATCTTTGTTTTTAATTTGTAATTTTTATTGAAATAGATTTTTCAATTTTTACAGGAAAAGAAAAAGTAGTCATTTTTAAATTTTTCACTTTCATTTATAGGTTGTCAACCAATATTGTTCTATAATCATACTTTAAGTTAAACATTTTCAAGTACATAAAGGGTAAAAGCTCATGAACGAGCAAATACATACTCAGACAAAAAGAAAAAGGGGGGGATATAACAGAATGTTGTGACCTATTAATATCCATATCATAAATGTCATATATTAAACATGGCCCAAAATAAGTCCCAAGGAGACCAAATAAGGTTAAATCTCTCTACAGTATTGTCATTAAAGGCTGCCAGGTACTCACAATTCCTGATATCCTTGGTGCAAGAATGTAGGTCTAGTTGAGAAGGGGAAGAAGTTTGCTTCCAGTGGTAGGCAGTCTAATGCAGGGTTCCCCAAGTCCAGTCCTCAAGGCCCACCAACAGGTCATGTTTTCAGGATTTCCTTTGTATTGCCAGGTGATGCAATCATCACCTGAGCAATACTAAGGAAATCCTGAAAACATGACCTGTTGGTGGGCCTTGACGACTGGAGTTGGGGAACCTTGGTCTAATGGATCTCTTAGATATGGACTCAGGGAAAAGATTTAATTGAGCTGAGGATCTAGAGGGACATCTACTCCAAAAACTTGCTTAGTGAGGAGTTGGACTTTCACCAAAAACGATTTAATCATAGGGCAGTCCCAAAAAATATGAAAAATAGAACCTCTAGATAGGACGCACTGCCAGCAAAGGGGAGGAATAGGTGGGTCCATTTTATGTAAAAATTCAGGCGTGTAGTACCAGAGATGAAGAATTTTGTGCTGATTTTTTTTATTTATTTTTTTATATGAAATACAAGATGCAGTCTTATCTTCTCTGGTCCAAACATTTCTCCACTCTACCACTGTTAGTGTTTTTCCAAGATAGTCCTCCCATTTGAGCATATAGGAGTGTCTAAGGAATCTGTGTCTGGAGTCTGTAGATTATTGTAACTACTAAATATTAAACCTTTTGCTGTTGAACTATTCTTGCATAGTCTTTCAAAGGAAATAGGAATGGAGACCTGTTGAACGTGGCATAATGAGGCAATATGCCTAATCTTAATGTATTGGAATAATGAAAGAGAATGGAGGAGAACTTTGTTTTTAACTCATCATAAGACTGTAAGATTCGCATTTTATAGTTTTTTATGTCGGAGAAGTTAAGCAAGCCAGATTGAGTTTGTACCCCTGTCATTTAGTGGCTTAGCCTTTCAGGGAAATTTGGATGGAAAAGGAAGGAAGTAGAATCAAAGAATCGGAGAGTTGGAAGGGACCTCCTGGGCCATCTGGTCCAACCCCTTGCTCAAAGCAGGATTCACTAATTCATCCCAGACAGATGTCTGTCCAGCCTCTGTTTGAAGACTTCTATTGAAGGAGAGCTCACCACCTCTCGTGGCAGCCTGTTCCACTCATTGATCACCCTAACTGTCAAAAAGTTTTTTCTAATATCTAATCTGTGTCTCCTCCCATTCAGTTTCATACCATTGCTTCCAGTCTTTCCTTGTGCAAATGATAATAAAGATGATCCTTCTACAATGTGACAGCCCTTGAGATATTTGTAGACAGCTATTAAGTCTCCTCTGTCTTCTCTTTTGCAAGCTAAACATTCCCAAATCCTGCAACCTTTCCTCATAAGACATGGTTTGCAGACCTGTCACCATTCTGGTCGCTGTTTTCTGAACTGGTAAGAGCAGTTCAGTGATGCCAGATTGATTTTTTAAAGCGGACCCTCCATATATTTCTGATGTGCATCATTGGACCTAATGGGTCTATTGAAAGGGGATCATAAACCCAATTCCAGATCAGGGAGTTGGGGTGAGCTGGGGCTAACCATAGCTTTTCAATCTCAATCCATTTTGTATAGGCACGTTTAGAAGATCACAATGGGGTCGTGCGGAGGTACAATGCCCAATAATAATGAACACCGTTAGGAGCCGCTAGTCCTCCCATCCTTTTATCAGCCAACATAACCGACTTTGGAATTCTATGACGTTTTCCTGCCCATATGAAATTTAAAGTGACTGCTTGAAAATCTCTGGGACCGATATGGATAAAGTCTCAAAAAGATATAAAAGTTTTGGGAGAGCAGTCATTTTTATTGCCGAGATGCATCCAAATAGAGAGCGAAAGGAAGTGATTTCGATTTTGCCAATAAGGATCTCATTTCTTTGTATAGTGGAGGGAAATTGATCTCATATAGAGTAGAGTACGAGGTTGTGAGATTGATTCCTAGGTATTTGAGCGAGCTGGTATGCCAATGATATTTAATGTTACTCTGGAGGTGATCTAGATGGAAGTCATGTATGTTAATTTTGAGGGTTTTAGTTATATTTGTTTTATAAAGAAAAAAAGAAGAGAAGCCAGCGCCGCACATGATCAGCATGAAATACATTAAGTGCATCTGCACATATTAGTTTCTAACTGTTTTCTTAAAAATGAGACATTTGGCAAATAATTGATCAATTTTTTGAGCCACCCCGCCACGACAAGGCATTCTCATATGGGGCAGTCCTACTCTACGTTTTTTATTTTCGCTGTGCCATTACGGCCTCCTGAATATATTAAAAGCAAGACTGCAAAAAAAAAAAAAACCTGAAAAAATACTGCAAAAGTACCTGAAGCATTGCTGAATCACTCCCATGGTGCCATGGGGCAGTCCTACTCTACGTTTTCTATTTTCGCTGTGCCATTGCGGCCTCCTAAATATAAAAAAAAACTGCAAAAATAAGACTGCAAATAAACTGCAAAAGTTCTGAAGCATTGCTGAATCACTCCCATGGTGCCAGTAAGGCAAGCGCAGATAAAAACCAACCAGGTCCAGAGATGGACATTTCAGGTCTGACCTCCACACTTGCCAAACCAGCAACCACAGATAAAGGGTGAAACAGGCCCAGACACAGGTGCACAATTACGCAGAGCCTGGGGCAGGGCAAGGCTGCTGTATGTGTGTACAGCAGCCTGGGTCAATCACCAAAAGAAAAAAAACAGATGAAATTTTTTCTTTTTTTTTTTTTTTTCTTTTTGTGATTGACCTAGGCTGCTGTACACACATACAGCAGCCCTGCCCTGCCTCAGGCTCTGTGTAATTGTGCACCTGTGTCTGGGCCTGTTTCACCCTTCATCTGTGGTTGCTGGTTTGGCAAGTGTGGAGGTCAGATCTGAAATGTCCATCTTTGGACCTGGTCGGCTTTTACCTGTGCTTGCCTTACTGGCACCATGGGAGTGATTCAGCAATGCTTCAGGTACTTTTGCAGTTTATTTGCAGTCTTATTTTTGCAGTTTTTTTTTATATTTAGGAGGCCGCAATGGCACAGCGAAAATAGAAAACGTAGAGTAGGACTGCCCCATATGAGAATGCCTTGTCGTGGCGGGGTGGCTCAAAGAATTGATCAATTATTTGCCAAATGTCTCATTTTTAAAAAAACAGTTAGAAACTAATATGTGCAGATGCACTTAATGTATTTCATTTTGACCATGTGCGGCGCTGGCTTCTCCCCCTTTTCTTGTTCGATATTGGTACGTGGCTGACCACCACTTGTTGCCGTGCGCGCCGGGTTATGCAGGCTATTTTATCTGTTTTTTTTTCTTTTTGTGATTGACCTAGGCTGCTGTACACACATACAGCAGCCCTGCCCTGCCTCAGGCTCTGTGTAATTGTGCACCTGTGTCTGGGCCTGTTTCACCCTTCATCTGTGGTTGCTGGTTTGGCAAGTGTGGAGGTCAGATCTGAAATGTCCATCTTTGGACCTGGTCGGCTTTTACCTGTGCTTGCCTTACTGGCACCATGGGAGTGATTCAGCAATGCTTCAGGTACTTTTGCAGTTTATTTGCAGTCTTATTTTTGCAGTTTTTTTTTATATTTAGGAGGCCGCAATGGCACAGCGAAAATAGAAAACGTAGAGTAGGACTGCCCATATGAGAATGCCTTGTCGTGGCGGGGTGGCTCAAAGAATTGATCAATTATTTGCCAAATGTCTCATTTTTAAAAAAACAGTTAGAAACTAATATGTGCAGATGCACTTAATGTATTTCATTCTGACCATGTGCGGCGCTGGCTTCTCCCCCTTTTCTTGTTCGATATTTGTTTTATACCCTGATAATTTTCCGAATTTTATAAGCAGTGAATGGAGTTGGGGAGCAATATATGAAGCTTTGTGAGTGTTAGGAGAATATCATCGTCAAAAAGGGATAATTTGAATTCTCTTGATAATTTGGATGTCATTAACCCAGACTCCCCTAATATCTGGTGATGCTCTAAAAGCAGCAGCTAAAGGCTCAATGCAAAGGACAAAAAGTAGGGGAGAAAGCGAGCACTCCTGTCTGGTACAGGGTTTAACCTTGATTTGGTTTAGAGGAGCTATGAGGAAGATATCGTAGCTGAGGAATTACAGTGTAATCCCTCAACAGCTTTTAAAAAAGGGTCCCTTATGCCATATGTCTCAAGGGCTTTAAGCATAAAAGGCCAGCCGAGGTGATCAAACGCCTGCTCAGCGTCCAAACTCAAAAGGAGAATAGGTTCTCCAGATTTTTTGACTTGTCTAAAAGAGAAAAATTCCACTTTCTTTGTAGATTATATAATGTAACTATCGATTCAGACATATTGATGAAATACTTTAACATCTAAATACTTTTTATTATTATTATACATTTTTGTAGCGCCATTTATTCCATGGCGCTTTACATGTGAAAAGCGGCAAATATAGACAAGTACAATAAACATGAACAATACAAGACACACACAAGTACAGAAGGTGAGAGGACCCAGCCCACAAAGACTCACAGTCTACAGGGGATGGGTGAGGACACACTAGGAGAGAGTAGAGCTGGTCGTGCGGGGGTTCAGTAGACTGAGGATCACTGCAGGTTGTAGGCTTGTCGGAAGAAGTGGGTCTTCAAGTTCTTTTTGAATGTTTCCATGGTAGGCGAGAGTCTGATGTGTTGGGGTAGAGAGTTCCAGAGTATGGGGGAAGCACTGGAGAAGTCTTGTATGCGGTTGTGGGAAGATGAGATAAGAGGGGAGTAGAGAAGGAGATCTTGAGAGGATTGAAGGTTTGCGTGTGGGTAAGTACCGGGAGATGTATGGAGGAGACAGGTTGTGGATGGCTTTGTATGTCATAGTTAGGGTTTTGAACTGGAGCCTCTGGACAATAATAAGCCAATGAAGGGCTTAGCAGAGAGGAGAGGCTGGGGAGTAACCGGGAGACAGGTGGATTAGTCAGGTAGCAGAGTGCAGGATGGATTGGAGTGGTGCTAGAGGGGAGGCCAGAGAGTAGGAGGTTGCAGTAGTCAAGGCGGGAGATAAGGGCGTGCACTAGTGTTTTTGTGGTTTCATAGTCAAGGAATGCACAGATCCGGGAAATATTTTTGAGTTTGAGACGGCAGGAGGAGGCAAGGGTTTGGATATGTGGCTTGAAAGAGAGGGCAGAGTCAAGGATCACCCCGAGGCACCGAGCATGCGGGACTGGAGAAAGTGAGCAGCCATTGACATTGATGGATAGGTCTGGTGGAGGGGTAGAGTGAGATGGGGGAAAGATTATGAATTCTGTTTTGTCCATGTTCAGTTTTAGAAAGCGAGCAGAGAAGAAAGCGGAAATAGCAGACAGACATTGTGGGATTTTGGAAAGTAAGGAGGTGAGGTCAGGTCCAGATAGGAAGATCTGCATGTCATCGGCATAGAGATGATACTGCATACCGTGGGATTCCATGAGCTGTCCCAGGCCTAAGGTGTAGATGGAGAAGAGTAGGGGTCCTAGAACTGAGCCTTGAGGGACACCGACAGACAGGGGGTGAGGAGGTGGTGTGTGAGAGGGAGGCACTGAATGTCCGGTTTGTTAGATATGATGAGATCCAGGATAGGGCCAAGCCTGTGATGCCAAGAGATGAGAGAATCTGTAGCAGGAGAGAATGGTCCACAGTGTCAAAGGCAGAAGACAGGTCAAGGAGAAGGACAGAGTAGTGTCGCTTGCTCTTGGCGGTTAGTAGGTCGTTGGTGACTTTAGTTAGGGCAGTTTCAGTTGAGTGTTGCAGTCGGAAGCCTGATTGTAAGCGGTCTAAGAGGGAGCAGGAGGAGATGTGGGAGGACAGTTCAAGATGGACATGCTGTTCCAGTAGTTTTGAGGCATAAGGGAGAAGAGATATCGGGCGATAGTTAGACACAGAGGATGGGTCAATGGAGGTCCTTTTGAGAATAGGTGTGATCGAGGCATGTTTAAAGGATGAGGGACACACACCATTTGTAAGCGAGAGGTTGAAGAGGTGTGTTAGAGTAGTGGTGAAGACTGTGGCGAGGTTAGGGATGAGGTTGGATGGGAGCGGGTCAAGCAAGCAAGTGGTGAGGTGTGATCTTGATAGGAGGGTGGAGAGATGATCTTCTGTCATGGTGGAGAAGTTGGTTTTGAAGGAACAGTGCTGAGCAGCTAAGAGGGGCATTGGGGCTGTGGGCCAAAACTGTCTGATTGTATCAATCTTCTTCTTAAAGAAAGAGGCAAAGTCTTCAGCAGTAATGAGAGGAGAAGGGAGGGCGTGGAGGGCAATGAATATTCATTTCTCTTTAATAGTATCTTGGTATGATTGGCCCCGAACCCCGGTTCTTTGATGCATGGCCCCATCCTTATTATTGGCCCCCACCCCCATCCTGATATGTATGGCCCCATCAGAAAACCTTAAAAATACAAACCATTACACTTCCTGTGCTCCCTCGCAGAGTCCTGCTCCGGTGCCGGCAACTGCTTTATGCTTGTAAGCAGCGCATGGCATGGATGTCATGCGGTGCTTACAAGCAGAGCACAGCTGCCGCCATACTCGCTGGGACAGTGCGCTCAGAGAGCAGTGAGTATTCATTGCTCTTCAGTAGTGTGCATTGTCAGCCACCGGCTTCCTGCTGCTGCCCGCTGTTACGTGTGCCGCTACTTATGATAAATATTCAATGAATTAATACCATGCATAGCAGGATGGGTGTGGGGGACAATTATAAGGATGGGGGTGCTGCATACCAGAATAGGGATGGGGGCGCTGCATACCCAAATAGGGATGGGGCGCTGCATACCCGCATAGGGATGGGGGCGCTGCATGCCAGGACGAGATGGGGACGCTGCATGCCAGGACAAGATGGGGCGCTGCATACCAGGACGAGATGGGGGCCCTGCCCTACCAGGGTAGGGATGGGGCCATACATACTAGTATAGGGTTGAGAGCAATCATTCCTGCCAGGATAGGGATGAAGGGACCATATATACCTGGATAGGGGATATTAAGTACAGAATTGACCACATTTTTTGCTTTAATTTTTTTTCCTAATTTTTTCCTCTAAAACCTAGGTGAGTCTTATGGTCCGGTGCATCTTATAGTCCGAAAAATACAGTGTGTTGGTCAAATAGATGTTTGAAAAGGTCTGTTGTCTAGTTTGTTTGCGCAGCTTGACTCTAATTTTTGTTGTCAAAAGTTCATGATCGGTTCCACAGTCCCCTCTCAGACATGTTTTCATGGTAATGATCGACGACCTCCATCTTTGAATATGTATGTAGTCAATCTGATTCTTACAGGCCACTTTCAGTGATGTCCATGTCTAGAGTCTCCGTTTGTGATTTTGGAGGAAGCTGTTCATGATCAACATTTGATTTTTCAAGAAAAATTCAATGAATCTTCCTCCAGCCTTGTTCACAAAATCCAAAGTTTCCAACAACGGTTCTATGTTTGCCATGGCCCACTTTGGCTTTCAAGTCTCCCATATTACTAAGTAAGTCTTGTTTCTGCATCTTGTCGATTTCTTCTTGAAGTTGATCATAGAATATTTCAACGTCCTCCTCCTTGGCATCTGTTATTGGTATATAGAGTTGTATAACTGTGACATGGGACAGTGTTGGCCAATCTTCGGTTAAGAATAAAAGCAATACCATTTATTCAGTTATCGTTGCCAGAATAGTAGAACCAATGTTCGTTTGACTGGAAATGTCTGGATTGATTCCATCTTAATTGGCTCAATTCCTGTTCTGTCCATTTCGGTGTTGATGATGTGGCGTTTGCCTTGATTCACTGGTTCGCACATTCCAAGTTACTAACTTTAATATTTCTGCTGCTTTTGGTCTTCCTTTTCGACCAAGCAGTATCCGCATCAAGACATGCTTGCAGCTTTGATCCTGGAGCATCATGAGCATTGATCATACTTAGGTTGACCATTGGCTCCTCCCCAGTAGCTTGAGTGTCTTCCGACCTAAGGGTGCATCTTCCAGCATTATATTGAATTCCTTTATTTGCACTCTCTATCAAGTTTTCTTTGCATAATACTTAAGTAGATTGCCAGGCCTTTCTTCCGCGTAGTGATGTGGCACCAGTGAAGGAGCCACTCTGAGTTGACGTATGTTGTCAATATAAACCGCCTCATAGCGCAACGTCCTAGTATCTCTGGGCAGTATACTTAGTCTGCACCTCAAATGAAACCTTCCCACACAGTTGCGACTTTTTTTTTTCCTGCTGTGTCACACCCACTTGTTGAATGAAACACGCTTAATAAATGTGGTTCAAAGTATTTGTACCATAAAATATGTGAAGACATGCAAATATAAAATAGAGTGAAATATATTTATTCGCCAATGTAAATAATGTAGCTCAATCTTGTGTAGGATATATTGGTGTAATGTCAAGTACACCATTTCCTGTTATTAAAGGGAGTATATTATTTCTTACACATTCATGAATGTATGTCTGCCTTGCTCTGTATACCTAAATTATCATTAAATGTTTCTGCAGAACCCTTAAAGTAGTAACCCAGGATAAGGTACCGCAGGAAATGATTGTCAATTATGCACTATGTAGAATATTGACATAGCTGAATCTGATCTGCAGTTCTTCCTTTCTTAAGTGTTGAAATGTGCTTTGCAATTACATGGTTGCATTAATGGTATGACTGAGGCTTTTATAGTCTTTTGCCCTGTGCCTCTGGGACATTAATAACCAAGGCTGTTACATGCTTTGTACAGTATATTGCATTGATATGTGATTGTTCCAGAAGGTATTTGGTGCTTGGAGAGTGGAATAAAGACACTAAACACTAGTCTATTTGGCTTTGCACGTACCATCTTCGTGTGTGTGTGTGTATATAGTGAAGGAAATAATTATTTGATCCCTTGCTGATTTTGTAAGTTTGCCCACTGACAGACATGAACAGTCTATAATTTTAAGAGTAGGTTAATTTTAGCATTAAGAGATAGAATATCAAAAATAAAATCTAGAAAATCACATTGTATAAATTATATAAATTTATTTGCATTTTGCAGTGAGAAATAAGTGTTTGATCCTTCTGGCAAAGAAGACTTAATACTTGGTGGCAAAACCCTTGTTGGCAAGCACAGCAGTCAGACGTGTTTTGTAGTTGATCAAGTTTGTGCACACGTCAGGAGGAATTTTGGTCCACTCCTCTTTGCAGATCATCTCTAATATTTTTTGAGGCTGTCGCTTGGCAACTTGGAGCTTCAACTCAATCCATAAGTTTGCTATGGGATTAAGGTCTGGAGACTGGCCACTCAATGACCTTAATGTGCTTCTTTTTGAGCCACTCCTTTGTTGCATTGGCTGTATGTTTTGGGTCATTGTGTTGCTGGAAGAGACCCAGCCACGACCTATTTTTAATGTCCTGGCGGAGGGAAGGAGGTTGTTACTCAGGATTTTATGGTAAATGTCTCCATCCATTCTCCCATTGATGTGGTGAATTAGTCCTCTGCCCTTAGCAGAGAAACACCCAAAACATAATGTTTACACCTCCATGCTTGACAGTGGGGATGGTGTTCTTTGGGTAATTTCTCTTCCTCCAAACACTGCGAGTTGAGTTAATGCCAAAGAGCTCAAGTTTTGTCACTTCTGAGCATAGCACCTTCTCCCAATCACTGACAGAATCATCCAGGTGTTCATTGGCAAACTTCAGACGGGCCTGAACATGTGCCTTCTTGAGCAGGGGGACCTTGTGGACACAGCAGGATTTTAAACCTTTATGGCATAATGTGTTACCAATGGTTTTCTTGGTGACTGTAGTCCCAGCTGTCTTGAGATTATTAACAAGTCCCCCCATGTAGTTTTAGGCTGTTCTCTCACCTTCCTCATGATGAACGATACCCCACGAGGTGAGATTTTGCATGGTGCCCCAGATCGATGTTGATTGACAGTCATTTTGTTCTTCTTCCATTTTCTTACTAGTGCATCAACAGTTGTCTCCTTCTCACCCAGCATCTTACTTATGGTTTTGTAGCCCATTCCAGCTTTGTGCAGGTCTATGGTCTTGTCCCTGACATCCTTAGAAAGCTCTTTGGTCTTGTCCATGTTGTAGAGGTTAGAGTCTGACTAATTAATTGAGTCTGTGGACAGGAGTCTTTTATAAAGCTGACTATGTAAGACAGCTGTCTTTAATGCAAGTTGATTAGAAGCCTCTAACTGGTCTGTAGGAGTCAGAACTCTTAATGGTTGGTAGGGGATCAAATACTTATTTCTCACTGTAAAAATTCAAATACATTTATATAATATATAAAATGTGATTTTCTGGATTTTATTTTTGATATTCGACATGTCTCTCAATGTTAAAATTAACCTGCCCTTAAAATTATAGACTGTTCATGTCTTTGTCAGTGGGCAAACTTACAAAGTCAGCAAGGGATCAAATGATTATTTCCTTCACTGTACATACCTACTGTGAGGAAAGGGACGCCACCATCTTGTGTATAGGGCCTATACCAGCCTCCATTTTGTCGGTTCACAGAGCCACAGACTGCTAACTACACAGGGCCTGTTAGCATATCCAGTACGACCGGTTTTGATGTCCACTATGAATCAAAAGGGCTTTAGTATGCTAATTAGTTCAGGCCCGTGTCTGAATAAGATGGTCATTAGTATGCTAAATAACTCAGACTGAAGCCAGTATTTCCTGCTCCATATGAATTGCAGGCCGGTTTAATATGCGTGCTTCAAAGCAAAGGGAGGGACCTGGCAGGTTTAAGAACTGGGAGCTATGGGCAGACTGAATCCATTTTTCACACAGAAGCCAAGAAGATGGTCTAAGAAGGACCAAGGGAACAGTTTTGCCAAGGGAATAGCAGCACATGTTTTGGGAGACTGTCCAGCAACTAAAGACTGTTACCTGGGGATCGCAGAGCTCCCTGTCTCCCCATGTCCCTACAACCCGGTAATATTGATCTCTAGCTAATACCTTTAAGCCTTGTACATTATTGTGGTATTTTACTCTGACTGCAAATCCATTGTCGTTCCGTTGTATAGCTTTACTGTATATTTCTGTAATTATCTAGTGCGCCCTTAAGGCAATTAAACCATAAAATTAATCTTGGGCTGATGCTTTTACTCTGATCACGAATCTTAGAATACCCAGTGGGTAACAGGACAACCTCCCCGGCGGCCATTTGCTCTAGGTGCAGTTCCCTTACTGACCTGAGAGACAAAGGGGGCGCCGGAGAGCTGTACCTGTGGAGTTACGTCCCATTGGTCACGTGGGAGGAAAAGGGTCGACCTTCACAATTGGTGGCAGCGGTGGGATCAGAAGCTGTGATACCCGGGCTACCGTGTGGTGGTCGGCTTAGTTCCTCACAATTGGTGGCAGCGGTGGGATCAGAGTATTAGTGTGCGTGGGACCCCTACTCCCAGACACTAAAGACTACCGGCGGTAACTTTCACTGCTGGGGTCTTAAGGTCAGCCCAGCACTAGACGGTCAGAGTGTAAATATAATAAGTTGTGTGCAAGGTCGGGGTTGCTGCTGTGTCAGTAACCAAAGGTTCTTAAGATGGCGGAAGGCACCAGGAGTAAGGCAAAGGGGGAGGCCAATGCTATGGTCTATGTGGGGTTCGATACCTACGAAGGCGAGGGGGAGCTCAGCCAGGGCTCCCCAAGGAGCCCGACCCCCGTGCTCAGTCCTGCAGTGGACTGTCCACCCCCTGCCTGTCCCAGCCTGTCCAGATCGGAGGCCCTTTTCCAAGCAGCTATGGCACAGCTCGAGGCTGGTAATGACGCCGCCTATGACAGACTCCTGTTGGCGGCAGAGACAGCAGCGGAGCGAGAGCATACAGAACGTGTGTTGCAGGCTACAGAACGCCGTGAAGCTGCGGAGCGCCGGCACCGACTGGAGATGGCTCAGCACGGGCCCCCGCTGGACGCACCAGGCCCACCGGAGACAAGGGCTTCCAAGGTCCGGGCGGAGGACTTTCCCTTGCTTGAAAAGGATGGAGACCTGGATTCCTTTCTGCTGGCCTTTGAGAGGACCTGCCTCCAACATCATCTGGCCCTGGATCAGTGGGCAAGGTACCTGACCCCCCGTTTGAGGGGTAAGTCCCTGGAAGTTTTGGGGGACTTACCTGCCGGGGTGGAGCAGGACTACAACAGCATCATGCGGGCCCTGATCCAGCACTACAACCTCACCCCGGAGTCGTACCGCAGGAAGTTCAGGAGCCTGCAGCGGGGTTCAAAGGACACCTGGACCGACCACATGTGGGCCCTGCTGAGAGCTGCGGAGCACTGGACCTCGGGTCTAGAGCTCACTACCCGCCAGGAGGTCCAGGAACTGTTTGTCATGGAGCAATTCTTGTGGAACTGCCCAGAGGACCTCCAGCAGTTCCTCCGTGACCGGAAACCAAAGGGGGCTTCTGCTACAGCCGCCCTGGCAGACGAGTATGCCAACAACAGGGCGCCGGAGCCAAAGAAGCCTGCCAGCAGCACCTGGAGAGGGGGTAAGCCCAATCCTGCCCCAGCCCCATATCCAGCCCCCAGAGTGCAAGGGGTGTACCCCCCGGCTGCCCTCTCCAGGCCAGGAACAGAACCCAGACGTTGTCATAATTGCAATCAGCCAGGACACTTTAAGGCTGCGTGTCCCAGCGCCAGAAGGCCCCATCCCTGTCCCAGAAACCGTCCACTGTTTTGTGTGTGGGAGAGGGTGGTTGGAGGTCCCTGGACAATTACCAACCCGTCACCATCGGCCGCTCAGCGGTCATGGGACTGCGGGACACAGGCGCTGAACGAACCCTGGTACGTCCTGAGGTGGTGTCCCCTCAAGACTTGGTGCCTGGGAAAACCCTTTCCGTCTCCGGAATTGGAGGCGTTGAACCGGCGCTGCCCATTGCCAAGGTGTATTTGGACTGGGGCGCCTGGAGGGGGATGCGGGAGGTGGGAGTAACGCCAAATATTCCTGCAAATGTGTTGCTTGGGACCGATTTGGGGCGGCTAGTGTCCAAGTATGTGGCCACTGAACCCCCAAGTTCGGCTCCCCAAGAATGTCATGACTCTACTGTGAATGCTAATGTTACTGTATTGAATGTGCCTCCAACAGTGGAGGAGGGAGTGAAACCTGATGGTAAGCCATGCACTGACACTACACACACACAGGGCTCACGGTGAGGACAGGTGAGGAGGCTGCACGGGAGAGCTCAGAGGTGGGGGGGGGGGCTGCTATGGGCAGTGTAGGGCCCCTAAGTGAACCCAGGCTGCTGAGTCTAGGGCCCCTGCAGGAAGAGGAACAGGCCATGGGAGGTGGCGTCCCGGGAGAGGAGCCACCAGGTAAGACCCCAGGGCAGGAGTTCCCCACATGCAGGTTGTCAGGAGGTCAGGGAAGTTTACCTGACCCGGCGACTTGGTCAGGGGACGAGGGGAAGCAGGCACTACCCGTGGTCTCAGCGGTCGTCGTCGCTGTTACCAGGAGTGGGAGCGCCGGAGCCCAAGGGGCCTCGCGGAGGTCCGACGGTTTCCCCCTCTCCGACCAAGTGGCTGCCGAATCAGACAGCAGCCAGGAGACAGATCCCGGGGAACTGACAGAGGACATGGCAGTTTCATCAATTCTTGCTACATCAAGTCAGGGATTTCAGGCAGCGTTGGAAGCTGACACTAGCCTGAAGACTCTCAAGGAGCAGGCGGCACAGCCTCCCCTGGAGTCCGACCGCAAGCGAGTGGTCTGGGACCAGGGACGGCTGTACCGGGTAACGGTCCAGCAGGGTTCACCGGAAGCGTGGCCCAGAGACTGACAGTTAGTGGTACCCCATCCGTTCAGGGCGGAATTGTTGCGGATCGCGCATGAGATTCCAATGGCCGGACACCTAGGGATCACTAAAACCAGGGCCAGGCTAGCTCAGCATTTCTACTGGCCTGGAATGAGGTCCGAGGTGATAGCCTACTGATGTTCGTGTGACACCTGTCAGAGGGTGGGGAAGGCGGGGCGGCGCCCCAAAGCCCCACTGGTAACTCTGCCCATCATCGAAGAGCCTTTCTCGAGGGTGGCTGTGGATCTCATTGGACCTCTGTCCACTCCCAGCCGCTCCGGGAAATGCTTCATACTAACGATAGTGGACTATGCCACCCGGTACCCGGAGGCGGTAGCTTTGTCGTCCATTCGGGCCGACAAAGTGGCCACTGCCTTACTGGAGATTTTCTCCAGAGTGGGGTTCCCCCAGGGAAATGCTCACCGACCGAGGGACCCAGTTCATGTCGCAGCTGATGGAGTCTCTCTGTAAGCTATGTGAGACAGTGAAGGAATATGTGTTGAATGGGGTGTACATTTCACCTAGGTATAAGGGAAATGTGTGGCTTTGTAAACCTAGTGGTAGAGAAAGGTCTCTACACCTCACATTCAGCCCACACTTGCAGCTCAGGCCTGAAGCCATTCAGCTGTTAATTAGGAGACCAGAAGTAGGTGTCTGCAAACACAATCAGAGAGCTGGCTTAGTCTGGACACAGGAAGGGGTCCAGGCACAAGAAGCAGTCTCCAGGAGTGGGAGCACGCTTAATCTGGACAAGGGGTCCAGGTACAGAAGGTGTCTCCAGGAGTGTGAGCTATCTCAGTCTGGGTGCAGGAAGTACCCCGGACACAGGAGTAGTCTCAGTGAGAATCCGTGCGAATAGCGGCTGAATAGGAGTGGATCTCTCTCAAGTCTGGACATTGAAGGTGCCTTCGGACACAAGGAGGAGTATCTGTGAAACTCCATACTGGTAACATATATCATATGTGTTGTTTTGGGCCAGGCTGGTAGAGCCGGGACCCGGATAGACAGGGCAATCTATCTAAGTGTAATTAGTGGCTAGACAAGCCCAGGTCTTCTGTTTATGATTTGTTTTTATCTGTTTGCTGTGGACTTTAATAAAACTGGTTGCGGCCAGTTTTACACCAGAACTGCTGTCTGAATGAACTGTTTTCGTGCCATTCTGTCTACCCAGACAGCGATCCTAGAGCTATATCCCCTGAAAAGCTTACAATTGGCGGAGAATGCTGGGGCAGCGCAGTGGCTGATACAGTTGGTGCTGGAGTGTGCATGCAGCACAGTGGCTTAGAGACAGCAATAAAGGTAAAGTCTGTTGAAATAGCAGCAGAAAAAAAAAAAAAAAAAAAAGTGTGTCAAGAGAAACGTCTGATTGGAGCAGTCTTGGAGAGACAGTGGCCCTGATAGGGTCTGCAGAGAGAAAATGTATGCACAGCAAAGCTGAACTTGTTGTGAAAATGACTGTGGAATGTGCAGCAGCAAAAGAAAAGTCTGTGGAGCAGTCTTAAAGAGACAGTAGCCCTAATAGACTTTGCAAAGGAAAAAAAAAAAAAGAGGGTATTTGCACAGCAAGCTGAATTTTTCTGTGGAAAAGACTGTGGAGTGTGTATGTCTTGAGTGAAGACTGCCGTTGTTAAGACAGAGAAGTCTGACAGCATGGAGGCGCTGTTTGAACAAAGGGCGCAAGTTAATATGCAACATAAGACTGCTGTGATTGAGACAGATGAGTCCGGCAGTATGGAGGAGCTCGTTGAGTACCTGGTACAGGCCGAGCAGAGCATGCGGCTGCGGTGCCAGCTACAGCAGCAGGAGACTAACCGGTTGTTGGAGCAGATTGCAGCTCTCAGCACCTCGTCCCAGAGTAATGTTGTGAAGGTACCTGCGTTGTCCGCTGTAAAAAAGGCGGTAAGACGGTCCCTGAAAAAGATGACACCTCGTGATGATGTGGAGGTATATCTCACTAGGTTTGAGAGACTGGCAGAGAAGGAGAATCTGCCCCTATCTGAATGGGCCATGATGGTCGCACCCTATCTGACTGGAGAGCCCCAAAGGGCCTATGCTGACCTGAGCGAGCAGGACAGCCAAGACTATGCTAAGCTGAAAGTGGAGATTCTTACCCGGCCGGGTGTTGCGGTGACGGCCCGTGCCAGGGGAGTTCATGACTGGAGATACAGTTGGGAGTCTGCAGTCAGCAGGCTGGATTGTGGAGTTGAAAGGGTGATAGTGGACCGCTACACCCAAGCACGTCCTCCTGAGGTACAGCCAGAGGTCGGACAAGGAGACCACCAGGACGCCAATCGTCTGGTCGGCCTGATGGAGAAGGCCTTCGCCAGCAAAGACTGTCTCCGTGACCAGCCGTCTGAGAGGTCGTCACTTCAGAGTTCCGGACGCTGAACTCTCGCGGTAAGAGCGTTCCAGCTGTTGGGGACATGGGGTATGCTGATAAGCGGGTTCAGGCCCGAGGGGACATGTGGGTGGAGAGGTGTGATGGACAGTGTTGGAGATGTCGTGAAATTGCAGCCAACTGTCCAATAGAGAGGGAGCCTGTGTATTGTGATGTTGGCAGATCCCTCTCTCCCTGCGCAGAGCCTGTGTGTGTGTCCACCTCAGCCGAAGAGACTGGACCACAGGTGTGCCCGGTGGTTGTAAATGACTGCCCAGCACAGGCCCTCTTGGACTCAGAGAGTCCAGTGACTTCCGTATGTGACAGCCTGATTGATAGGGATTTCATCCCTGATAAGCACCTGAGTATGGTGTGCATCCATGGAGACACCAATGTCTACCCAGAGACTGCCGTGGACTTGGTTCCCAAACTCGGGGAGGTTTCATATGAAGTGGGGGTAGTGAAGAACCTGGTGCACCCCGTCATATTGGGTAATGACTTTCCCCGATCTAAGGATCTCTGGGGGAAAAATGTTTCTGATGGACAGTGTGATGAAGCTCCTATTGAGGTTGCGCAGTCCCGAGGGGCGGAACACAATGCTAGTGGGCCGTTAAACTTATGTGATGATGATAATGATGATGATAATGATAATAATGATGATGATGATGATGATCATGATAATGATGATGACCATGATAATGATGCTGATGCTGATAATGATAATGATGATGATCATGATAGTGATGATGATACTGATCATAGTCATGATAATGATGTTGATAATAATGATGACTGTGATAGTGATGAAATTCCTTTGCAGGTGATGTTGGGAGACGAGGATGGTGGTTCTCGGGAACCGAGTGTCCCTGACTTACCTGTGTCCTGTGACAATTTTGAGAGTGGGCAGTGGCGAGACCCCTCTCTTAGGACGGCACAGGAAAATATGATTGTTCTAAATGAGGTTTCCCAGGAGCCTGGCTCTGAGGAGAGGTTTCCTCATGATGCCATGGACAATAGCCTATTGTATAGGGACACTGAAGTACAGGGAGAGGTCGTGAGTCAGCTCCTAGTACCTGAGCTATATAGAAGTATAGTGCTGGGGTTGTACATAGTCAATACTTGAGGGACCAGATGGTGAAGTTAATGTTGTGGATGACATGTTAACTAAGGTTCCAGATCAGGATGTGAATGAGAATGAATTGTATAACCCTGAAAGTGACCCGGATGTGGCTGAGAAAAAGGGGTCAGACAGGGATAGTGGGAGTGATAGTGAATCATCTGATGACAATAAAGTAACCAGTGCAAATGAGGAAGGCATGGTAGCAGAGGAGGTTGAGAGTCCTGAGAAGAAAGCTGATGCTGACCTTACAGCCAGACAGAAGATGGCATCTGAAGATGTTTTACAGTTGGCCGGTTCCCTGGCGAAGACTAAGGTGAAAGGAGGAGAGCTGAGCTTTAAAGGCAGGACTCTGAAACTGAACACAGCACAAGTGGATGCTGTTGAAGATGAGAAGTTGTCGGTGTGTGGTGTGGATCTGCATCATGCCAAGGACTCTGAAGGTGATGCTGCAGAGGTGGAAAAAGCCATAGAAATGGTGGTCACCAAGCCAGGTGCCTCATCAGAAGCTGAGGTCTCAAGTGAGGCTGTGAGGAACAAGACTGAAGAAGCGGCCGAAGTAGTAAAAGACGTCCAACAGCTACAGGAGAAGATGCGTCTCCAAGAGGTCTCCACCAAAGACATGAAGACTGATATTGTTGCATTACGCGAGCAGCTGCAACAGTGTAAACTGGATGTGTTATCTCTTCGCCGGGAACGTGAGCGGTGCCAGCAGTTGCTACAGAGAGTACGAAGTGACAGGGAAAGTGTATACAGTACCTTGCAAGATCAAGAAAAAATGGTTGCACAGGTACCAGAGGAATCAAGTACTTCTCAGAAAAAATTTCAAACTGTGATGAAGGAGCATGATGAGAACCATGAGCACCTTCTTGAAAAGGACAATGAAGTAAAAGGAAGAATACAGGGAGTCTCTTCGTTGCGAGAGCAAATGCCGCAATTATACGAGGAGGTGAAAGCAGAAAAGATGATGAGCCTTGACTTGTTAGAAGATGTGGATCTCCTGGAGAAAGAAGTAAGAGCTCTGCGTCTTATGCAAAGTGAGCCTGTACAAGAAGAGGAGCTTAAATTATGTGAAATAGAATTTATGAACCAACTGATATTTAGGAAAGTAGATGTGTTAAAAAAGGTTCAAGGGGAATTAGAGAAAAGTGAAAAACCCCCTATACCTTCTGTGACAGCTGGTGACACAGGGTCAGTGCACCAAGGACAGGAGGTACGAGAGATTCTGAGGAAGAATCAGCAGAGGTGTTCTGACGTGCCTGGTCGTACTTCTCTGGTGAGGCACTATACCGAGACTGAGGCTGGCACTAAGGTCAAGCTGAAACCGTGCAGGTCACCTGAGGCCCGCAGAGAGCATAGGCCCGGGAGGGTACAGGGTAGTGCGGATGGCTCAGGTGAAGATATAGATGACAAGGCTGAAGATGAAGCTAATGATGACTATGACTGGTCCGGAGTTCACTGTCTCTTTAGGATTGTTGACCAGCCCTCCGGTCTGGATGACCAGCCCTCCGGTCTGGAGAAGAGGGAGGGGATATGTGAGACAGTGAAGGAATATGTGTTGAATGGGGTGTACATTTCACCTAGGTATAAGGGAAATGTGTGGCTTTGTAAACCTAGTGGTAGAGAAAGGTCTCTACACCTCACATTCAGCCCACACTTGCAGCTCAGGCCTGAAGCCATTCAGCTGTTAATTAGGAGACCAGAAGTAGGTGTCTGCAAACACAATCAGAGAGCTGGCTTAGTCTGGACACAGGAAGGGGTCCAGGCACAAGAAGCAGTCTCCAGGAGTGGGAGCACGCTTAATCTGGACAAGGGGTCCAGGTACAGAAGGTGTCGCCAGGAGTGTGAGCTATCTCAGTCTGGGTGCAGGAAGTACCCGGACACAGGAGTAGTCTCAGTGAGAATCCGTGCGAATAGCGGCTGAATAGGAGTGGATCTCTCTCAAGTCTGGACATTGAAGGTGCCTTCGGACACAAGGAGGAGTATCTGTGAAACTCCATACTGGTAACATATATCATATGTGTTGTTTTGGGCCAGGCTGGTAGAGCCGGGACCCGGATAGACAGGGCAATCTATCTAAGTGTAATTAGTGGCTAGACAAGCCCAGGTCTTCTGTTTATGATTTGTTTTTATCTGTTTGCTGTGGACTTTAATAAAACTGGTTGCGGCCAGTTTTACACCAGAACTGCTGTCTGAATGAACTGTTTTCGTGCCATTCTGTCTACCCAGACAGCGATCCTAGAGCTATATCCCTTGAAAAGCTTACAGCAGGTACAGGTGCAACATCTGGTGGCCAGCCCGTATCACCCACAGACCAATGGCACCTTAAAGCAGATGCTGAAGATGTTGGTCGACTCCCACGGGAGAGACTGGGAGCGGTATCTCCCCCAGCTGCTGTTTGCCTACCGGGAGGTCCCACAGGCCTCAACGGGGTTCTCCCCCTTTGAGCTCCTGTACGGGCGACGTGTACGGGGGCCCCTTGCTCTGGTGAAGGAAGCATGGGAAGGGGATTTAGCCACCCCTGGAATGTCAGTCATTGAGTATGTCGTGCGCTTCCGGGACCGAATGATGGCCTTGACACGGCTGGTGCATGACAATATGGCCCAAGCCCAGGCTGACCAGAAGCGGTGGTACGACCAGAATGCTTGTGAGCGGACCTACCAGGTGGGTCAAAAGGTGTGGGTACTGGTCCCCGTACCTCAAAACAAGCTTCAGGCGGCCTGGGAGGGTCCATACCTCGTGCACGAGCAGCTCAACGCCGTCACCTACCTGGTCACCCTGGACCACGCCCGTGGAAGGAGGAAGGCCTTCCATGTGAACATGATGAAGGCCCATCATGAGCGGGAGGCTTATGCCCACCCAGTGTGCAACCTTCCAGAGGACGGAGAGGCAGAAGCCCTCCTGGATCTGCCACCCTAGCCAAGGAGAGGGTGCGGTAGGGCGCATGGGGGAACACAGGAATGTGATACCCCCTAGCGCCCTCAAAAGCATGAAGGTGTGAGGAAAGGGCCGCCGCCATCTTGTGTATAGGGCCTATACCAGCCTCCATTTTGTCGGTTCAAAGAGCCACAGACTGCTAACTACACAGGGCCTGTTAGCATATCCAGTACGACCGGTTTTGATGTCCACTATGAATCAAAAGGGCTTTAGTATGCTAATTAGTTCAGGCCCGTGTCTGAATAAGATGGTCATTAGTATGCTAAATAACTCAGACTGAAGCTAGTATTTCCTGCTCCATATGAATTGCAGGCCGGTTTAATATGCGTGCTTCAAAGCAAAGGGGAGGGACCTAGCAGGTTTAAGAACTGGGAGCTATGGGCAGACTGAATCCATTTTTCACACAGAAGCCAAGAAGATGGTCTAAGAAGGACCAAGGGAACAGTTTTGCCAAGGGAGTAGCAGCACATGTTTTGGGAGACTGTCCAGCAACTAAAGACTGTTACCTTGGGATCGCAGAGCTCCCTGTCTCCCCATGTCCCTACAACCCGGTAATATTGATCTCTAGCTAATACCTTTAAGCCTTGTACATTATTGTGGTATTTTACTCTGACTGCAAATCCATTGTCGTTCCGTTGTATAGCTTTACTGTATATTTCTGTAATTATCTAGTGCGCCCTTAAGGCAATTAAACCATAAAATTAATCTTGGGCTGATGTTTTTACTCTGATCACGAATCTTAGAATACCCAGTGGGTAACAGGACAACCTCCCCGGCGGCCATTTGCTCTAGGTGCAGTTCCCTTACTGACCTGAGAGACAAAGGGGGTGCCGGAGAGCTGTACCTGTGGAGTTACATCCCATTGGTGACGTGGGAGGAAAGGGGTCGACCTTCACAATTGGTGGCAGCGGTGGGATCAGAAGCTGTGATACCCGGGCTACCGTGTGACGGTCGGCTTAGTTCCTCACACCTACCTACATATTTGGTAAATCACAAATGAGAATAACCTGTGATGTCCGTGCCCATGTGACAAGAATTAGCCAATGAATTATGACTTCAGTGTTTTAAAAAGTCACATGGTAGGCCATGTTCCTTTTGTCACAATGGTGAGGGCAAAGGAGCTATCTGAGGACAGCAAACACGACTTCCAAGGGGTATAAGGCCAGCTCCAATGAGCTTGGTATCCCAGTTTCAACAATGCACAATGTTATTAGGAAGGTTGCCAAGCCATGGAACTATCAAGAACCTCTGTGGACGTGGCAGAAAGAGGAAAATTGACTAGATGTTTCGAAGGTTGGTGCGAATAGTGGAAAAAAAAACCACGTCAAACATCCAAAGATCTGAAGACCAACCTGGAACAGTCTGGGGTCATGGTTTCCACAAGCCGCACACTAAACCAAGCAGAGCCAACGATAAAACCATTGCTGAAGAAAAGACATAAAAAGAATAACTGATCTTTGCCAAAGAGTACCTTAACATGTAAGTGACAGAGCCAATTTGGTACTTAACCCCTCTCTGACATCAGACATACTATCCCGTCCATGAAACCCGTGCCAATCTGACCATGGACGGGATAGTACGTCATAGGCGATCAGCTGCGCTCCCGGGGGGAGCGCAGCTAATCGCCGCCGGGTGTCAACTGATTATTACAGCTGACACCCGGGACTGTGTGTCAGGAGCTGTCACGGACCGCTCCCGGCACATTAACCCCTGGCACACTGCGATCAAACATGATCGCAGTGTACCAGGGGCACAGTGGAGTATCGCGCAGGGAGGGGGCTCCCTGCACGCTCCTCTGAGACCCTCAGAACAGCGCGATGTGATCGCGCTGTTTTGAGGCCTTCCTCCCTCCAAGGACCTGGATTCAAGATGGCCGCCGGGTCCTGCAGGGAGGCGGCTTGCTCAGTGCCTGCTGAGCAGGCACTGAGAAACCTGCAGCAGTGCCAGAGCAATCGTTGGTGTGACAGAGTGCTGTGCACACTGTCACACCAGCGATCTGACATTTTACAGTGATGTCCCACCCTGGGACAAAGTAAAAAAAAGTGAAAAAAATAAACATGTTTTAAAAAAAATTCCAAAATAAATTAAAAAAAAAAATATTCCCCAAAAAATTCATTTTTTTCCTGTAAATAAAAAAAACCAAAACAATAAAAGTACACATATTTGGTATCGCCGCGTCCGTAACGACCCCCCCTATAAAACTGTCCCACTAGTTAACCCCTTTAGTGAACCCCTTAAAAAAAACAAAGCTAAAAATCAACGCTTTATCATCATACCGCCAAACAAAAAGTGGAATAACACGCGATCAAAAAGACCGATATAAATAAACATGGTACCGCTGAAAACGTCATCTTGTCCTGCAAAAAAACGAAGCGCCATACAGCATCTTCAATGAAAAAATAAAAAAGTTATAGCTCGCAGAATAAAGCGATGCAAAAATAATTTTTTATATAAAATTGTTTTTATTCTATAAAAGCACCAAAACATTAAAAAAATAATATAAATGAGGTATCGCCGTATTCGTACTGACCCGAAGAATAAAACTGCTTTATCAATTTTACCACACGCGGAACGGTATAAACGCCTCCCCCAAAAGAAATTCATGAATTGCTGATTTTTGTTCATTCTAACCTCCCAAAAATCGAAATAAAAAGCGATCAAAAAATGTCACGTGCTCAGAAATGGTACCAATAAAAACGTCAACTGGTACCGCAAAAAATAAGACCTCACATGACTCTGTGGGCCAAAATATGCAAAAATTATAGCTCTCAAAATGTGGTGATGCAAAAACTATTTTTTGCAATAAAAAGCGTCTTTTAGCGTGACAGCTGCCAATCATAAAAACCGCCTATAAATAGTAAATCAAACCCCCCTTTATCACCCCCCTAGTTAGGGAAAATAATAAAATAAAAAAAATGTATTTCCATTTTCCCGTTAGGGTTGGCGCTAAAGTTAGGATTAGGGTTAGGGTTGGTATTAGGGTTAAGGGTGTGTTAGGGTTAGGTTTGTGGTTAGGGTTGGGACTAGGGTTAGGGGTGTGTTGGGTTAGGGTTGGAGTTTGAATTTGGGGGTTTCCGCTGTTTAGGCACATCAAGGGCTCTCCAAATGTGACATGGCGTCTGATCTCAATTCCAGCCAATTCTGCGTTGAAAAAGTCAAACGGTGCTCCTTCACTTCTGAGCTCTGCCATGCACCCAAACAGTAGTTTACCCCCACATATGGGGTATCAGCGTACTCTGGACCCCAAGAGTTATTGTGCAATTTGTCCTATTTCTTCTGTTACCCTTGGGAAAATAAAAAACGGGGCGAAAATATAATGTTTGTAAAAAAAATAAAAAATTTTTTTTGTTTTTACGGCTGTACGTTATAAACTTCTGTGAAACACTTGGGGCTTAATAGCGCTCACCACACATCTAGATAAGTTCCTTGTGGGGTCTATTTTCCAAAATGGGGTCACTTGTGGGGGGTTTCCACTGTTTAGGCGCATCAGGGGCTCTCCAAATGCGACATGACGCCCCCTGACCATTCCATCAAAGTCTGCAATCCAAAACGTCACTACTTCCCTTTCGAGCCCCAACGTGTGCCCATACAGTAGTTTTCTCCCACATATTGGGTATTAGCGTACTCAGGACAAATTGGACAACAACGTTTGGGGTCCGATTTCTCCTGTTACCCTTGTGAAAATAAAATATTGGGGGTGAAAAAATCATTTTTGTAAAAAAAAAAAAAAAAAAAAAAAAAAAAAAGATTTTTTTATTTCACGTCTGTACGTTATAAACTTGTGTAGAGCACTTGGGGGTTCAAATTGCTCACCAAAGATCTAGATAAGTTCCTTAGGGGGTCTAGTTTCCCAAATGTGGTCACTTGTGGGGGGTTTCCACTGTTTAGGCACATCAGGGGCTCTCCAAATGCAACATGGCGTCCAATCTCAATTCCAGCCAATTTTGGTTGGAAAAAGTCAAACGGTGCTCCTTCCATTCCGAGCTCTGCCGTGCGCCGAAACAGTGGTTCCCCACCACATATGGGGTATCAGCGTACTCAGGACAAATTGGACAACAACTTTTGTGGTCCAATTTCTCCTGTTACCCATGGGAAAATAAAAAATTAGTGACTAAAAGATAATTTTTGTGGGAAAAAAATAGGATTTTTTATTTTCATGCCCGGGCATTATAAACTTGTGTGAAGCACTTGGGGGTTCAAAGTGCTCACCAAAGATCTAGATAAGTTCCTTAGGGGGTCTGGTTTCCAAAATTGGGTCACTTGTGGGGGTTTTTCACTGTTTAGGCTCATGTGGGGCACTGCAAACGGAACATGACCCCCAACAACGTCTGCATTCCAAAACGTTACTACTTCCTTTCCAAGCCCTTCCGTGCGCCCAAACAGTTTCCCCCCACACATATGGGGTATCAGCGTACTCAGGACAAATTGGACAACAACTTTTGAGGTCCAATTTCCTTGGTAAATATCAAAAATTTGGGACTAAAAAATCATTTTTGTGGAATTTTTTTTTTTTTTTTTTTTCACACCCAGGCATTATAAACTTTTGTGAAACACTTGGGGGTTCAAAGTGCTCACAACAGATCTAGATAAGTTCCTTAGGGGGTCTAGTTTCCAAAATGGTGTCACTTGTGGGGGGTTTCCACTGTTTAGGCGCATCAGGGGCTCTACAGACGCGACATGGTGTCAAATCTCAATTCCAGCCAATTTTAGTTTGAAAAAGTCAAACGGCGCTCCTTCCCTTACGAGCTCTGCCGTGTGCCCAAACAGTGGTTTTCCCCCACATATGTGGTATTGGCATACTCAGGAGAAATTGTACAACAACTTTCTGTCCATTTTCTCCTTTTACCCTTGTGAAAATAAAAAAAAGTTTGTAAAAGATCATTTTTGTGGCTAAAAAGTTAAACATTCATTTTTTCTTTCCACGTTGCTTCAGCTCCTGTGATGCAATTGAAGGGTTAATAAAATTCTTGAATGTGGTTTTGAGTACCTTGAGGGTGCAGTTTTTAGAATGGTGTCACTTTTGGGTATTTTCTGCTATGTAGACCACTCAAAGTGACTTCAAATATGAGGTGGTCCCTAAAAAAAAATGGCTTTGTAAATTTTGTTGTAAAAATGAGAAATCGCTTGTCAACTTTTATCCCTTATAATTTCCTAACAAAAAAAATTTTGGTTCCAAAATTGTGCTGATGTAAAGTAGACATGTGGGAAATGTTATTTCTTAACTATTTTTTGTGACATATTTCTCTTTTTTAAGGGAATAAAAATTCAAAGTTTGTAAATTGCAAAATTTTCGCCATATTTGCGTTTTTTCAAAAATAAACGCAAGTTATATCGAAGAAATTTTACCACTAACGTGAAGTACAATATGTCACGAGAAAAGTCTCAGAATCGCGAAGATCCGTTGAAGCGTTCCAGAGTTATAACCTCATAAAGAGACAGTGGTCAGAATTGTAAAAATTGGCCCGGTCATTAACGTGCAAACCACCCTTGGGGGTGAAGGGGTTAATGACCAAGCCAATTTTTACAATTCTGACCACTGTCAATTTGAGGTTATAGCTCTGGAACGCTACAATGTGTCCCACTGATTCTGAGATTTTTTTCCTGACATATTGTACTTCATGTTAGTGGTAAAATTTATTTGATATAACTTACGTTTATGAAAAAAACAGAGATTTGGTGAAAATTTTGCAATTTTCAAACTTTCAATTTTTGTACCCATAAATCAGAGAGTAGTGTCACACAAAATAGTTAATAAATAATATTTCCCACATGTTTACTTTACATCAGCACATTTTTGGAAACATACCGTATTTTTCGGACTATAAGACGCACCGGACTATAAGACGCACCCAGGTTTTAGAGGTGGAAAATAGGGAAAAATATATTTGAAGCAAAAAATGTGGTAAAATATTTAATAACATAAATAACATACTATTATATGTGGTGTTATTATATATAATAGCATGTTATTATGTAGGAAGCAACGGGTAGGAGATGGTGCTGCGGGACCAGTGTGGTGTCTGTAAACTACTATGTGAAGACGCTGGAGGGTGAGTATAAGGCCGGGGTCACACATGCGAGAAACTCGCACGATTTCGTGTGAGTCTCTCGCATGAACACCCGGCACTGCAGCTGGCACTCAGACTGGAGCGTGCGGCTGCATAGAAATAGAGATAGAGATGATAGAGACAGAGATGATAGAGACAGAGATGATAGAGACAGAGATGATAGAGACAGAGATGATAGAGACAGAGATGATAGAGACAGAGATGATAGAGACAGAGATGACGAATAGAGACAGAGATGAAGAGACAGAGATGAAGAGACAGAGATGACAGATGACAGGAGATGACAGAGACAGAGATGACAGAGACAGAGATGACAGAGATGACAGAGACAGAGATGACAGAGACAGATCATAGACAGAGATGATAGAGACAGATGATAGAGATAGCCTAACCTTTTAATTAATTCTCTGTTATACAGTGTGTCTGAAGGACCTGTGATGACATCATGAAAAGGCAGGGCTTTGGTCATGTGATGCTCCAGCCCGCCCTCTTCATGACCTCATCACAGGTCCTCCACAGGAACATTCAGCATCCTATCAGCACAGCCCCTGTGCTGTCAGGTATGCGATGCCTCCTGCTGCACTCTGCTCCTGCCGCCTCCTTCTCCTTCAGACACCGATCTGCCCAGCTGCTGCAGGAATCAGGCGCTGGGGAACCACGTGGCTCTGTCATTAGCTGCTCCCCGCTCACTGCTCAGCTGATAGGTGGGCGGGGAAGCGGCTGATTAATATTCACTGCACTTAAGTATCTGGACCAGGGGTTTCCCCAGCGCTTGTTTACTGCAGCAGAGGGGATATTTTCCTGCCTCCTGCGATCCCACTCCACCGCTGCCCCCTGCCCCCCTCCCCACATGTTACATTCCGACCATAAGACGCACCCACACTTTCCTCCCAATTTGGAGGAAAAAAAGTGCGTCTTATGGTCCGAAAAATACGGTAATTGTTTTTGTTAGGATGCTATAAGGGTTAAAAGTTACCAGCGATTTCTCATTTTTCCAACAAAATTTACAAAAACATTTTTTTTATTTTAGGGACCATCTCACATTTGGATTGAGTTTGGAGGGGTCAATATAACAGAAAATACCCAAAAGTGAAACCATTCTAAAAATTATACCCCTCAAGGTGCACAAAACCACAATCAAGAAGTTTATTAACCCTTCAGATGCTTCACGAGAACTAAAGCAATGTGGAAGGAAAAAAATGAACATTTGACTTTTATTTAAAAAAAAAAAAATTTACTTTGGAACCAAATTTTTTTATTTTCACAAAAGTATCAGGAGAAAATGAACCACGTAATTTGTTGTGCAATTTCTCCTGAGTACGTCGATATCTCGTGTGTAGAGGAAAGCCACTGTTTGGGCTCATGGCAGGGTCCAGAAGGGAGGAAGCACCATTTGACTTTTTGAATGCAAAATTGGCTGTAATCAATGATGTGTGCCATGCTGTGCTTGGAGATCCCTTGAAGTACCTAAACAGTGGATACCCCTTCAATTCTAACTCCAAACCTAACCCCAACGCACCCCTAATTCCAACCCTAACATAACAATAACCACACCCCTAATCTCAACCCTAACCGTAATCCCAACCATAACCCTATTCCCAACCTTAACCACAACCCTAACACACCCCTTATCTCAACCCTTTCCATAATCCCAACCATAACCACAACCCTAATCCTAGCATCAACACTAATCCTAGCATCAACTCTAATCCTAGCCCCAACCCTAATCTTAGCCCCAACCCTAATCCTAGTCCCAACCCTAATCCTAGCCCCAACCCTAGCCCTATTGGAAAAATGGAAATAAACATTTTTTATTGTTTTTACGTAACTAAGGGGTGATAAATGGTGTAATAAGGGGTGATAAAGGGTTAATAAAGGGGGAGTGATTTTATTGTTTTTTATTTTGATCACTGTAATAGGGTCTGTCACTGTGATCAATATGAACCAATAGGAAAAATTTCCTATTGTTGCCGGGTGCCGGATGGCAGATCTTGGCGGGCGCACTGCGCTTGTGCTCGCCATCTTCTTTCCGGAAGAAGACGGTGGCAGGGGCACAGGACTGTGGGACGCAGGAGGGTCTAGGGGCACAGGAGGTACCGGGGGGGCTCAGGGGATCCAATTCTCACTCCTCTGATGTGCTAGATCGCATCAGTGGAGAGCGAAATTAAATGGGAAATTTGTTTTTTTTTTCTCTTACGGTCGCCATCGCAAAACTGGGGTTGGTAAAAATCGACCCGAATCATGTTCTCCGGCGTCTACGAGACACCGAAGAATTTCTGAAGCAGGGGGGTACTATACACTTATTTCTCAGTGCTGTTAAAAAGCAGCGCTGAGGAATAAGTACCCTTCACTGCCGCCGTTAAAAGGCGTATCGGCGGTCATTAAGGGGTTAACAAACCACAATTCTTATGGCAAAATGTTCTGTGGACACATGAAACAAAAATAGAGCTTTTTGGCAATGCAAAGCAACAGTTTGTTTACAGATGGCGCAATGAAGTTTATAAAGAAAAGAACACCTTTCCAACAGTTAAGCATGGTGGAAGATTCATAATGCTGTTGGGTTGCTTTTCTGCGTCTGGTACTGGAGGCCATAGCCGTAAAACAGGAATCTGAGAATTATCAAGAGATTTTTGAGCAAAATGTCCTACCTAGTGTAAGAAAATTTGGTATGTCGAAGAGTATGGGTTCTCCAGCAAGGCAATGACCCAAAGCACACATTCTAAAATACAAAGGAATTTTTGAAAAATAAAAAAATGAACTGTTTTAAAATGGCCAGCAATGAGTCCTGACCTCATTCCAATTGAAAATCTTTGAGTTGAGCTGAAATTTGCCATTGGGAAAAAGAACCCTGATAACGTTCAGGAGCTTAAACAAACTGCAAAGGAAGAGTGGGAGAAAATACCAGCTGAGAAGTGCAAGAAGCTTATAGATAGTTACAAGAAAATGTTTGGAGACTGTCATCAATACCAACGGGTGCGCAGCCAAATATTATGCATTTATTGCTGCACATGCTGTTTATTCTGTTTCTTCTTTGAAATTGCAGCATGTAAGTTGAAAAACAATGCTTTATTGTATTACTGTGGACCACTAATTAAAAAATCCTGAGGATAGAACTATGGTACATTAACATTAATTTCTGAAGATATTGTGCAGTGTATGAAAAAATTAAGGGGTGGCGTTTGGTATACGCTGTTCCTGCTTGCATTTTGCATCCTGCCACTATGTGTTAGACAGTTTCTGAGGTTTCTTTTCATAGTCTGCATCTTGGGTCTTTTCGTGTGTGGCAGATTCTTGCTTCTTTGGATCTGGTACTTAGTGCTTGCTGTTGTGCCACTATGATTAGTGCCTCTGTGCTGTCTCGGAGTCCAGGTTTCTCCAGCCATTGGTAGGATTTCTCCATGTCAGCCACCTCCTTTATTGGTTGATGGTACATCCCATGCAGTGGCTTGTCTTGCCATGGTGCTTCATGTTCCTGTTCTTCCTTCCAGAACTGTTGTTGTTGCCTTAGGCTTTCTCTCAGCATCTCATCTTTTGGTGCCATTTTTCTGATGCATTCCTGGATACTCGTTTCATCTGTGATGGTGGCTTGAATGCTTATCAAGCCTCGACCATCCTCCTTTCTGTTGGTATACAATCTTTGGGTGCTAGACTTAGGGTGGAGACCTCCATGCATTGTGAGGAGCTTTTGTGTCTTCACTTCTGCAGCTTCCATCTCTTCTTTTGGCCAGCACACAATTCCAGCAGGGTATCTGGTAACTGGCAGGGCATATGTATTGATGGCACGGATTTCATTCTTACCTTTGAGCTGTCTCTTCTGGACCTGTCTTACCCTTTGATGGTATTTGGATGTTGCTGCTTTCCTTGCCTCCTCATCATGGTTACCATATCCCTATATAATATATATATATATGTTTTTTTTCCTAGACTCAACAGGGTTGTACATCCAAATGTAGTTGGGTTTGATTTGTCTCAACCTGAAAGTGCTAAAAGTTGCACCTCTGCTTTGGTCCTGATGCAGCGTTTCTTCCTTCCCTTGTATTGGCATGTGACCTGTGATAAATATGACGGGGACTGTATGTCTGCCTTAGTTCACTGGCTAAGCCAACACTGTCTCTTCTATACTTTATGCCCTTCATTTGGATACAGTAAATATGTATATCTTTGTACCGTGTTAGCCAGTAGATAGAAAAATATTTAGAGTTGAGAGTCCTCAGTGGTTGATACCTTTTAATGGCTAACTGTAGAGACTGAAGAGACCTGAGTAGTCTCGAAAGCTTGCAATTTGTTACCATCTTTTCAGTTAGCCATTAAAAGGTATCAACCACTGAGGACTCTCAACTCTAAATATTTTTTTGCCCTTCATTTGTACATCCATATCTCACGGACCGTAATTTCCAGAATGTCTACAGTGGTAACAACACAAGCTGTAACGCTGTAGGCCGATACAAGGTTGCTGAGTTTGGGTTAGGAGACCCATGGTCTGTCCTGAAGTTGCAGTTGAGAGCAAAGTGAAAGTTGAGCTACAGGGAGTGCAATTGGAGCATTCATAAATAACGTCTATTTGTAGCTTCTAAGCACTTCAGTGTGAAACGCGTCAACCATATCTGCATGCGACATTCCAGCACATTATCTACTCCCTGGAAAATTTTGTTGACTGAATTGCACAAAATATGATCATTTGTTGTTGTTTCATTTACAAAAAATAATGGATGCTTTCAAATAAAAAAAAAGAAAAAAAAGCCAGATATTTGTATATTAGACGTTAACGCAAGAGTAAATGTTTTCTGATTATTCTAAAGCAAACCTGTCAGGACAGTTTTACTATTGAAACTATTGGTTTGGTTGCATAGATCCTAGTACAACTATGAAAACAAGATACCTGTTTTGTGGTAATCTGATGTTCCAGGTCGGAGAAATCAAGCTTGCAGTCTGCGTGCAAATTAGCCTTGAAAGAACATAGGGGTGCATCGAAAACCCTTCAGTGTACTTCCAGGCAAATTTACATTTGGCTTCAAAGCATGATTTCTCAGAACTAACAAATTGGATTCATACAAAACTGGTAAGATTTCTATTGTGCTTTGCTTTATGCAGTCATACTGCTAATTTTAGCACTAAAATCGTCCTGACAGGTTTCCTTAAAGTTTGCTTGCAGAGATGTTGGCATTTGTTCATTTTGTTGTGACAGCTGTTTATTTTTTAATATATAAAATTAATTTGTCATCTTTTTATACTCTTAAAATGTACCGTAATTTATAAGTTACCAGCCAAATGCCAGATGTTTTAAAAAAAAAATAAAATAAACAAAAAATGGATAACCCCTGAAGAAGCCACTACTGGTGGTGTAACATGTAACACAAGGGGTTTTGTCCCACTTTTCTTCATATCTGGCGAACCATTGGTCTTTTTGTTCTGTATTGGTTATATTTTTTCATTTCCTTACTGGTATTGGTTTTCTTTGGCATACTTGTATGCTGGGTTTTTTCTATAATATTAATTATACATAATTAGGAGGTCACATGTTTTGTATTATTGTATATGTTTTTCCTGGGAGGGAAGGATGCCAATGGCAGGTGAACTTATCAGGGTGCAGATCCATTGGTATCATTGGAGTTCATGTGCTCTTTTTAATAGTTTCAAAATGTTTGGTTCTATATGTTTTTAATAAAGCTTACTACTGTTGCATTTATTTAGTATGTTGTACAGTGTATTTCTTGTACTTGTGTCCTTAGAACACATCCTGTTTTCTCCTGTTTGGTTTGTCCTTTAGACATGGAAACTTTAGCAATTTGATTTTCAGTGTTATTTTTCTGTGATGAATAGAATAAGAAGCACTGTTGGTTTGAAACAATTGTTTTCACCTGTTTTACCTGTTTTTATGTTTTAGGAATGGCAGAACTCTATTCAGAAGAACGCTGGACTTGCTTTCATTGAGTTGGTTAATGAGGGAAGGTAATGTGATTCTATTCTAATTGGTAACCAGTAAGTCTGCATGGACAGGGTTTGTGACCTCATTTGAAATCACTGTTGTTTTCACTTTTTTTTTTATTTTGTATCCTCATTCGTTGGATTGATGTGAATTGTGTAAATAGTCATTCACAAGTGTAGTAGAGCTCTAAAAACGCTCACATTTATTTGTAATGTCACGATGGTTAAATCTTGGAAAAGTAAAGGAGAAATTCATAAAAAAGAACATGGTTCTTTGAGAGATGGGTTATCAGTAGAACAAAGAAGACAAAAGTCAGCTCCCCACTCATTGATGATAAACCATCCCGTGCATGGAGGACAGGGTGACAGCTAACTAACAAAAAAAAAAATAGATAATTCCGCATTCATGGAGCTCTACACCTACCGTATATTCATGCCAAATGAAAATCCACGTGGAGGCCGTGCGTAGTCTAGCTGACATGTTTCTGACTGCATCAGATATTATATCTTACTGCCTAAGCCATGAGTAAGACTGAAGAGTCCGAAATATGTTGGCTAGATTCTTCATACAGGCTCCGTGTGGATTCTAATGCAGTTTGCATAAAGTTGAAAATGTTTAATGAAGAGATCCCTGAATGCTGTTTTTTTTTTCTTTCAATGGGTCCCTCTCACCCAAAAGTCATCAATTCAGCGTGTCTTCTGACTTCATCAGTGTGCAGTAAATGAATTCTAATTCCAATTATGCAACATTTGGCGCTCACACTTCAGTTGTCATTGGGAGATGTGTGTGATCCTGTGAAACTTGAGAATTATTCTGTACTGTTCTGTCCCTCTGTGATGATGCAATGTAATTGGCGTCACACTTTAAAGGCTCCCTTTCATGCTCATTAAAGGGAATCTGTCACCCTAAATTGGCGGGATATTTAAATGATGGCAGTCAGGTCAGATGGGCGGTGTTTTGGGAACTTGCCTTAACATGTTGTTCGCCGCTGTCTCCATTATTTCTGGGAATTGTAGTCGTTGCCCTCCATATAACGCGCCTGCGCATTGCAATCATGAATTGCGCACGCGCAATATGCTTTGCCCGCAGATTGCAATGTGCAGACGCGTTATATGGAGGGCAACGACTACAATTCCCAGAAATAATGGAGACAGCGGCGAACAACATGTTAAGGCAAGTACCTAAAACACCGCCCATCTGACCTGACTGACATCATTTAAATATCCCGCCAATTATGGGTGACAGATTCCCTTTAAGGCGACCACTAGTACAGGAGATCAGGTAACTGTTCTGTTTTTTTTTTTTTTTCACAGAACTGCAAAGTTATTGTCATTTCAAACCACGCCATGTGGTAAATAGTAAAATGTATCTGGAGCTGCATTGTATATTACCAGCATAACTCAGTCGTTGAGACTTGCTGAGCATAGTTCAAGTTTCCAATTTTTGTCAGATTGATTCCAGTTTAAAATACAGATTAAAAAAAAAATTAAAAAGATTAGGGAATTTTCCCACTCCGTCCCATCTATTGGCCTGAAAACCCGTTATGTCAAGGGACTGCCCATGGTCACCTGACAGCACTGACCTGTAATTGGTTGCAGCGAATTGATGTCTGGTGCATCATCTTGGCTTTTTCTGCTGAAGCACAGATCCAGTCACCTGACATATGCTGGCAATCAAAGGCCTCAGCACTAAGGTGATCAAATAATGGAATAAATCGAGCAACTTTATTAGATCCTCAGTGGTATAAATGGGTAAATATGCTTCCATGTACAGCATTAGGATTTTTACAGCATGAAAAGGGTGAAGTCAAAAATGATTTAGAAGGCCAAACTTTAGAAGGCCAAACTTTTAAATTCCTATTTTGTATTTGTGTTCTCTGAGGCTGTGGTTCCACGATCCGGAGCCACAGCGCTTTGGATGGAGCGGAAAGTCCGCTCCGCCCAAAGCCCCCCCCTAGTGAACGCGCGGTCAATCCAGATGTGTTCATGGAACACATCCGGAATGACCGCAGGGCTACACAGGCCTGTGTTATTTCCCTTGCGGCGGCGCTGCATAGGACATGCTGCTGTCTAAAAAGACGCTCCGCATGTCCGTTAACGCATGTCTGCCGCCTGCGTGTTTTTAAGCATAGTGGAGACGGGATTTCTTGAAATCCCCTCCACTATGCTGTAACATCTGGACGCTGCCTGTTTGACGCTGCGTCAGCGCACAGCGTCAAACACGCAGCATTTACTGAACAAATCCGGATCGTGGAAACACACCCTAAGAAAGCAAATGCAACATCAACTGATCTTCACTGGGCCATTGGAGGAATAAAAGAATCCACTCTCCATAAGCAAAGAGATGGTGAGGGAACACTTAGCTAATATAAATGAATTTAAATCTCCTGGTCAAGATGAATTACATCCTGGTGTACTGAAAGAGTTAGCAGAGGAAATTTGCAGAACCACTGGCCAGAATCTTTGAAAAATCCTGGAGAACAGGAGAAGTCCCAGAAGATTGTAGAAGGGCAGATGTTGTCCCTATCTTCAAAAAGGAAAGAAGGCGGAGCCAGGAAATTACAGGCCAGTGTGCCTTACTTCTATACCAGGAAAGATATTGGAACAAATTATTAAACAGCATGTAAGTACTTGGATAAGAATACAGTTTTTAACCAGATCTAGCATGGGTTTGTAGCAAACAAGTCATGCCAGACTAATCTAAATTCCTTCTATGATGGAATCACTGACTGGGTGGATCAGGAAAATGCGGTAGATGTGGTATATCTCGACTTCCAACAAAGCATTTGATTAAGTATCTCATACTATCCTTATTGAAAAAATGACCAAGTATGGGATTGACAAGGCTACGGTTAGATGGATTCATAGCTGGCTTAGTTATCGTACTCAGAGTGGTAATAAATGATTGCACATCCAATTGGAAAAGTGTTTCAAGTGTGGTACCACAAGGCTCTGTCCTGGCCCCAGTGTTGTTCAACATTTTTATAAATGATCTAGATAAGGGAACTGAAGGTAAATTTATCCAATTTGCAGACCATGCAAAGCTAGGAGGGATAGGTAACACTAGAGAAGACAGAGAAAGGATTCATAATGAACTAGATAAGCTTGAACAATGGAGAGCGACTAATAGAAAGGTATTTAATAAGGAGAAATGCAATATTCTACATCTGGGCAAGAGAAACTAAAATAACATCTATACAATGGGAGGAAAAGAACAAAGCAACATACTAATAGATCTCAGACTGCACAAGTCAACAGTGTGATGCAGCAGCAAAAAAGGCAAACACAGTTCTATGATGTGTTAAGAGAAGCATAGAGTCTAGATCACATGAAGTAATTATCCCCCTCTATTCCTCCTTGGTCAGGCCTCATCTGGAATACTGTGTCCAGTTCTGGGCACCTCATTTTAAAAAAGACAATGAAAAACTGGAGCAAATCCAGAGAAGAGCTACCAGGATGGTGAGCGAACTGCAAAGTATGTCCTACAAGGAACGATTAAAGGATCTGGGAATGTTTAGCTTGCAAAAAAGAAGGCTAAGAGGACCCTCAATAGCGGTCTACAAATATCTGAAGGGATGTCAGTGCAGAGGGATAATCATTTTTCTCTTTTGCACATGGAAACAGGAGAAGCAATGGAATGATACTGAAAGGGAGAAGATACAGGTTAGATATTAGAAAACACTTTTTGGCAGTGAGGGTGATCAATGAGTAGAACAGGCTGCCGCGAGAGGTGGTGAGTTCTCCTTCAATGGAAGTCTTCAAACAGCTGCTGGACAGACATCTGTCTGAGATGGTTTAGTAATTCTCGCATTCAGCAGGCGGTTCGGCACAATGACCCTGGAGGTCCCTTCCAACTCCAACATTCTATGATTCTATTAAAAGCATCCTTGCAGTTTGTAGAGTATTTTTTTTAAATGTCAAACAACCTCTTTAAAACATAACAGTATTATTATAAGTGCAATAACAAGTTTTGGGTTCTTTAGACAGTGAAAGATTAAAGGTGACTGTGTAACCATTAATGTTCTCCCTTCTTATGAAGCTTAACCTCTTGGCTTGTAAAACAAATTGTAATTCTTACCTTCTTACTGGTTCCTGAAGTTTGGTAACAAGACATGTTGTATGTGCCTTGATCCCAGAGGTCAGAAAACTGTAGTGTTCAGTTACTGCCTTGGTTTTTTCTGTTGTTGTTTCCTATTATGCCCGAGTTGCCTTTTTTTTACCTTATTTATGGACTTGGTGCTTCAGATTTAGCCCCTGATTAATGTTTCATTAGTATAGATAATGTGAAGTATGTTCATACAAAGAAGTACTGTTATCAGTTGTCAGGTGTTAATTATCAGTTCTTCAGATTTTGTATTAGTCTTTGCCTGATGAAGAGACCTGAGTTGTCTCGAAAGCTTGCAATTTGTTACCATCTTTTCAGTTAGCCATTAACACTAGAACTACTGAGGTAGTCATTTTGACTACTTCGCACATAGTGAGAAGTAGTCAAAATGACTACCTCAGTAGTTCTAGTGTTAAAAGGTATCAACCACTGAGGACTCTCAATTCTAAATATTTTTCTAACTAACAAATTCATAGTTATTCAATGCTTTTTGTTTTGATGTATAAAAGTTGGGAAATAATCCTGAGGTATACTCCCGAAAGATGCATCTGATGCATACAACTGTTTGCCGTAGATGTGACATTGTAGCAGTATCAACACTGTAAATAATGCTGTATGTACACTTACACTATTGTGTTGTTTTTTTTTTTTTTGTAGTACAGAAAGGCACATGATGGTGCACTGATCTATACTTCAAAAAAAAAAAAAGTGTTGTGTAATAGTGCGTTATGAAAGGATAATATTGGTAGTGTCGAAGGGTCTGCAGGGGTCTGTATGCAGATCCTGTATATATGTCGGGAGCATTTCTCAGGATATAAACTGCTTATATAATATAGGTATAGTCTGAGCAACATTGTCAACTCTTAAATATGTTCTTAAAACACATAAGTGCCCTACACTTACCCTAACACTATTCTCAACTATATTCATATTCTGTTCACTTGTTCTTGTGCCGTCCAGAAGGATGGAGACTGTGCATGCCAAATTGGTCAGTTCTGTCAGGCACGCACTGGTACTTGTGTTCATTGCATTTGTGATCTGTAGAATGATGTACAATTGAATCTTCTTCTTGTTAACCCTAACCTAAATATTAGGGCATGTGCCCCTTATGCAAGTCACTAAGGTCACGTTTACACTGGCTGATGCTCCTAGGCTAAGTTTAGGACTCATCGTTCACGATAATTTTGCAATGCGCATGGGTTACAAAACTTAAAGGGGCTTTTCCATCTCCAAGATCCTATCCCAACATGTAGTAGCTGTAATAATAATATTAGCAAATACCTCCAAAAGTATACATGGTTACGACTACTAGCAACTAGCTGTCACTGAGTGGTCGTAACCATGGATACCTAAGATAATGCAAAGCCCTACAAATGGGGTAAATGACAGTGTATCAAAAAAACTATACTACATTTCTAATTGAAGGTATTTTAAATTAATATTTATTATTAGCAAATACCTCCAATTAGCAATGTAATTTAGTTCTTTTGATTCGCTATGTCGCTTACCCCATTTGCAGGGCATTGCAGTATCTTAGGTATCCATGGTTACGACCACTTAGTGACAGCTAGTTGCTAATAGTCGTAACCATGTCTATGTAAACAACTTCAATGCCCTGGGCATGGAGTAAGTGAAATTGCGAGTCAGGAGAACTATACTACATTTCTAATTGGAGGTATTTGCTAATATTATTATTACACCTGCTTTAACGTTGTGTCCAAATAGGCTTGTTCATCGTGCATGTAATAGTTTAGGCAAGCAAAAAAATTCTAGTTCATCTGTGGAAAATTGTACAATGTAAATGGAGATTGTTCAACGATTTGACCTGAGAAAAAGAAGAGTGGAAGTTAAAATCCTAAATAGGTGTGGCTTTCAGTGATTGATCGTGTTTTGGGGGCAATTGTTCCTTAGCAGTTGGAGCGTTTGAATAAATACATATTTGCTATTAATGTAAATTCTACCGTTCATATAAAGCCGTGAAATTAAGACACGTTTAATCGTTAATTTGATAATTTTCTTTGTACAGTTTCAAAGGAAATGTCTGTGCAATACTTTAGGAATTCATGTAATTGAAATAAGCAGTATCCCTTATGGGATTTGAACGTTGAACATACCAACGCCTCAGATCTGTGAGTGACCGCAGTGTGCAATAATCGATATTACGATTGCTGTCCCACCATTTCATTCAAGATTCTCGTCCTGTATAAAGATTTGTTTGACGTTGTTTGCTGGTCGTGAGTTATGATGACATTATTTATCTGCTTATGTAAACTAACCATAATTGTGTCCACGGAACACAAAATTTGGATGGCATCAAGTTGTCACCCAAAAAATGGCCTACCCAAAAAGTTATTGCCCCATGTCACAATGTGCACACATCCTGCACAATGGACATTTCTCAATTCCACTAACTATTAAACTCCAGTTTTACACTCGTTGCTCTGTCTCCATCAACTGTACACCAAACAATAGAAAAATACTGTGCCCACTGCTCTATGCCCGCGTCTCTATGCCCATGTGCAGATGACACCTGTAAGATGGAGCACAAACCACAGTGTAGAATTTTAAGGTTCTATGTGAATTAAACTTTACATTAATATTGAAATTAAATATACCCTTTTGTTAAAATCTGCATAGTTTCCGAAGAATTATTAGTCTTTCATAATTGAGGATGAGGATGTTTTATGTTTTAACTCAATATGAAAGAAATAAGATTGTGTTAATATGTAAAATCTTGATGTTCCAGAATGGTATAGTCAGATATACTGTACATTCTCAGTTCATTAATACACATTCCTTATTTTGTGTGCTACAGATTGCTGAGCCAAACAATGAAAGATCACTTGGTGAGGGTAGCTAATGAAGCGGAGTTCATCCTGAGCAGGCAGCGCGCAGAGGAAATACATAGACATGCGGAGTTTGAGGTAAGTCTGGCACCAGATACAGGGTTGTCCTGTCTTAACAAGTTATCTCCTAACTACAGGATAGGTAAAAACTTGCTGATCATTCACTGGTCCCAAGACCTGGGCTTTGAAGCGCTCTGTTACAATGGAGCAATTTCTTTGGAACGGCCTGAGACGACGACGTACAGGTGACTCAGGAATTGGCAAATTCTCCTCTATCCTGTGGATGCCATAGCATTAATTCCTTGAAGGCGTCCTTTGTCTAGGTGATAACTTGCTAAATTAGGACAACCCCCTTAAACCTATAGTGAATGCCTCATTTGTATCTGTTCCTCATTGTACATTTTAATCATTCATACTTGCACTGTAGCAGCAGGATGGAGCTGTTGAAAATATGTTTAGCAGGATTAATTTGTTTGTTGAGCCTCAAAATGTGTTGTAATAAAAGCTGCTGTAAGTTTGGGTTATTGCGCTTTTTTTGCAACCACATTATCACCCAGCCAACCTTAATGGTATGCCATTGCTTGGTTTTATTATTTTCTGTACTGTCATGCTCTCTTGGCCATGTTAGTACAGGGTGGGCCATTTATATGGATACACAAATAAAATGGGAATGGTTGGTGATATCAACTTCCTGTTTGTGGCACATTAGTATATGGTAGGGGGGAACTTTTTCAAGATGGGTGGTGACCATGGCGGCCATTTTGAAGGCGGCCAATTTGGATCCAACTTTATTTTTTCCAATTCGAAGAGGGTCATGTGACACATCAAACTTATTGAGAATTTCACAAGAAAAACAATGTTGTGCTTGGTTTTAATGTAACTTTATTCTTTCGTGAGTTATTTACAAGTTTATGACCACTTATAAAATGTGTTCAAAGTGCTGCCCATTGTATTGGATTGTCAATGCAACCCTCTTCTCCCACTCTTGACACACTGCTAGCAACACCGGAGAAGAAATGCTAGCTTTGTTTCAGATGCTGCACATCTCGTTTCTGAAGACAATTGTCTATGCTGTGTTGTTGGGATTAGGGTTGGGATTGGCATTAGAGGTGTGTTGGGGTTAGGGTTGGTATTAGGGTTAAGGGTGTGTTGGGGTTAGGGTTGTTATTAGGGTTATGGTTAGGGTTGGGATTAGGGTTAGGGGTGTGTTGGGATTAGGGTTGGGATTAGGGTTAGGAGTGTGTTGGGATTAGGGTTGTGATTAGGGTTATGGTTAGAGATATGGTTAGGGTTGGGATTAGGGTTAGGGATGTGTTGGGGTTAGGGTTGGAGTTAGAATTGGGGGGTTTCCACTGTTTAGATACATTGGGGGTCTCCAAACGCAACATGGCGCCACAATTGATTCCAGCCAATTTTGCGTTCAAAAAGTCAAACTGTGCTCCCTCTGAGCTCTGCCGTGCGTCCAAACAGTGGTTTACCCCCACTTATGAGTCATCAGCGTACTCAGACAAATTGCACAACAACTTTGGGGATCTAATTTCTCCTGCTACCTTTGGGAAAATAAAAAATTGGAGGCTAAAAAAATCATTTTTGTGGGAAATTTTTTTTTTTTTTTCACGGCTCTGCGTTATAAACTTCTGTGAAGCACTTGGGGGTTCAAAGTGCTCACCACACATCTAGATAAGCACCTTGGGGGGTCTAGTTTCCAAAATGATGTCACTTGTGGGGGGTTTCTACTGACGCCCGCAGACCATTCCATCAAAGTCTGCATTTCAAAACGTCACTACTTCCCTTCCGAGCCCGACGAGTGCCCAGTGGTTCCCCACCACATATGGGGTACCAGCATACTCAGGACAAACTTGACAACTTTTGGGGTCCAATTTCTCTTGTTACCCTTGCGAAAGAAAAAATTTGAGGGTGAAAAGATCATTTTTGTGGAAAAAAAAATATTTTTTATTTTCATGGCTCTGGGTTATAAACCTCTGTGACACACTTGGGGGTTCAAAGTGCACACCACACATTTGATAAGCTCCTCGGGGGTCCAGTTTCCAAACTGGTGTCACTTGTGGTGGGTTTCCACTGTTTAGGCACATCAGGGGCTCTCCAAAAGCGACATGGCGTCCGATCTCAATTCCAGCCAATTCTGCATTGAAAAAGTCAAACGGCGCTCCTTCCCTTCCATGCTTTGCCGTTCGTCAAAACAGTGGTTTACCCCCACATATGGGATATTGACGTATTGAGGAGAAACTGCACAACAAATTTTGTGGTTCATTTTCTCTTTTAACACTTGTAAAAATAAAAAAATTGATTCTGAAGTAAAATATTTGTAAAAAAAAAGTGTTAAACTTTTCCTTCCACATTGCTTCAGTAAAAATGAGAAATCGCTGCTCAACTTTTAAGCCTTATAACTTCCTAACAAAAATAAATCTGTACTGATGTAAAGTAGACATGTGGGAAATGTTATTTATTACGTATTTTGTGTAACATATCGCTCTGATTTAAGGGCATAAAAATTTAAGTTTGAAAATTGCTAAATTTTAAATTTTTTTGCCATATTTTTTTTTTTCATAAATAAACACAATTCATATCAAAAAAACTTTATGACTAACATGAAGTACAATGTCACGAAAAAAATCTCAGAATCAGCGGGATCTGTTAAATCGTTCCAGAGTTATAACCTCAAAAAGTGACAGTGGTCAGAATTGTAAAAATTGGCCTGGTCATTAAGCTGCAAATTGGCTCTGTCACTAAGGGGTTAAAGTGAACAGATCACTAAATTTTTTTAGTATTTAATTTAAAAGCAGAAGTAAAAATATCGATAATATGACAAAAATTATAAAAAAAGGTTTAAACCAAGTGGGAGAAAAATTCCCTTTCTTGGCAGGAGCCTCTCATTTAACGGAGCCTTCGGCTGATGTCGCCTCCAGGGAAATCCCCCAAGCTCCTCTGCCCTGGTGATGTCACTCTCCCATGATGCATTGCATCAAGGCAAAGTGAGCAGCAGTCTGTGGTCTTTGCTCTGTTAGGAATAGTGGAGCTGCTCAGCTCGGGGTAAGATGAAGAGCAGGATCGCTGGGCTGCTAAATACATTGGTAACTATCCTGCCAGTGATTAGCAGTAACCCAGCGATCCTGCTCTGCATCTACTGCAACAGCACAATCAGCTCTGTGTCTGCCGAGGTCCTGTAACCCCCTCCACCAGGCAGTGAGCTGGCGTGCTGCCTTTGGTTTCCTTCTTCCACCTCTCTGTTCTGTGATAAAGCTTTGCACGATGTTCTTGCTGTGGACTTCCTATTCCCCCCACACAGTGTCCAGCACTAAAATTCAGATCTTCTGAAGACTCTTGAAGCCTGATGGGGTAGTGATTGTGCCCCTCCCCCACTGTGTCACAGCTAGTAGGGCTGAGAGGAGGGGGTAGGAAACAAAATACCTACTGAAAGCTATGTGCCAGACAAGAGGGGTTTTTATTTACTTTAGTTTCTGTATATGGTCAATGTATGTGTAATTGTGTGTATATACATGTCAAATATTTTCATACATGTGCAGAATGAATGCATGAGTGTATAGTGTATGTAAGAACTATATGTAAACACTACAAATAGGCCCGATGCTTTCGCTTCGGGAGTGCGGTGAAATTTAGACGTCACCACTATTCCCCACGCAGGCGCAGTAACAGCTGCGTCGTACCGCGCATGCACGGGGGAATAGCGGTGACATCTAAATTTTACTGCACTCCCGATGCGATAGCATCGCGTGTGTGTATATATATATAATATATTATATATAATATATATTATATCAACACAACAAAACTTCCTTCTCACCCCCACTGGGGGTGGTCTTTGTTGTCCTTTCTCACTCTCGGGTCCTCTACCAGAGGCCTGGGAGTTTGAGGGTTCTGCGCAGGATCTTAGCTGTTCCCAGCATTGTGCTTTGCTGGACAGAGAGCTCAGATGTTGCTTGCTCCTGGGATCTGTTGTAGCCATTCTTCCAACTTAGAGGTCACTGCTCCAAGTGCTCCTATCACCACTGAAATCACTGTTGCCTTCATCTTCCACATCTTCTCCAGTTCTCCTTTGAGGCCCTGGTATTTCTCCAGCTTCTCATATTCCTTCTTTTTGATGTTGCTGTCACTTGGCACTGCCACATCTATTATCATTGCAGTCTTCTGGTCCTTGTCTACTACGACAATGTCTGGTTGGTTAGCCAACACCTGCTTATCCGTCTGGATCTTGAAGTCCCTCAGGATTTTAGCCCTTTCATTCTCCACCACTTTTTCTGGGGTCTCCCACCTGGACTTAGGAGGACTTAGCCCATATGCTGTGCAGATGTTCCGGTATACAATTCCTGCTACTTGGTTGTGGCGTTCAGTATAAGCTGTTCCTGCTTGCATTTTGCATCCTGCCACTATGTGTTGGATGGTTTCTGGGGTTTCTTTGCATAGTCTGCACCTTGGGTCTTGTCTTGTGTGGTATATCCCTGCTTCTATGATCTGGTACTTAGTGCTTGTTCTTGTGCCGCTATGATTAGTGCCTCAGTGCTGTCTCGGAGTCCTGCTTTCTCCAGCCATTGGTAGGATTTCTCCATGTCAGCTACCTCCATTATTTGTTGATGGTATATCCCATGCAGTGGCTTGTCTTGCCATGGCACTTCATGTTCCTGTTCTTCCTTCCAGATCTGTTGTTGTTGCTGCCTTAGGCTTTCTCTCAGCATCTTATCTTTTGTTGCCATTTTTCTGATGTATTCCTGGATCCTCCTTGTTTCGTCCGTGATGGTGGCTTGGATGCTTATCAAGCCTCGACCACCCTCCTTTCTGTTGATATACAATCTTTGGGTGCTAGACTTAGGATGGAGACCTCCATGCATTGTGAGGAGTTTTCGTGTCAGCAGGGTATCTGATAACTGGCAGGGCATATGTATTGGCACGAATCTTATTCTTCTTATTGGGCTGGTTCTTCAGGACCTGTCTTACCCTTTGATGGTATTTGGATGTTGCTGCTTTCCTTGCCTCCTCATCATGGTTATCGTATCCCTGTGGGATGCTAAGGTACTTGTAGCATGTCTGTACATCTGCTACGTGTCCTGCTGGTAATTCCACTCCATCAGTCTTGAATTCCTTGCCTCTCTTTATTACCAACCGGCCGCACTTCTCCAGTCCGAAGGACATCCCGATGTCTTCGCTGTAGATCCTTGTCAGGTGGATCAGTGAATCGATCTCTCGTTCGTTTTTTGCATACAGCTTGATGTCATCCATGTAGAGGATGTGGCTGATGGTGCTTCCACTCTTGAACTTGTATCCATAGCCAGACTCTGTAATTATCTGACTGAACAGCAATCGGGACAGTGCATCACCTTGGTATATGCCGCATTTGATGGATACTTGTGCTAGTTGTCTTGAGTTGACTTCTAATGTTGTTCTCCATAGCCCCATTGAGTTTCTGAGGAAGATTCTTAATTACCTGTTGGCATTGTAGAGAGCCAAGCATTCACAGATCCATGTGTGTGGCATTGAGTCATAGGCTTTCCTGTAGTCAATCCAGGCTGTGCTGAGATTGGTCTGTCTGGATCTTGAATCTTGAGCGAGTGCTCTATCTAGGACTAGGAGCTGGTGCTTAGAGCCTCTGGTGTCTGTCCCAATGCCTTTCTGAGCTGGATTCATGTACTGGTTCATATGGTTCTGTAGCTTGGTGGCTATGATGCCTGACATGAGTTTCCATTTTGTTGTAAGGCAGGTTATCGGGCGGTAGTTGGATGGAACTGTTCCTTTATGAGGATCCTTCAAGATCAGCACTGTTCTACCTTGTGTTAGCCAAGCTGGGTGGTGGCCTGCTTCTAGCAGTTATTTTATCTGCTTTGCCATTCGTTCATGTACAGCAGTTAATTTCTTCAGCCAGTAGGTGTGGATCATGTCTGGACCAGGTGCTGTTCTTGACCCGCTGTTGGATGTCTGCTTCTGTAATGGTGACTGGTTCTTGCTCTAGGTGGTTGCTGTGTTTCATTCTCAGATCTTGCAGCCACGTTGCACTGGTGTTGTGTGTCTTTTCCTTCTCCCATATGTTTCTCCAGTATTGTTCAGTCTCTATTGGTTGAGTTGCTGCCTTTGTGCTGTTACTCTCTAGTTGGGAGTACACTTTGGATGGTTCTTTGGAGAACAGGGCATTTATCTTCTTGGCTTCAGCTTCTCTAGTGTATCTCCCTAGTCTTGCAGCGAGTGCTGTGAGCCTTTGTTTAGCAGTCTCTAGGGCTTCAGTTGGGGTCAGGCCTTTGTACTTGTCCAGCTTGGTCTTATTCTTGATCTTTACACCTTCTGTATTTCTGTTAGTTGGCCGACTTCCATTCGTGTCACCTTGATTTTTGTCTCCAGCCTTCTTTTCCAAGGAGGGCACATACTTCTGTGGATCTTACTAGATGTTTAACCAAGCATTTCCAAGATTGCTGAGGCAGTTGCATAGATCAGTTTATTAGTTTGAGTAATGGTGGTGGTAGGTATTGATGCAAGTGCTCTGTTGGCATCTTCAAGCATACTGTCTGGTGTGTGTTTCTTTGCTTGGCCTTGGCAGTCGATCTCTGGTATTGGTGGTATTTAGTTTAGAAGACCATCTGCAGTGCTCTCTAGTTGCAGAACTGGATCAGGATCTTCAGGGGGTCGCACATGTTGTTCTTCCATGTCTTCATGTGGGGTGGATCTGCAGTGCAGTTGATCCATCTCAAGTTGTGATAATAGCTTTCTCTTTATGATATTGAAACGTTGGGTGACTAGTTGTTTCTCAGTCAGTAGACATGTAGGTCTTATATCCATCCAGAGTTTTCTCATACGCTTCATATATCCTCTCTCATTTGGTCTGCTATTATAATAGTATTTCAGCAGATCCAGGTTCTCTTGCCTTGTCCATGTATGGTTTGTTCCAGTAGCCCATTTATCATCACAGTCCTTGTTCCTCGACATCTGACACGGACCTTGTTAATCCGGGCGACGTCCGAGCCGGCATGACTCTTTGTTCGTGACACTCTCATGTTTATTGAGGTAGGCGCTATTGTGTTGGTAGTCTTGCCCAAGGACCACTACTGGTATATTATTTCCAGAGCCAGGATATGAACCCCAAACTCCCATGTTGGTGGTTCTGCACTCTTAACGGCAATAACAGCCACCTAAGGTAGTATTATAGTGTTAGGAACCTTAGTATATAATTTAGGAGCCTTAGTATATAGTTTATTATTAATTTATTTTTTCACAGGTCAGGCTGTTCACTTAACCACTACACTATACCGGCCACTATATATATATATATATATATATATATATATATATATATATATATACATACATACAATATATATATAAATATATATATATATATATATATATATCAGGCAGAGGTGTTTACTGGATATACAGGGGATATACCGTATATAGTCGAGTATATTCCGACACGAGTATAAACCGAGGCCCCTAATTTTGCCACAAAAAAACTGGGAAGCCTTATTGACTCGAGTATAAGCCTAGGGTGGGAAATGCAGCAGCTACTGGTAAATTTCAAAAATAAAAATAGATACCAATAAAAGTAAAATTAATTGAGACATCAGTAGGTTAAATGTTTTTGAATATCCATATTGAATCAGGAGCCCCATATAATGCTCCGTACAGTTTATGATGGGCCCCATAAGATGCTCCGTACAAAAAATATGCCTCACATAATGCTGCACAAAGGTTAATACTAGCCCCATAAGATGCTCCATATTAAAATATGCCCCATATAATGCTGCATAAAAGGTTAATGATGGCCAAATAAGATGCTCCATAGAATAATATGCCACATATGCTGCTCCATAAAGGTTGATGGCCACATAAGATGCTCCATAGATATATATGCCCTATAAGATGCTCCATAGAATATTATGCACCATATAATGCATAAAGGTTCATGGCCCCATAAGATCCTCCATAGATGTATAATGCCCATTAGATGCTTCATAGAAATATATGCCCCTTATGCTGCTGCATAAAGGTTGATGGCCCCAAAAGATGCTCCATAGATATATATGCCCCATATGCTGCTTATGCGATTAAAAAAAAAATAAGACATACTCGCCTCTCGTCGCTGGGGGCCAGGTGCCGGTGTCGCAGCTGGCTCAGGGCCCTGGCACCTGCGATATTCACTTGTTCCTGTTCCTCCGCCGCAAGCGCTCTGTCTTCCGGCTATCTGCAGTGACTGTTCAGACAGAGGGTGCGCACTAAGCACGTCATCGCGCCCTCTGACCTGAACGTCACAACCAGAGGATGAGTAAGACAGAGCGGCGCGCGGCGGCGGAACGGGGACAGGTGAATATCGCATGGCTCCCCCCGTCCTCCCCATCATACTCCCCCCTCCTGGTGCGTCTCTGCACCTGCTACTCCAATGGTCTGCGGCGCTGGCTGCTCCTTCCTGTGTTCAGCGGTCACATGGTATCGCTCATTAAAGCAGTGAATATGCGCTCTACGCCTATGGGTGTGGAGAGTAGTGCATATTCATTACTTTAATGAGCGGTACCATGTGACCGCTGAACACAGGAAGAGCTGCGCGCCAGAGACCATCTGAGAAGCAGGGAAGTGCAGAGACCGCTCCAGGAGGGGTGAGTATGATCTGACAGCCTCTGACTCCTGTGCTCCCTCTCCCCCGCCTACCCCATAGGACAATGACCTCACTTGTCATCCGCATCTACCTCCCTGTGACTCCATGTTAGCAGCAGCTGTGATCCGGCCGCCCCTTCCCCCCTGCATAGTGCTTGCCCCCATCACAACTCGGCCTCCCCTCCAGCCTCTGACTTACGCCGGCCCGAGTCCTTCCCGCAACAGAGAACAGTGGTGCACAGTCGGCCGTAACTTGTCACCGCTGGAGACTACAACTCCCACAATGCACTGGCTCTAGATTTAGAATTCAGCAGGTGTACGGCAGCGCCACCATGTGTTCAGGATGAATAGTGAATGTGCAAGGGAAGAATGCAGAACAATTATACTGACACTGCCGTGGTGCCTTATGGAATTCGGAGACATATATGTGTATGTGTGGATAGCACTACAGCCTTGCAGCGCTGGAGTCCTGGGTTCGTATCCCATCTAGGACAACATCTGCAAGGAGTTTGTATGTTCTCCCCGTGTTTGCGTGGGTTTCCTCCGGGTACTCCGGTTTCCTCCCACACTCCAAAAACATACTGATAGGGAATCTAGATTGTGAGCCCCATCGGGGACAGCGACGATAATGTGTGCAAAACTGTAAAGCGCTGCGGAATATGTTAGTGCTATATAAAAATAAAGATTATTATTATTATTATTATTATTATTATTATTATATGTGTGCAGTGTATGTGTATACATGTGTGTAATATACAGGTGCTTCTTCAAAATTAAAATATCATCCAAAAGTTTTTCAGTACTTCAGTACAAAAGGTGAAACTCATATAATATATAGTCATTACAAACAGAGTGACCTATTTCAAGTGTTTATTTCTGTTAATGTTGATGATTGTCTTACAGCCAGTGATAACCCAAAAGTCATTACCTCAGTAAATTAGAATACTCTATAACACCAGCTTGAAAAATGATTTTAAAATCTGAAATGTTAGCCTACTGAAATGTATGTTCAGTAAATGCCCTCAATACTTGGTCAGGGCTCCTTTGGCATCAATTACTGCATCAATGCGGCGTGGCATGGAGGCGATCAGTCTGTAGCACTGCTGAGGTGTTATGGAAGTTAAGGTTGCTGTGATAGCAGCCTTCAACTCGTCTGCATTGTTGGGTCTGGTGTCTCTCATCTTCCTCTTGACAATACCCCATAGCTTTCTATGGGGTTAAGGTCAGGGGAGTTTTCTGGCCAATCAAGCACAGTGATACTGTTGTTTGTAAACCAGGTATTGGCATCTGACCACACTGCCAAAAGTACCAAGTCATGCTGGAGAATTAAATTTCCTTCTCCAAAAAGCTTGTCTGCAGAGGGAAGCATGAAGTGCTCTAAAATTACCTGGTAGATGGCTGCGCTGACTTTGGTCTTGATAAAACACAGTGGACCTACACCAGCAGATGACTTGGCTCCCGAAACCATCACTGATTGTGGAAACTTCACACTAGACCTCAAGCAGCTTGGATTGTGTGCCTCTTCATTCTTACTCTGAACTCTGGGACCTTGATTTCCAAAGGAAATGCAAAATTTTCTTTCCTTGTGGAGTGTGTCAATGACTGCCTTCTGGACATCTGCCAAGTCTTCCCTATGATTGTGGAGCCTACTGAAACAGACTAAGGGACCTTTTTAAATGCTTAGGAAGCCTTTGCATGTGTTTTTGTTAATTATTCTAATTTGCTGAGATAATGACTTTTGGGTTTTCATTGGCTGTAATAATCAACATTAACAGAAATAACCACTTGAAATAGATCACTGTTTGTAATGACTCTAATATGAGTTTCACCTTTTGTATTGAAGAAATAATTTATTTCAGAAGTTAGTTTAACTTTTTGATGATATTCTAATTTTGTGAGAAGCACCTGTAAATATATTTAACACACATGCGATATATGTGTGTGTGTGTGTGTATAAATATTGTATATATGAAAGATAGTTGTACAGTGTTATTGCGGGTTCAATACTTCCCCAACGAGCCAGCTGCCAATCCCAAGATGGTGGCTCCTGTAAACTGATTTTCTGATAACATAATTCACGTAATAAGTCATTCTTCCAAAAGTAATTTATTTCATGTTGGTCTTCAGTCTCCTTACTGTAATATACCATAGTATGCGTGAAGGTGATACGTCCTCTTTTAAATAGCAGATTCAGTTACAGATAGGAACTATTGTGGGAAACTGAAAGGATGACTTAGGCTACTTTCACACATCAGGCTTTTTGAATCAGGCGCCGGTACCGGATCCGTTTTTTTAGCATTGACTTACATTAGCGCCGGATCGCGCCTGATGTCCCTGCGTTGCATCCGTTTTTGGCCGGATCCGTCGGAATTGTACATTCCGGCGGCCGGACAAGACGGTTTTTGAACCTTTTTTTTTTCGGCCGGAAATAATGAAAGTCTATGGTGCCGGACCAGTTTCTTGACAAATCCGTCAGAAAACTGATCCGGAGTCCAAGGTCTCTCTCTCTCTCTCTCTCTCTCTCTCTCTCTCGTTGAAAAGGTCAGGACGGATCAGGCAAAAAACCTGATCAATTCCATCATTCCATCACTTTTTTCAAATCCGCGCCGGATCCGTCCTTTCAGGCATAGGACGGATGGCGCCTGATTCAAAAAGCCTGATGTGTGAAAGTAGCCTTAGATTTATAACTAATGGTGAATACTGTGGAGAAATCCAAAAGTGCCTATAAGAAAAAAGAGGTCATATGTCTTTCCAGTCAGTAATTTGACACTTAATTTGACACTTTCTGACTGCTGTCCCTATGGAGGGCACAGTTCTTAATGTAGGAGATCAAGTAGGTCATTATTGAGAGGACATGGGTAAGGTGACTGCACACAAGTTGATCTATAAGCTCAGAGATGATGGTAAATAGGAAAAGGTTAAGGGTTAGTAGGAGAGAGGAGATCAATGGAAATTTTCTTTACTATTTATACAGTCATTTCCAAAAGTGTTGGCACCCTTGAAATTGTCCCAAAAAATCAATTATTTCTCCCCAAAAAGTATTGCAGTTAAACTTGTTTTGTTATACACATGTTTATTTATTTTGTGTGTATTGCAACAGAACAAAAAAGCAGAGGGGAAAAAAGGCAATTTAGACATAATTTCACAGACAAGCCACAGAATGGCCGGACAAAATTGTTGGCACCCTCAGCTTAATATTTGGTTGCACACTTTTTGGAACAAATAACGGATATCAATCACTTCCTATAACCATCAACAAGCTTCTTACACCTCTCAACTGGAATTTTGGACTACTCTTCTTTTGCAAACTGCTCCAAGCCTTTCATATTTGAAGGGTGCCTTCTGCTAACAGCAATTTTAAGATTTCTCCACAGGTGTTCAATGTGCTTTAGATCTGGACTAATTTCTGGCCACCTCCGAACTCTCCAGAGATTTGTTTCTATTAATTCCTGTATGTTTCTTGAAGGTATTTTTAGGTAAATGTCCTGCTGGAAGACCTAGGACACAAACCCAGCTTTCTGACATTGGGCACTACATTCCGACCCAAAATCCTTTGGTAATCAGATTTCATGATGATTTGCACACAGTAAAGACACCTAGTGCCAGAGGCAGCAATAAAACACCAAAACATCTTTCAACTTTCTCCATATTTGACTGTAGGTACTGTTCTTTTATTTGCAAGCTTCATTCCGTTTTCAGTAAACGGTAGAATGATGTGCTTTATCAAAAAGCTCTAACTTGGTCTCATCTGTCCACAAGATGCTTTCCCAGAAGAATATTGGCTTACTCATGTACATTTTGGCAAACTTCAGTCTAGCTTTTTTTATGTCAGTGTCAGCAGTTGGGTCTGCCTTTGTCAACAGTTGGCTCTAACACTGATGCACCCTGAGCCAACAGGATACATTGAATGTCTATGGAACTTGATTAGGGC
>JARQOD010000001.1:170693284-170821138 GCA_033576555.1 Oophaga sylvatica | reverse complement strand
GGGGAATGGAGCCCCCCCGGAGTTTTGCCTCTGTGCTCTCGGGGGGAACCCCCCCGGGGTTTTTGGCCCGGGCCATCCCAAGTTCCAAAATTCAGCCGGTCAAGGCCCAAAGGGGGGGGGTGGGGGGTGCTCTAGGGCTCGGGGCAGTTCGAGGATTATGTATTCCCGCGATTCCTTATTCCCCTTGGCTGGTCGGATCAGTGGGAAAATTTCTATCTGATGCCCGATGGCCAAAAAGGGTGTGGTTCTGACAAAAGTCGCTGTTGGCGGCACCCCGTTTACCCCCTTTTAAAACCGGTTGTTAAAGGGGGCCCGTTGTCATCCGGATGTGCCCTGCGTTTGGGGCGTGGCTCTTGACCCCGAATCTTGCCCGTAGAGGTTTTTTCCCCCGAGGTCATTGACCCTTGTCTGCAAGATCCCCGGCTCTTCTGGTTTTCCCAAAAATTTGGGGAAACCTTTTTTGTGGTGTTTGGGGTTTCTGGAACCGAGAAAATTTTCCATTCCCCAATGGGGGGGTTTTGCAGCTGGGCTAGAAAAGGGGTTTGGGCAAGTTCCCTTTGAAAGGTCAGATTTTGCTCTGTCTTTTGTTCGGGAACCTTCTTGAATGGACGTGTCCCCTTTTTTTTCCAGGTATCTCGTAATTTCCCGCGGGGGCACCGTGTCCCTTGGGGCCAACCTTTTTTTGGAGGCTCTTCGCAAAACCTTTTAAACCCCTTGGTTTTGCTAGCCTTTTTTACTTTTTGGAGGGGCTTTCCTTGTGCGTCATTCCCTTGAGGAGAGTTTTTGAATTGGGGTCTTTCTTGTTGCCTCCTTTTCTGGATTTTTTCCCCGGTGTGTAGTGCTTGCATCGGGGTGATTTTTTTGCCAAAGTGGGTAAAATTTCATTTCAGGATTTGGGTTCCTTTACTCGCCCGGTCCAAAAAATTCGAAAGAGCGGGATTTAACACATTGGATTTTTTGCGGGCTTTAAGTTTTATTTCTTTATAAAGGTTTTTTTTAAAGACGGACTCCCTGTTTTGGTTCGGGGTCGTCGGCGGGGGGCAAGGTTCCCCAAGGGGGCTATAGCTGTTGGCCCCGGAAATTTTTGGAACTTACCGTTTGGGGTGAATCTTGCCGTTTAAAGATTCGAGCCCATTCCCGAGGTGTGGTTCATGGGGCTTTTATAAGGGCTTCGGCAGGAAAGTTTGCGGCGGCGACTTGGCGTCTGTCCACGTTTAAAAGGGTTTTTATAAAGGGGGACGTCAGTGTTTCCCGCTGTGCCCCCCTCGGAGTGGGCCCCTGCAGGGCTGTAGTTTAAGTTCGGAGAAACTTGTGTTTGGGGTTTCCTTTTTTTATTAAGGTTGTTGGGTTTCTCCTTTGTTGGTTTTTTTTTCCCCCCCTTTTTTTTGAAGCTTTGGGGGCCCCACGTTAAAAATTTGGCTTTTCCTTCTTTTCGCTGAAAAAGGATTTTGGTTAAAAACTTACTTAAAATCCTTTTAGCGAAGGAAGGAAGAGGGCCCCGCACCCTCCCAGGCAGAAATGTGTTGATGTTTTTGATGCAGCGCGCCTTTTCTGATAGCGATTTTTTGGGCGGGTAGCGCGCTAAGGTCTGTTCCGCATCCCCCTATCGCGGTAGGTTCCGTGAGTAGTACCTGGAACTTGTGGTTTTTTTGGTTTCTTTGCATGAAAAACCCGGGTTTTCCTTTTTTTTCTCTGAAAATTTTTAGAAGGGGTTAGTTGCTCCTGGTGATTTGGCTTTTTCCTAAAGCTTTGGAAATAGCTGGTAGGAGGAGCCGAGCTGGAGGGGCGCCAGCATCATCTTTTGATTGAGGTAACACCCCGTTTTGGGGTCCCTCCCCTCAGTTTGAAACTGTGTTTTTCCCTTTCCCTTTTGGAAAGGATTTTAAGGAAAGTTTTTACCAAACCCGTTTTTTGGCCCGGACCCGGGGAAAATTTACTTCCGGCGGCCGGCAGAGGGTTTTTTTTAAAACTTTTTTTTTTCGGCGGAAAATAATGAAAGGTCTTTTTTGGGCCGTTTTTGACAAATCCGTCAGAAAAAAAACCGGGTCCGGCCCTCTTCTCTCTCTCTCTCTCTCTTTGAAAAGGGTCGGACGGATCAGGCAAAAAACCGACAATTCCTCATTTTTTATTTTTTCAAATCCCCGGGGTCCGTCCTTTAGGTTGGAGGAGGGGGGGGGATTCAAAAGCCTGTGTGTAAAAAGTAGCCTTGTTTTAAAAAATAATGGTGATTCTGTGGAGAAACCCAAAAGTGCCTATAAAAAAAAAGAGGCATATGTCTTTCCGCAGAAAATTTGACATTAAAAATTTGCCCTTTTGTTGGCCCCTTGGAGGGCACAGTTTTAAGTGGAGTCGTAGGTCTTATTGGAGGAATGGGAAAGGTGATGCAAAAAAGTTGTCTTAAGTAGAGTGTGGTAAATGGAAAAAAGGTTAAGGGTTTTGTAGGGAGGGGATCAATGGAAATTTTCTTTACTTTTTTACTTCATTTCCAAAAGTGTTGGCCCCCTTTTGAAATTCCCCCAAAAAATCAATTTTTCCCCAAAAAGTTTGCTTAAACTTGTTTTGTTATTTTTTGTTTTTTTTTTTGTTGTTTGCAACAGAAAAAAAAGGGGGGGGAAAAAAAAAAAAGGCAATTTAGACTAATTTCACGAAAACCCCACAAATGGCGGAAAAATTTTGTTGGACCTCAGTTAATTTTTTGGTTGCCACTTTTTGGAAAATAACGGTATCAATCTTTTCCTAAACCCATCAAAAAGCTTCTTCCCCTCTCAATAAATTTGGTACTTTCTTTTGCAAATCCCCCAACCCTTTCATATTTAAAGGGGTCCTTTGCTAACAGCAATTTTTAAGATTCCACGGTGTTAAATGTGTTTATTGGGCAATTTTGGCCAACTCCAAACTCTCCAGGATTTGTTTCTTTTTTTCCTGTAGTTTTTGATTTTTTTTGGTAATGTCCTGCTGGAAGACTAGGACAAAAACCCCCAGCTTTTGTTTTGGGCCTCTTTCCGACCAAACCCTTTGGTATCGTTTCTTGTGTTTGCACACAGTAAAGCCCTGTCCCGGGCAGCAATAAAAACCAAAACTTCTTTAACTTTCTCCTTTTGATGTAGGTATGTTCTTTTTTTGAAGCTTCATTCTTTTCGTAAACGGTTAAAAATTTTAAATTTTGCTTTATCAAAAAGCTCTAATTGGTCATTTCCCCCCAAAAGCTTTCCCGAAAATATGGCTTACTCATGTCATTTGGCAACTTCAGTTAGCTTTTTTTTGTCAGGTCGGGTTGGGGTTTGCTTTGTCAAAAGGGGGCTTAAATGATGCCCCTGAGCCAACGGTAATTGAATGTTAGGGGAATTGATTGGGCTATTTCCCCCTCCGGACAATCTAGGTTGAAACCCTTTATTAATTTTTTCTTTGGCTTGTCCGTGAGTGAGTTACTGTTATGTTTTGGTAAGGGGGAAAGGCAAAAAAATTCAAAGCGGTAATAACCCCAGGGGCTGGAACTATTGGATTGCAGAAAAACCGAAAAAAACCACAAAAAAAGAGGGGGTGGAGGTTCCGTTGATCTGACGCCCCCGTCAAAGGGACTAAATACACTAAAAAGGGAAAATGAAAGCTATCTGCCCCGGAGCAGTCCCCAAAAAAAATAGGAAGCCCCAAAACTGTAATGGCGGGTTAGACAAGAAAAAGCACGGACCGGAAAAAGAAAAGGAAACGTGGGGCCCAATCTGTCAGACAGAAAAGTACGGGGGAAAAAATTTGACGAAAACCCCAAAAAACCTAAAAAAAAAACCAAACTTTGATTGCCAAAAAACCCGTCACCGACCTTACCTAAAAAAGTCTCTGGGTAAAAAAAACCTATTAGCAAATTAAAGTAAAAAAAAGGGAAAGCAAAAATGCAGACACAAACGGAAACCATTCGCGCCGATCCCCAAAGGGGCAGGCTGAGTCCACTGCGGCGCAAACCCCCTGAGAAAATCAAAAGGAAAAAAAAAAAAAAAAAGAAAACTTATTGAAGGAGGAAAAGGGAAATAGCAGTGCTTCAAGCAAGACCGAAGAAAACTGAAACCGGAAAAGGTGCGGGGGAAATCGGCCACTTTATCCTACCCTTCGCACCCGTGAAGGGGCCTTTTTTAATCAGTTTATTCCCCAGCAACCCCGGAGGGGAAAAACCCCCCGAAGCCGCCTCCCCCATTTACAAAAAGTTCAGTGCCATGGGTTGAAAATTTTGATTTTGTGGCCATGGCAAAAGAAATGTTTTTTTGGGATGGATTGTTGTTTATTTTTTTTTCAACAATTTTGGTAAGAAGTCCCCCCCAGTTCTTCTCTTTCTGTTTCCTGTGTGTTCCACAATGCAAATTATTAATTCTCCCTTTTTATTGTTTTCGGTGTGTTTTTAGATGCCCCCCTGTTACTTGCCCAATGAGTTTCACATGTCTACAGCTTGACAAAAGTTGTTTCCCACAATTTTGAAAAGGTGCCAACAATTTTTCCCCCCCCATTTTTGGGGTTTTTGGGGGAAAAGTTTTCCCTTTTTTTCCCTTTTTTTCTTGTTTTTTTTTTGTGTTTCAAGCCCATGGTTTAGAATGTGTTAAGAAAAATGTGTAATTCAATAAATGTACATTCCTTTTTTAAAAAGATTGATTACAAAATTTGTAGTTTGTTTTAAGGGGGAAAGAATTGTCAGAGCTTTTTTTAAAAGGGGGGCGAAAAAGCAGTAGATTTTGTAGAAGACAACTGGCTAAAGGATGTACATAAGCGATCCCCCAAGCTCACGCACGACACGACCACGGACGTTTTAATCGCTATATGGTCGATAGAGCTTCCAAACAGGAAGATCTCTAAACCACACATCAGCGATCTGTATAACGACCTCGGCGGCCGTTGGGACGTGTCAACAGCATGTATTGTTAAGATCCCGACCTCGTAGGCGTGTTGAACGAAACCCTTTTTCCCAAAGCCCCTCAGCACAGATTGGTAGTTACTGTATGTCTGACAAGGTTAAAATGGCAATGAGGGAAGCGTTGTACGACTCTGAAGGGATCGAAAAAACCCCCACACACGATAGTATCTCGAAACAACGCAAAAAGGTAGAACGTTGGAGTAATCCACAAAGGCTCTGGAACAATGGATGAGGGCGCAGTTTTCCGTTTTCATCTATTGCTGAGGTGATGTTGTGGCCCCAATTGGGCTGAGGGTTACGAAAGAAACCTGTCCCACCTGGCCCCTGACATATGAGTCCCCAAACGAGGTGCTCGTGTTCATAAAGGGTGTCAAACTCAGCGATTCAGGCTCCCCAGGGGGAAAGCCACGATCAAATGCAGCCAGACCGTTCGGCACGATCAGCGACATCGCTGCAGGGGCCACATCGTTGTACATGTCACACACAGCGACCCCCGCTGACGATGTCGCTGCTGGTCTTTAAAATTGGTGTCGCTTAAGGATCCGCTAGCGATCTCGCCTTTGTGTGACAGTACTTTAATCTGTCACAGATAAGATTGCAAGATTGTGCAAAAATCTTTTAATGGGCATTACTTTGATGTAGTTTGTATTGAAAATCTAGTGTAGTTTAAAGCGGTCTTTGAATTTTTGTATTCCCTAAGTTGATGACCAATCCACTGAATAGGTCAATATCGTTCGGTGGGGGTCCAAAACTGTTAACAGTGGATGAAAGCAGTATTGAAGCGATACCACAGCTCTATTCACTGTTTTAGTGGCTCTCCCTGCTCTCAAGCTATTGAAGGCTGACATGAGATACCGCTAATATCAACAACCTATTCAAAAGGGCCCCCCCCAAACATTATGCTGAAGTTGGCCAATCGCCATCCTTCTGTCTATAGGGCTTCACTAGTCTCCACAAACAGATATCAGGTGAAAGAAGTATTCAACTGATTGTTCTCATAAGTTCCGCCAGAGGTTCTGGCAGCTGCTCTCTCAAAAGAATGTAACGGGTCTGGGAGGCGGAACCTCTGAGCTATTATACAAGGGGCTTACCTTGTAAGGAGCGGGTGGCGCCCGGGGAAGACGGACAGGAAGTCATGGCAAGTGACCGGGGCAGTCTCTGGACGAAGGCAGGGGGTCACGGCAAGTGCCCGGGGCAGTCTCTGGATAGACAGGCAGGTAGTACGGCAAGTGCCCGTGGCAGTCTCTGGTTAGACAGGCAGGAAGTCATGGCAAGTGACCGGGGCAAGTCTCTGGATAGACAGGCAGGTAGTCACGGCAAGTGACCGGGGCAGTCTCTGGATAGACAGGCAGGTAGTCACGGCAAGTGACCGGGGCAGTCTCTGGATAGACAGGCAGGTAGTCACGGCAAGTGACCGGGGCAGTCTCTGGATAGACAGGCAGGTATGACCTGTGATGGTTGAGCCTCCCGGTAGGCTAGCAGGCAGATGGTAGATGTGCGTCCTCAGATAAACGGGTCTGACTGGTCCATAGACAGACTGACAGGTGATGGTGGACAGACTGTCGGACGTTGACGCCTCAGATAGGCTGCAGACTGGTAAACGGTGAACATCAGCAGATATACGGGCAGGCTGGTCCATAGACAGACTGGCAGGTGATAGCGGGCAGACTGTCGGACGGTGGAGCCCAGGTAGGCTAGCGGACAGGTAGCAGACAGCAAACTGGCAGGAAACAGGCAGGTAACTGGTAACGGACCTGAGGGCTGAAGCAGAGTAGTGAACAGTGCAACAACATTGCTCGGGCACTCCATTAAGGAGGAGGTGCTTTATATAAGGTGGAATCCTCCGGCATTGGCCGGGGACCTTTTTTGAAAGATGCGCGCGGGCCCCTTTAAGAGCGGGGGAGTGCACGTACGGCGCCCTAAGCCCAGTGGCAGGGAAGGAGCGCGCAAGCCCCAGCAGGGCGGAAGGAGGACGCCGAACGAGGGTAAGGGGAGCGACGTCCCTGCCTGGCAGAGGGACGCTGGCGCAGGGGAAACAGCGTCCCTGCCTGGCAGAGGACAGGGACGCTGGCGCAGGGGAACAGCGTCCCTGCTGGCAGAGGACAGGGACGCTGGCGCTGGCGCTACAAAGAACAAGAGGTGTCGGGGGAGAGTGACCCACACCGATCAAAAACTGGATGATCTTATCCTTTAGGATAGGCCATCGGTATAAAAGTCCTGGGAAACCCCTTTAACATATAAAGACTATATATTGATAAAGTACGTTCTAACAGTTTTATGATATTACTCAACAGTCACACTTGTATCATGCTTGATTCTTTTTCCAAGGTATTTCCCCATGTTATCAAAAAGGAGAAACTTGCAAAAATTGTGTTAATAGCCCTACAAAATAAAAACAATTTAGAGCCTTTAACGCCAGGGGTGTTTTTGGTTTTTCATTTTCTTCTTTTGTTCCCCTTCTTACCAGAGCCGAAACTTTTTTTTATCAAAATGGTCTTGTTGAGGTCTTGTTTTTTGCGGGACGAGTTGTACTTTTGCACAACAACCTTTGGTTTTTACCATGTCGTGTAACAGAAAATGTGGAAAAAAATTCCAAGTCTGGTGAAATTGGGAAAAAAGTGCAATCCCACACTTGTTTTTTATTTGTTTATTTTTATTAGGGTCACTAAATGCTAAAACTGGCCTGCTATTATGATTCTCAGGTCATTACGAGTTCATAGACACCAAACATGTCTAGTTCTTTTTTTATCTAAGTGGTGAAAAAAATTCCAAAGTTTGTGTAAAAAAAGAAAAAAAAGTTGCCATTTTTCGGGATCTGGGGCCGGATGATGGCTTATTTTTTATGTGCCGAACTGACGTTTTTATTGATACATTTGGTGCAGATTCGTACTTTTGATCGACAGTTATTGCATTTTATAGCAATGTTGCAGCGACCAAAATGACGTAATTCTAGGTTTAGATTTTTTTCTGGCTATACCGATTGGATTACTTTTTATATATTTGATGGATCGGGCGATTCTGAACGCCGGGATGTGTATATTTGATTTTTTTTTTTGTTTTTATTTTGAATTGGGCGAAAGGGGGTGATTTCAACTTTTATTTTTTATTTTAAAAACATTTTTTGTTTTTACTTTTTACTTATTTCAGTAGTCTCCATGGGAGACTAGAAGCTGCAGTTGTCCGATCGCCTCTCCTACATAGTTTCCATGGAAGACTAGAAGCTGCAGTTGTCCGATCGCCTCTCCTACATAGAGCAGGGATGCAGCCCTGCTCTGTGTAGCAGATATGCTCACTTGCTATGAGCGCTGACCACCAGGCGGCGCTCATAACGATCCAGCAATGACAACCACAGGGGTCTTCTCCTGACCCCGAGTTGGCATGCCAACCCGTCGGCGACCCGCGGTCATGTGGCACGAGCGCTGATGGTAGTATTGAAAGACGCGCTTCCTGCGCGTTCATGTTAATTGCCGCTGTCAGAGTTTGACAGCGGCATTTAACATGTAAACAGCCGTAGGTGGATCGCGTCTTCACCCGTGGCTGTTCCGGGCACGTCAGCTGATCATATCAGCTGTCATGTGGCGGAAAAAGGTGCGGGCTCATCGCCGGAGCCCACACCAAACGGGGAGGTGTCCCAAGTCAAGGGGTAAAAGAGGTTGTTTAGGATTTTTGAAAGTTTCCGAATTCTGAGATATAACTTAATCATCCTTTTAAAAGAATTGTCCAATCCAAAAATTGTTCAGATTTTTTTTTTTTAGGCATGGATTCTGTTTAATTAAAAAACGAATGTATAATTGTCACCTGACATAGCAGCCTTATGCCACTAGCTCGAGAAGCGAAGTCTGCTGCATAATAATAATTTTATTTCTATAGCATCAACATAATCCGTAGCAATTTACAATTCAGAGGGGACTTGCACAGACAGTAAAGACATTTAAGGGTATGTAAGGGTACCGTATATACTCATGTATAAGCGACCCCCTAATTTTGCCACAAAAAACTGGGAAAACTTATTGACTCGCGTATAAGCCGGGTGCATAAACCGCCGTCCTGCTCTGTGCTGCCCCCGTCCTGCTCCTTGCTCCCCCATCCAGCTCTGTGTCCCCCCCTCCTGCTCCATCCTCCGCTGTGCTCCCCCCTTCCTGCTCCGTCCTCCTTTGCCCCCCGTCCTGCTCGTGCTCTCTGTGCTGTCCTCTTCCCCGTCCTGCTCCGTGCTCCTCTGTGCCTCCATCTCCCCCCCCCCCCCGTCCTGCTCCGTGTCCTCTGTGCCCTCCATCCTCCCCCCCCCTCCTGCTCCGTGCTCCTCGGGCTCTGTCCTCCTCCCCGCCCCCCTCCTGTTCCGTGCCTCCTCCATGCTCCGTGCTCCTCCTCTCCGTCCTCCCTTGCCCCCCGTCCTGTCCGTGCTCATTGTCCCATCTTCCCCGTCTCCGTGCTCCCCTGTCCCTCCTCCTCCGTGCCCCCCGTCCTGCTCCGTGCTCCTCTGTGCTGTCCATCTTCCTCCGTCCTACTCCGTGCTCCTCTGTGCCCTCCATCCTCCTCCCCCCGTCCTGCTCGTGCTCCTCTGTGCTCTCTGTCCTCCCCCCGTCTGCTCCGTGCTCATTGTCCTCCATGCTTCCCCCATCCTCCCCCATCATACTCCCCCTCCCGTGCCATCGCTGAACGTCCCGCAATCCTGCGTTGTACCCGTCTTTTTGCAGCTCTCCTGTGCTGAGCGGTGATGTAATACCGCTCATTAAGGCCATGAATATGGACGCCACGCCTATGGGAGTGGCGTCACGTCCATATTACATGACCTTAATGAGCGGTATTACGTCACCGCTCAGCACAGGAGAGCTGCAGGAAGCCGGGTACAACGGAGGATTGCCGGGACGTTCAGCGATGGCACGGGGAGGGTGAGTATGATGTCTCAGCCACCGACTCCTGCCGCGGCACCCCCTCCCCTGCTGGTTTCTGCCCAATGACTTGTGTATATGCCGAGGGGGCGTTTTCAGCACAAAAAAAAGGTGCTGAAAATCTCGGCTTATACACGAGTTATACGGTATGTTTCCATGTAACGTAGTGGCAGCGCTTTGGACGCAGCGGATACCCGCTCTGCCCAAAGTGCTGCCGGCTTTTGTACGCTCGGTGATTCCGCATGTATTCATTGAACACATGTAGAATCACCGCATCCTATACATAGACTGTGCTATTTATCTTGCGGATATTGAGCCTGAACCCGATGACAACAATGGGGACCCGAAATCTTGACCTGGAAAATTCCTCCCGGAACTTTGAATATTGCGATGGACTTCTGGGGGAAGTCCGTGTTTGGCATTTAGTCACAAACACAAACTGTCCAGTACGAACTTTTAAATTCGGGTTCGGTCATATCTGTTGACAAGCGATATGCAACACATTTTTGGATTTCTTGTGCTTTCCATTTTGTGGAATTACATTGCATTACAAAAAGTATTTCCATCATTTAGACATTTAAATCTACCTCAGAAACTTCGCACGTTCCAACTTTTTTTTTTTAAATAACCCTTGTTTTAATAGTTGTACACTTAATACACAGTGCCCTATTTCACGTCCTAGCTTTTCCAATGTGTGCCTACCTTAAAAATAAATAAAATAGACCTTTTACATTTTTGTGAACATGTTTCACCAGTCCAATTTGTCAATCTTGCACGCTACAACTATACTGCGGGTTTGTGCCATGTTTTGCTTTCCGGGTAACATAAATCACTATTGTTTGTCTGCTAGTGGGGAAGAAGCAGAGTGTGTAGCAGTGGAATTGGCATTCTGAGTCATGGCAAATCTATATGTGTGAATCAGGTGGGGGTTAGCAAGGAGTTCAGGACGTTTCTCACACTTGGGCAACTCTCAGCTTCGTCAGGGATAATAATGACAACAAAGATGAGGATTCTGTGTTAACCAGATCTGGAAACCTTCTCTAGATTGTCTTTCTGGTAGCCAGGGTGTATCCTCAAGTAGCGCATGGTCATTGTCATGATCACCATAATCATCCTTCTCATCTACTGCTTTCCATACTCTTCTTTTGTTTCTCCATTATGTTAGAGGGGTATTCTCGTCTGCAAGATCCTATCCCAAAATGTACTAGGTGTAATATATTTATTATTATTTTTATTAGCAAATATCTCCAATTAGCAAATCAGAAGAACTATAATAGTAATTTTTATTTTATATAACACCAACATATTCGGCAGCATGTTACAATTAAGCGGAGACTCATACAGACAAATTCAATACAAGGTTAGACAGTTTAAACAGTTAAATTAGGAGTGAGGGCCCTGCTCGTAAGCTTACAATCTACAAGAAAATAGGTCAAAAGTGCTTGTTATTTCAGATCCAGCAATTGTAATAAATAGGGATTTTCATATTAATCTGCATGATCCGGTCATCAACCAGTGTGTTTAAATGCAATTATCAGGTACAGTTATGTGCATGGATGGTGTGGAGACAGATAAATAGGAGGGATCAGATTCTGAATAATTTTTAGGTGGAGAAGAACAGGGAAGAGTTAGTTAAGTGAGTTGAGGATATAGCCTTGTTTTAAAGAGATGTGTTTTTAAAGCACACTTAAAAACATGGGGGCTTGCCAACAGTCGGGTCGTGTGGGGTAGTGCATTCCAGAAATCTGACGCAGCACTAGAGAAGTCTTGGAGACGGAGGGGCGCGGTTCGAATTATGTTTAGTGTTAGGTCAGTTTCAGAATGGAGGGAATGTCTAGGGTGATAGACAGAGATGAGGTAGGAGCTATAGGGTGGTGCAGAACTGTGGAGGACTTTGTGGTTGAGATGAGTTTATATTGTATTCTGTAGTCAATGGGTATCCAGTGTATTGACTGGCACAAGGTGGAGCTTCAGTGAAGCTGCTGGACAAATACTACCCTGGCTGTTGCTTTCAAGACGGATTGGAGAGGAGAGAGTTTGGTAAGAGGGAGACCAATTAGAAGAGAGTTGCAGTAGTCCAGATGAGAGTGAATAAGAGTGACAGTAAGAGTTTTAGCAGTTTGAAAGGTGACAAAAAATCAGAGTTTGGAGATGTTTTTAAGATGCAGGTGACATGAGTGAGTGATCGGATATTGGGACTAAAGGAAAGTTGAGTGTCAAATATAACCCCAAGACAGCGGGCGTGCCGCTTGGGAGTTATAGTTAAACTATCCAAGGTACTTTTAATCTTAGGTAGAGTTGGATTAGTAAAAGGAGGAAATGCAAGAAGTTTAGTTTGAGTGATTCAGTTTCAGCTGGGCATTATGTTAGAGACAGCAGACAAACAATCCTTGGTATTTTGTACTAGGGTTGGGGTGATGTCAGGGGAATAAGTGTATAATTGGGTGTCGTCAGCATAGAGATGATACTGGAACCCAAACCTATTGATTGATTTTTGACCAATAAGGGCTGTAAATAAAGAGATGAGAAGGTGGCGTAGGACTGAGCTCTGAGAAACCCCCCAATAGTAGCGAGGAGAGGAGTAACAGCTGGCAAAAGATACAGCTCTGGCAAAAATTAAGAGACCACTGCACAGTTTAATAAAAATCTTTTTTACATGTCTGACAGCCATTCCATTCCAGTGTCAGTTGAATTCCAACCAGTGTACACATCATTCTACTTAATGTGCTTCTGATTAGGTGATCACCTGAACCAAATCCTATTTAACGAAGGAAAGTATAAAAAACACTGCTGTGGTGTTCACAATCCTGTTGCAGTAGGACAAGCTGGATGGCAAAACAAGTGCTAGTAATATCCCAAAAGTAATTGGAATGGAAAAAATAACTTTTAACCATGCCAAAGGAGTTGAAAATAAAAGTCTTGAGTGAGGAAAAGAAGGGCTCAATTTTGGCTCTACTAGCAGAGGGATACAGTGAGCGTCATGTTGCCTCCATTCTTAAGTCCATTACAACAAGGTCAAGCAGCAGAGATTGGGGACAAGAAAGCTACAGTACAGACCGGCAGAGAAAATTACTCTCCACTGACCGGGATGACCGTCATCCTATTCGAATGTCACTCAGCAACTTCTGAATGACATCAAGTGACCTACAAAAAGAATGGCAAATGGCAGCTGGGGTGAAGTGCACGTCAAGAACAGTTCGTAACAGGCTCCCAGAGGCAGGGCTCAAGTCATGTAAAGCTAGAAAAAAGCCTTTCATCAATGAGAAGCAAAGGAGAGCCAGGCTGAAGTTTGCCAAAGACCATAAGGATTAGACCATAGAGGACTGGAGTAAGGTAATCTTCTCTGCTGAGTCTAATTTTCAGCTTTGCCCAACACCTGGTCGTCCAATGGTTAGACGGAGACCTGGAGAGGCGGACAAGCCAAAGTGTCTTGCACCCACTGTGAAATTTGCTGGAGAATCGGTGATGATCTGGGGATGCTTCAGCAAGGCTGGAATTGGGAAGGTTAATCTTTGCGAAGGACGTATAAATCAAGCCGCATACAAAGTTAACCTGGAAAAACAGTTGATTCCTTCTGCTCAGGCAATGTTCCCCAACTCTGAGGACTGTTTTTTTTCAGCAGGACAATGCGCCATGCCACACAGCTAGGTCAATCAATGTGTGAATGAAGGACCACCACATCAAATCCCTGTCATTGCCAGCCCAATCTCCAGACCTAAACCCATTGAAAACCTCTGGAATGTAATCAAGAAGAAGATGGATATTCACAAGCCATCAAAAAAGAACTACTGTTTAAATTTTTGTACCAGGAGTGGCATAAGGTCACCCAAAAGCAGTGTGAAAGACTGGTGGAAAGCATGCCAAGATGCATGAAAGCTGTGATTAAAAATCGTGGTTATTCCACAAAATATTGATTTCTGAATTTTTCCTGAGTTAAAACATTAGTATTGTTGTTTCTAAATGATTATGAACTTGTTTTCTTAGCATTATTTGAGGTCTGAAAGTACTGCATTTTTTTTTGTTATTTTGACCATTTCTAATTTTCTGAAAATAAATACAAAATTTATTGCTTGGAAATTTGGAGACATGTGAACAGTGAAGGAGCAGTCAGAGAGGTAGGAGGAGAACCAGGAGAGAACAGTGTCCTTGAGGCCGATCAAACGGAGCATAGTGAGGAGGACCTTGTCATCCACAGTGTCAAATGCAGCAGAGAGATCCAGGAGAATCAGCAGGGAGCAGTGACCATTAGATTTCTCTGTTAATAGATTGTTAGAGACTTTAGTAAGGACAATTTCGGTAGAGTGTAGAGAATGGAAACCAGATATTGCGAGGATAAAGAAGAGTGATCTGAGAGATAGCGGATTAGACGGAATCGACCAAGTGTTTCAGGAGTTTAGATATGAAGGGAAGATTACAGAAAGGTCTATAGCTAGCAGCACAGTCCTGGTCGAGGAATGTTTTTTTTTTAAGTAAAGGGTTTATGATGGCATGTTTAAATGATGAGGGAAAGATACTAGAAGAAAGAAAGGTTTAAATATTTTTGTTAGTTGAGTGGTGACAATTGGTAAGAGAGACTGCAGGAGACGTGATGGAATTGGGTGGGTCAGTGTTGCAGGTTGTAGGCCAAGAAGAAGCGAGGAGCTGGGTAACTTCTTCTGTAACAGGCTCAAAGATGGCAAGTGAGCTTCAAGTGTGGCAGGAAAGGGGATCCAGGCACTAAGGAGATTGGGCAGAAATGTTCTGATGCATATGGTTGATTTTTTTTTCTTCTAGGAAATCAGTGACCAGATCCTCACCACTGATGTTCGTGCTGAGGGACGGTGCTTTAGTGCTCAGGATGGAGTTTAGGGTTTCAAAAAGTCATATTGGATTATTAGTGAAGTGATGAGCATGGTGAAGTAGGATTGTTTGGCCAGATGAAGGGCAGAGTTTTGAGCATGAACTTATAGTGGATGAAATCCTCTAGCGCCCTTGAGCAACTCTTAACCCTACAATGCGTATCGGGGGTCTTTTAGGCCCCCGTGCTTACTTTTTTAATATTATCTGCAAAATTACTTTAGTTAGAATTTTGAAACTTTAGGTATTCCTCAAGTTTGTCATTGTTGGTAATATCCAGTTGTTCATATAATGTTTTTGCTAGGCATTTTGGTGTAACAATGCTTTTTTGGGGAATACCCCATCTGTACGGAAACGGGGGCCTTTTAGGCCCCTGCTATTTTTATGATGTATTCAGCAGTGTTTGTGTCTCATTTTACTTTATTTGTAGTCAGGGTTGCTGGTGGAGGGGTCAGGGGGGTGGATCATGCCATGTGAGGAAGTCATATGATTTTGGGAGGGAGTGATAAGGCCATGACATCTCAGGTTCTTCTGAACACAGGAATGAGCTGTGTAAGAGAGTACTGAGGACAGTATACACTGTGAGCTAATTGCTGAAGGACCTGTGATGATATGTTGTTGGGAGGAAGTCTGACTCCTTTTCAGTCTCTTTGTTTCTATAAGAAGCTTGCAAAGGCTAGAGCTTGAGAGCCACAAAAATCCAGAGAATTGTACACCACCTATAAGTAAGTATAAAAGGTAAGAGATGTTGAGGATGAGCGGAGGAAGGGGCACTTTACAGCGATATTGTACCACTTGTGGGGAAAATGTCTGTAAAGAACTTTCTTCAGAAAAGATAACATGTGAAAATTGTTTGAAAGACCAATAAAATTGAAAATAAAAAGTTAGAAAAGAAATGTAGCTGCAGCTAGTTTACTCAAGATTTATATACCTTTGTCTGTTTTTCATATCTTTGAAATCTGAAAAAAAAAAGTTTTTTGGTGTTTTTTGCAAAAAAATTGTAATTAAAATGTTGTGCATTATTCATATCTTATCTTGCAATTTTGAAATAATCTTGTAAAAGTTATTTGTGAGTTTCTCCATATGATTTGCACAGGGGCCTAAAAGGCCCCCGTTACAAAAAAGTGTAGATTTGTGATGTCACGCATGCTAGGGTTAAACTGTATTTCTAAGTCGCTTACCCATGTACAGGGCATTGCAGTAGCTTAGGTATCCATGATTACGGCCACTCATGGTGACAGCAGTTAGTGGTAAGTGACATAGTTAAGCAGAACTATATTACATTTCTAATTGGATGCATTTGCTAATCTTATTGCACCTACTACTTATTGGGATAGGATACTGGAGATGGGCATACCCTTTAACCATATGTGTGTCGAGGAAACCTTTTGTTTTTGTAGAAGCCCAAATCCCACATGTCTAAGGCTACTTTCACACATCATTTTTTTTTGTGTCAGGCATAATCCGTCATATACCTTATGTGACGGATCCGGCGCTGATCTTGAAAAAACTGATGGAACTGATCAGTTTTCTTGCCCGATGTGACATTTTCAACCCGGAAAAAGAAATTTCCTATGGGGAAAATGTAGGTACGCATGAGAGAGAGACATTGGTTTCCAGAACCCTTATCAGTCTTTTGACGGATTTCACAAAAGACTGGTCCGGTTCCATAGACTTCTATTATTTCCGGCCGCCTGATGTGCCGATTCAGGCACTATCAGGCGGCTCCGGAAAAAAAAAAAAACGTTGCAGTCAGCATCTTGTCCGGCCGCCGGAATGTACATCTGGCCAAAAACGGATGCAACGCAATGACATCAGGCGCGATCCGGCGCTAATGAAAGTCAATGCCAAAAAAACGCATCCGGTACCGGATCCGTTTTTTTAAAAACACGCCGGATCGCGCCTGACGTAAAAAAACTGATGTGTGAAAGTAGCCTAAGTTCACCACAATCAATGCCATGCCACCTTAAATGTACTGCCTTTTGTCAAATGATGGTGCACACTCAGCCTCCTTAGAAGCTAAGTAGCTGTCATTACTTATTGAAGAAAAAAGCTGTCTCTGCTTTCCTTTATTTGTTTGGGAAATTAAGTTTTTGGCCATAGGCTGGGGTGAATTTCCCCGATAGGACTTTACACAGAATATTGCCTCAACACAGGACAGGGCAAAAGGGGCAATTTATTTTATAATAATTTGCTTATGTGACTCCCAATTTTTCAGTCTCAGTTTCTTCCTTATTTTTTCATAAATAAAACTTATTTTTGTGTGTGCTTCAATTGGGCGAAGTTCCCACTGTAGGGCCCTGCACAAGAATGAGCCCCTGCCCAGGACTGGAAATATAAAAGGCTCTATTTCTTATACTACATGTATTCTCTATTAAACAAATTTCAGGTCGCTTAGTGGATGGAATCTACTCAATGCTGTCGGATACATCTACATGTACATTCCTTAAGTGGGTGAAGCCTTTTGTGGATAGGGCAGTTACGGTTGCTGTCCATAACTTTAGGAGCAATAGCATATGTTTAGTGAAGGAGAGTGCAGTAAGTGAAACGCGCGTCCTCACTGATGCTGTACCCCTTAACTCTTTACGTTTCGTGGTAATCTTATCATACATTGTAGATGATGATGAAGTTGGTAGAGTAGATTCAGTGAAGTCGAAGCTGGGATCCTTCTTCTGAGCTTGGTCACTGATGAACCTGGAAAAAATGCGAAAAAGGAGGAAAGGACATGTTATGCTCTCTTGTGTTCTTTGAACCCGTTTTTCCTGCATGTTGTATGGCAACTTGGACACTACTGGGTTTGCGGAAGGAGCAGTGTCAAGGTAGCTCAGTCCGGAAAGACGTGGTTCTAATTTTGCGAACTTCTGTTTCCTTTAGCAAGGCGCTTAGATCTTTGTTTCCAGTTGCCTTTGTTAGTTATCTTTTGGAAAGGTTTGCAGTCTCTTAAAGAAGGCACATTCTATGGCTTCTGAGCTGCATTGGTTTCTTCCAGTCTCTCTCATCCTGCAATAATGCCTGCATCTGAATGGTCCACATGAACTGCTGTTATTGTCTTGATGCCCTCCGCTGATTCTGGGTCTAACCAGTTAAGCAGTTAGCAAATCCAGTTGTTCCTTGGCGGTAAGGTTAAGATCTTGGATTCAATTTATAAGCAAATTGGGTACTAGGATAGAACCAACAGATTTCAAGATAAGCTAGCAATAAGTGCTAAATAAATAAAATGTAACCTTTTAATCTATTCCATTAAAGCCTTACACACATACAAAATCATATTAATATTAAAAAGATTGTCCCTAGGGACAAAGTGCTCAGGCAGAAAAATAAATACCTGCATGAAAATAACCCACACCAGACTAAATTGCACATTCAATAGACTCCTTCCTCAACAACAACTAGTCACAAATGAAATCTGGTAATGGGGAAAGCTCCTTATATCAAAGCAAGAATCTTCCACAAAATTACTCTTAATATCGTTGGCACAGTCTCACCATAGGGTACATCAGAAATTAAATCCCGTGCCTGTCATGATCCCATAGTAGTCCTCTCCAATAGAGTTGAGCGAATATGTTCAGAATCGTTCACCGAATCTGAATTTGCCATATTTGTACCATATTGTTTCCCTATTCGTGCCAAACTTATGTTTGATGATCGATTCCAAACATATTCGGTAATTTCTCCTCCCATTGACTCTAATGATTTTCGGCTGTGTTCAGCGACTATTGCAAAAACAATATTCTCCGCCAATCATAATCTGAACCGAATTCTGAAAAATTCACTCAACTACACTGTCTGACACTGCCATGCCCAGGTCTGAAAAGATGAAGGTGTGTCACTCCCTACACATTTACTCTTCTAAGGTAAGCTTCTTCAGGGGAGACTAGTCAGGCTGGTGAGTCAATATCACCATCATGCCTGCACCCTAATGTTGCTGTTCAAACTCATCCAACCCTCTTGCCTATCTGCCTAAGGCCTTATATCCTAACTTATCGTACTTCCCCTCCGGGAGCATCCACATCAATTCCAGTAGTTGCAACGCAACTCCCGGCGGTGACCCGCAGACCGCCACCCCTGGGACAAGATACTCAAGCAAATGTCCCTACTGCTTGCTACACTCTCAACATAGGAGCGATTATGCACGAATATGACTGGGGCAAGCAGTATATATACTGCAAGCAACGATGGTTAGTCCCATTAACCAATTGTGGTATATTTAACCCTTTCTGGGGAATTAATAGAACATTAGTCACAGCATCAGAAAAAAAACAAAAACAAACCAGAGACAATGGTATTCCTGATGTATTTGCACGTTCATCTCAATTACAGACAACAGGTTGCTATCGCCAACAAACAATAGAGTAATGGACGAGGGATCAGGTGGACCAATAAGATTTTAAATAATGTTTCTAAATTATTTTAAAGAGTATTAGTGGGGACAATTTTGCCTGTGTACAAGGTTATGCCTATAACTAGCCATGTTGTACTCTATTCTAATCTATCCCATACCTATCAGTGGACATTGGCACCCTTACACCTGTGGAAATGGTGCCCCCACTCCTCGTCGGCTGACCCTATACTTCTGCCCCTTTTGTGCTCTAAATCTATAGTAAACACTTGTACGAGATCTGTTGATTTAGATCACTGGGTGCAGCAGTCGGTAGATCCATCTTGTTTCCCTCTGCAAGATCCTTATCCCAATTCCCTCCTGTATGTGGGATCATGATCCGCCCTATCCCAACAAAACTCATTACCCCTGTCTGACTTTGATGTATATTGTTAACGTGCCTGGCTAACTGTGTCGCTTTTATTAATTCTGTTCCACAGATGTTCCCCCACCTCCTTCTCAGCTCTTCGTTTTTCTTATATACTCCATGCCACATTGGCATGTGGCTTTGTTAATAACACACTTGGAGCTGCAATTAAAGAATGACCTAATTATAAACGTTTCTCCCATCACATTGCTCTTAAAACTCTTGCTTTGAGTTATCGACTTGCATGCCACATGGCCACCACACATCATTATAGTGGTAGACTGTAGCTAGTTTTTGTCACACTGATGTGTAGTGGGTGTGCACTAGCCTGTCTTTTAATCTACCTTTTTCATAGGTAATTTGTGGAAATGATTTAACTAGTCCACCGATAACCTCATCCATTTTGCAGGATAGCCCAATGTTTCTGGAATATTTTCTTAACTTTGTTTGCTTTATTGAAGAAGGTGGTAATAAGTTTGCAGGTGTTATTATCCTCAATGTGTTTTGGAGATGGATTTAAATGGGTGATGCGGTCCTTAGCCTGCATTTCCTGATATGCTTTAGATAAAATTAAGGTCTTGAATTAACACTTGAAAGGTCGACTTCTTCACTCTATAGTTCTCGGCACGATCATCAAACTTTGAGAAACTGATGTTTATTAACTTCCTTCGAATTATGTATCTGGCAAAGTCAAGCATGTTCGATCTGGTCACAATTGCAGGATTAACTTGTGGTGCCCCTAGAGGATGTATGTGTATTCGTATGGGAGACTGGACGTGGCGCTGGTACAGATGGTAAATGTCTTAGCACGTAGTTAGTAATGCGATCAGCTGGGTCTTCCACTTGTCCTGGAATTAGGCAGTCCATATCAGGATCTTGACCTAGTGCTTGTTCAAGGACTTTCATTTTAGAGAGGGCTGCTGCTTCTTCCCTTTCTTCATGGAGTATTTATATTTTTGCTTCTACTTCTGCCTCTTGTATTTTCCTTTGGGCTTCTATCTCTGCTCCCTTCCTAGCAAAGGAGCTTCTAACTTTAGCTTCCAATGCAGTCGCATAGATTTCCAGTAGCATGTCAGACAATGTTGACTTTCTAGAGGAAGATCGTGATGTGATTTTTGTCTGCGTCATACGATTGTGACTTAACCTTTTAGAGTTGTGCGATGCGGATTTCTGCCTTATCCTGGGCATCTCGTACTAGTGCAGTCTTTTCCTTGAGTAGACTTTCCCTTTCAGCTAGCTCTGCTGTGACATCATCCATGGATTTGTTGTTTGCTTGGTTACACGTTTGAGATATACACCATGTTCTGCCGTAAGCGTTGACTCTGCTCTAGTTGCATCTGTGGTGTCAGGAACATGATTGCTTGCCTCAGAGGGATCCACTGAGCTTTTTGTGGAAATACCATGGCTAAGATGTTGAACGGTTATAGACTTGCTAGCAGACAGTGCATATAAACACAGGCACTGTAGGCTTAGGTCTCCTGTTGCTATTCTGCCACCGATGCATGTACGTGAGATTTGTCTGCGGGATGTGAGGGATCTCTGTATATGCAATGGCAGATAATGTTACTCGCTACCCTTCCCTCATATGTTTGACCAGCTGCATGTGGTTGATTCAGGAAGGACAATGCAGTTATGAAATTTAACCACTTTTATTCACAGTACCTTGGTGAGATAAGGTAGGATATCAAGGAAGATGAATGGATAAGGTAGAATATTGAGGGTAGAGGTAAGGGGAGAATCTTCTCTTCAGTCCTGATGCACGTGCTGCAAGATGCCACTGACTAGCAGAAAGGATGAGAGGAAAAAGATAGGAGGAGTTAGAGAGAGACATTGTGGGAATTACAGCTTCAGAACATGACAAAATATAACAACAAACACTGTAACCATGATATCTATACATGATCGTGAATTAAGTAATCCAAATAACATTAAGCAAATGTCCCTGTAATAGTTGAAGGCCTTTGCAGATGATTAGCTGAACAGCACAATTAAGATTCTGCAATTCAGTAGTTAAAAAAGGAGATTAACGTTTCACAGTAGACCTCTGCTGTATAAAAGAAACCGTTACCGAGTGGAATAACAATTTTGTAGTTTTTATTTTCTCGTGTTTCGTGCTCACGCCAAGCTCTCTTTCAAACTGCATACAATCATTTCTGATTCCATAGAATTTACCTAGTAAAGACTAATTTTTCTAGTGCTGGAGTAGCTATTGCTGCTTCTTCAGCTACTATATCAAGATTCTCCAATTCAGTAGTGTCATTTTTCGTCATTAACTCCACAAGGTTGGATTGGGTCATCACACAAGGAATAGCACCCGGACTTTGTTTCCTATGGTCTGAACACCGTTCTAGCCATAAAAGTCCAAGATTGATAGGACACAATAAACGACATTGTTTCTATAAGAATGGATGGCTGGTAAGTCCAGGACCCTGGTCAACTAACTTTGGTGTGCCACGGGCCTTGGCAGGTGAATTCTAAGTTGGTCCCATACAGAAAATTTCAGTTCTAGTAAACTTAGTGCCACAACACGCTTTGAGGGATTATTTTTGGACACTTAATTGTAATAGCATGAAAAATCTGTCTCTGCTGTGTTGTTAAATATTTTTGTTACCACTGGTTACCATCTGTGTCGATGGTGAGGTCACTTTGACATTATTGTCGCTATGTTTGTGTTAGAGCGTCACAAGAATTCAATGCAGTCCTAGGAGACCTTAGATGGTTCTACATCTTTTCCTGGCAAAGAAAGGATTAGCAGTACTTGTGATTTGCAGTGAATCAATTTTTATTTTTTAAGTTTTGATGAAGTTGTTAAATTTAAGTATCAAGACAGAGCGATTCGGTCATCTCTATATATGATCAAATAAAATAGCCTTTACTAGAGCTAACCTTACTCATATTCAATTCATTTTATACGTTAGAAGTACTGAATAGAATACAAACTTGTAAAAGTAAAATCTTCATTAAGTTATTAATTGACTGCGTGTATTTTCTATTTTGCTGGAGTTATTACTGAAGAGAAAAATGCCAGTAATAATTTCTCTGCTAGAATTCAATGTAACGTTTGCAAGGTGCATGAAATTTGCCCTTTATTTTCCTCTGTTCTGTTTCATGATGCGTAAAATTCAGATTCTCTTGAAAGGTAAAAGTATTCTATTCTGCTTTATATTCTGTTCTGGAGATGTGGTAAACACAGATTGGTTTCTTTTTAACTATATTCCTTAGGTTACTATGTCTGTGAATTCAGCAGTGTCTTAAGATACAATAAATCAAAGCGAAAACTCTAACCTTTTAAGCCTATAAAGCTTCACGTCCATACTTCAGGAATTTCTGAGGACAGCACATTTTCACTTACTGTACACACCAAGGATAATCAACTAGTTTTAATAAAGGTCCCCTTACCTGCATCTGTAGCCAGGTGAAAATGCGAGATGAACATATTACAGTGAAGATGCTTTCTTGTAAACATTTTACAAAATTTGTGTCTCCGCAGTCGTTATGCCTCTTGTGGCTGACTTGTGATGGATACATTAAAAAAGACAATGCCCTCCTTAATTTTTTATATTTCAAAGAGTTTATTGAACCACTATTCTGTGAACAGTAGAAAATCAAATCATATGAAGACCTAATAAACTATAACATATTAGAAGGTGACAAAAAGTGCAGACAAAAAAAGATTGGCTCGTCATAATGGTAATGGTACAACAAAGAAAATATGTCCATGTCTCTGAAATATGACTGTCCATTAGAATGAGAATTTAACCAGAACGTGTTGTAGGACAAGACCAACAAGTCTGTGACCCACCAATCTGTCACTTATTGAGAGAGCACCACTTACAGCCTACTAATTTTTTTTTTCTCTCCAGTCATAGCATAGGAAGTCACCAAACAACAAAATGAAAAAACAGAATAGAGTGGAAAGGAAAAACAAATTACGGTAGACTAGCCAGCAAGAAGAGAGATTCAGAGAAAGTATTTCTCCGGTCCTCAAAATCAAAGAAGAAAACATGTTGGGTCCATGAGTTTAGCTATGGAAAGTATTTTTATATCCTCCAAATAATGGATCCATGGTAGGCAGTTTCTCTCAAACAAGGTGACACTATCTGGAATGATACTAAAGAACGACTCTAGTATGATCAAACTATGATTCGTGAGTCTTAATTTTACTCAACATTAATCAAAGTAGTCTTCAAGCTCCTGCATTAGTGATTCTGGAAATAAACTAGTTTTTGAGTGCATTTCAGGAAATCCGGTATAGGTGTGTTTTGTAATGCCTCCCTGGGAGATCTGCTAAGGCTACTTTCACACATCAGTTTTTTTACGTCAGGCGCGATCTGGCGTGTTTTTAAAAAAACGGATCCGGTACCGGATGCGTTTTTTTGTAATTGACTTTCATTAGCGCCGGATCGCTCCTGATGTCGTGGCGGCCGGACACGACGCTCACTGCAACGGTTTTTTTTTTTTTTCCGGACCCGCCTGAAGCGGCGCATCAGGCGGCCGGAAATAATACAAGTGCATGGTACCGGACCAGTCTTTTGTGCAATCCGTCAAAAGACTGATCCGGATTCTGGAAACCAAGGTCTCTCTCTCTCCTTGGTCCGGACATGCGTACCTGTATTTTCCAGATAGAAAATTTATTTTTCCAAGTTGAAAAGGTCAGGTCGGATCCGGCAAAAAAACTGATCCGTTGCATCAGTTTTTTCAAAATCCGCGCCGGATCCGTCCTATCAGGTATACGACGGATTATGCCTGACACAAAAAACCTGATGTGTGAAAGTAGCCTTAGAGAGACTTTGGTGACTGAGGTAATAAAAGTAAAATCCAAAAGCATTGTCTTTTAGGGCAGGACAACCAGACATGTTAAAGCTATGTTCTCTTTTCCAGATCCAGTAGCAATCTGTTGGCAAAAAAAAAGTTGTGCAGTCACAACTTTTTGTTTGTTTTTAAGAAACTAACTTCAGCTACAATTTTTTTTTTTTAACATTGAAGTCTATGGACAATGGATCCATTAGTCATCCTTTATCTTGCAAAAGCAGATCATTTTCAAATTAAAGAAAAGCGTACAGCTAATTAATGGATCCGTCGTCCATAGACTTATGTTTAAAAAAAAAAAAAACACTGATCCAGCTGAAATCGGTGTGCACAACTTTTTTTATCAACTGATTGTTCCTGGATTTCTTGTAACAGATGATTACTGGACATTTGAACATGGCCTAATAGAGATCCTGCACTCCCACAACTCCTGTGGATACATTTCCAGGTCCAACAGTGTTATTAGGACATATGCTAAAAAAATGGATTTGTCATTTAAATCTCCATACTTTTGTTTGATTCAGCCCAAAACCTGATGGATTTGTTGAAACTGAAAACATTCTGAAGAGGGCATGTAATAAAAACTTAAGTTTTCCTGGGAATTTATAATGAATCGATTTGATACTGTCACTTTCATTTTTTTTCAATAATAATTTAGATCAAGCGATTGTAATACACTTGCAAATATACCTTTATAAATGAAATCCAAAAGAGAACCTTTCAAAAACCATCCAGAAGATATTCCCCAATACTGTTTCATAATTTGCTCGTTGTCAGGGTAAATCCATATTTGTCTTCTGATACTGAATACGTCATTCTATGGGTGGGGGTGGAGCCTACACAGTGTTCGCGCTCCTGGATCAATCCGATGCACTTTGTCAGTGCTGGCAGGTTAACTCAGTCTTCGTCACAATGCTCCAGCTGTGTCAGCTGTTGGTTGTCAGCCACAACTCTTCTGCCTTTCCAGCTGATTGTCCTGTGTGCTCAGGAACATCGGCACTTCTCAGTGTATATAACACAGACACACAGAACAATCATCTGACAGGGCAGAAAGGAGCTCAGTAACATCAGCAGTTCTGTCCTGTCAGCTGGTTCCTGTGTGCTACGTGACACATGTACTGCTCAATGTATAGCACAGACACACAGGACAATCAGCTGAAAAGGCAGAAGGAGCTCAGTGACTTTGGCACTTCTTTCTGTCAGCTGGTTCCTGTGTGCTCTGTGACATCGGCACTTCTCAGTCGACCTGTCATTGGCTACAGCAGAACAAAGTGAAGGTTCTGGAGTGGCCATCTCAGTCTCCTGACCTCAATATCATTAAGCCACTCTGGGGAGATCTCAAGCGTGCAGTTCATGCTAGACAGCCCAGGAATTTAAGGGAACTGTAGGCTTTTTGCCAAGAAGAGTTGGCAGCTTTACCATCTGAGAAAATAAAGAACCTCATTCACAACTACCACAAAAGACTTCAAGCTTTCATTGATGTTAGAGGGGGCAATACGCAGTATTAAGAAATGGGGTATGTGAACTTTTGATCAGGGTCATTTGGATGTTTTGGGTTGTCGTTATGATTTAAAAAGAGAAAACACAGTAGTTTTACAATAAATGGCTTCACCCAACCACTAACCATGAGTGGAGAAAAAGTTTTGGCGTTCTCATTCATATTCTCTGAAGAAAGGCCAAGAAAGCAAAAATTCTGCCGGGGTATGTAAACTTTTGAGCACAACTGTTTGTGTTATGCACTACAGATATGATTTAGATAGATATCTATAGGTAGATAGGCTTACCCATAGAAAGTTTTCAGTATCTGTGGACTCGAATATGGATTTACCCTGACATTGAGCAAATTGGTTCAGAAACCACATAGGGGTACATCTTTTAGAAGGTTTTTGGATTTCATCTATAAGGTATAGTTGAAAGTTTATTTAAATTGCTTCCTCTACATTATTATTATTATTATTATTATTAAATAATTAAAGTTGTGCTTTAAGAGGCCCTTATTTGTCTACTACAAGAACACTCGCCTCCTGACCAGGAGGAAAGCTTTCTTAATGGGAACTAGAGGAGTGTTGGAACAGCGACTGTGTGATCTTTTTGATAGGTGATTCCAAAGGCCCTCATATATTTGATTTACAAGAGCATTTCTGTGGGCTTAAGACAGCTGTTGTCCAAGTTCTGGATTTGGATTTCTTTTTTTCAGCTGCAGATGGAAGGAAGAGAGCCACAGTAATTCATTACTGATGGGTAGGCGGAGCCCCAGATCAGGATGACACCTCAGATCAAAAGCGTGTTGACTGGCTGGCTCCTCCAGCTCGGGCTCCTCCTACTCAGCTCCTTCAGTCTAAGATTTGAGGTCTCAGAGGATGGTCGCTGCTAATGCAGCTCCTCAGAAGATTTTATTATTTTATATCGGACAAGAGACTTGGATCACCAGTTGGTCTAGAGGTCTCAGGGGTACCAGCGCTGCTGTACTCCAACCTCTCCCTTGGCGGATCTGTATTTACATTATGGTCCCTGCAGAATCTTGCCGACCCTGGGGGATGAGGATGGCTTCCCTGGCGGGGACGCAAACCACACGTGCGGTCACTGCGTTCCTCGCCCTGGGGGGAAGCATGGGCACAAGCGCCACAAATCCTGAGGGGTCCCTGTGGCGCTAAGCTGGTGAGTACTCCACACAAATTTTATTATGATAATGTGTGAGTGCTTTAGCGTCTGAGAGTGGCAGCGCTATTACATGTATATCAGTATGCTTCAGCGCTGCGGTGACAGCGCTGTTACATGTAGATGTGGTGAACTTTTGTCCGCAGGCAGATACCTGCAGGACAGAGAGTGAGCAGGAGCTAGGGAGTTCGCGCTCAATATTTGAGCTGGCGGGGGGCGTGGCCTAACTCTGCCCGGTCTTTTGTACAGGAAGACGCGCGCTCTGGCGCTTCTCTTCCGACTCCCTCACTACGGCGGCCATTACAAAGGCTCCAGGGCTCCTCAGACCGCTCCTCTCCTCATAGACACCACGGCCAGCTGGGTGAGTGCAAATTCCTCACCCCGCAGCGCAGCGATCGTTATCCTGCAGCTGCGGTCTCACTGGAGACCTGTATATTTAGCTGGGGCTCACACAATATATATTGTGGGGAGTCTGCGACATTAACCCTTCTGAGGGTTATTTCTGCCAGCGTTTTTGCTGAATACCGCTGGGGTAGCTCTATCTGAAGAGAGCTTTAACCCTTCAGCGATTTAAAAAAAAAAAAACGCATATTTTGCGGGTGCTGCCACTTTGACCTGCTAATACTGGGAGGCATGTCTGAACAGAGTTCAGAAGCCGCGGACCATGTCCCAGTGCCACTGCGGCAATCTGATACGCAGACCTCAACAGCGTCTAGCGCTGCGGTCGACAGTGGTGCAAAATTGGATGATATCGCTCGCTCGATTAACAGCTTGTCTGACCTTTTAGGTCAATATGTGTCTGCTAATTCCTCTCATAGGAAGCGACGCAGGCCGTTACCGGCCTCTACACGAAGCGAGTCAGATGTATCCGATTTGGATGGTGGACAGGGTTCCCCTTTAAGTTCGAAAGGAGAAATATCCGATTCAGATGAGAACGAACGGCAGGGTGTTCTTCTCTGGCGAAACGTACGGAGGCATTGATTGACGCCATGAGAGAGGTTTTACAGTTACCGGAGGTGGTAGCTAGTCGTCCTGGTAAATCAGCACGTATGTTCCAGGAGTACCGTACTTCGCGTACAACATTACCAGCTCTGCTCTGGAGGAGCTTAATAGTGTAATAGAAGAGGAACGTCTGTGTCCAGATAAGCGTTTTCACGGAACGCATTTCTTTGATGCGCTTTATCCTTGCTCTGCGGAGTTAAAGGATAATTGGACTTCTGCTCCTGAGGTGGATGTTTCCTTATCCCAGCTTAGTAAGTCCTCATTACTCCCTGTTAAAGGGAAGGCGAGTTTGCAGGAGCCGTTGGACAGAAAAACGGAGATGGCGGCAAAATCAAGTTATGAGGCCGCGGGTCATGGATTCCGAGCGGTGCTAGGATCCATGTGTGCTTCTAGAGCTTCTCTAGGCTGGTTGGCACGTCTAAAGACGGCGTTGCAGAACGGATCTTCGTTATCTGATATACAGGAAATTTGCGAATGGTTGGAAACTGCAGCCTGTTATATCTTTGATGCCGGTCTGGATACGGCATCCCTTCTGGCCAGAGCGCAGTCTACAGCGGTCACAGTCAGAAGAGCTTTATGGCTCAGACAGTGGGCCGGGGACGCAGTTTCCAAACAAGGTTTATTGGCCTTACCTTACAAGAGTGGCCTCCTTTTTGGATCCGACCTCACGGAGCTGATTTCCAAGGCAAAGGCGAAGGAAACAGCATTGCCACAGCGTAGGGCCATGGCTTCGGTGTCTAGCAAGCCTGGTGTCTATAGCGGTCGGCGGTCCTTTCGGGGCCGAGGACGATTCGGTCACTCCTCGTGGGGATCGGGTCGTTCTTCTTTCTCGGGAAAGAAGTCCTCTCAGAAAGCTCGTACTCCCTGGAAGCAGAATTTCCGTCAGGACAAGCGGGAATCTGACAAGAAGCCCGCCAAGTCGGACTGACGCCAGGGGTCCACTCGAGGACTCTCGAGTGGGGGGTCGCCTGCTTCATTTCAAGGCGATTTGGATGTCTCGCGTTCCAGATTCCTGGGTAACGCGGGTAGTGTCGGCAGGCTATTTCATAGAGTTTTCTTCTCGACCCCCAAATATTTTTCGTCAGTCTCGCATTCCGTCAGAACCCGAGCTTTTTGTCGCTCTGCAGCGAGAGGTCGAATTTCTGCTACAAAAGGGTGTAATAATACCGGTTCCGTCAGAGGACCGAGGAAAAGGTTTTTATTCCAACCTTTTTGTGGTTCCCAAAAGGAGAACAAATTTCGCCCGATTCTGGATCTCAAGCGATTAAACCGGCATGTCCACACCCGAAAATTTCGCATGGAGTCACTTCGCTCTGTTGTAGCAGCTCTGTCAAAGAACGATTTTCTGGTGTCAATCGATATTCGCGACGCCTATTTGCATGTTCCCATCGGAAGGGCTCATCAGCGCTTTCTTCGGTTTGCCATAGGACAGGATCACTATCAGTTCGTGGATCTGCCTTTCGGCCTAGCCTCAGCGCCCAGAGTCTTTACAAAAATTCTGGCGCCCCTCATGGCAATCCTTCGAAGACAGGGGATTACGATTCTTCCTTATCTGGACGATCTTTTGATAGTGGCTTCCTCGGAAGAGGAGGCAGTGACGGCTCGCGATTTGTCTCTTCAGCTTCTGAAGGACTTCGGTTGGCTGGTCAATTGGGAGAAGTCGTTCCTGGAACCATCGAGGGCAATCCTCTTTTTGGGGATGCATCTCGACACGATTCGGACAGTAGTTTCTCTACCGCCGGACAAACAGGCATGTCTTCTTCGACATGTGCAGATTATGAAATCCTCGACAGCAATGTCCCTGCGGAAGTGTATGCGTCTTCTGGGACTGATGGTGGCGTCCATGGAGGCGATTCCTTTTGCCCAGTTTCATTCCAGGGTTCTCCAAAGGTTCATCCTGAGTCGATGGAATCTGTCGCAATCGCTGGATTGCAGTGTCACCATTTCTCGCGCGGTGCGAGATTCTCTAGGATGGTGGTTACGTCCAGGGGCATTTTCCCTGGGGAAGTCCTTCCTCCCTCCGAAGTGGTCAGTCATAACCACCGATGCCAGCCTGACGGGCTGGGGGGGTGTTTGGAACAATCTCTGGATTCAGGGGGTATGGTCATCGGTAGAGTCTGTTCTTCCGATCAACATTCTGGAATTGAGGGCGATTTTCCTTTGCCTCCAGCATTGGACGGTCCCTTTGAGCGGTCAGCCGGTCCGAGTGCAGACAGACAATGCGACGGCTGTCGCATATATCAATCACCAAGGCGGGACAAGGAGCTCCAGACTCATGGTGGAGGTGTCCCGGATTCTGATTTGGGCCGAGGCCAGAGTACCAGCGATTTCTGCGATTCACATTCCAGGGGTTCAGAATGTTACAGCGGACTTTCTCAGTCGCAAGAAGATGGATCCCGGAGAATGGAGTCTCCACCCGGAAGTTTTTGCACTACTGTGCTCCCGTTGGGGAACTCCCCAAGTGGATTTGATGGCATCCAGGTCCAATGCCAAGTTACCGACGTTCATGTCCAGGTACAAGGACCCAAAGGCTGTGGCGGTGGATGCTCTAGTGGCTCAGTGGGATCAGTTCGAGCTAATCTATGTATTCCCGCCGATATCCTTACTTCCTCTAGTACTACGTCGGATCAGACTAGAGAGAATTCCAGCTATTTTGATAGCTCCAGATTGGCCAAGAAGGATGTGGTTCTCGACAATAATGTCGCTGTCGGCGGCATCTCCTTTTCCACTTCCCCTTCGTCCGGACTTGTTGACTCAGGGGCCCGTTTGTCATCCGGACTTGAAGTCTCTGCTTTTGACGGCGTGACTCTTGAGACCGAAATCTTAACCCGTAGAGGTTTTTCAGCCGAGGTCATTGCTACTCTTCGAGCTGCAAGAAGTCCGGCTACTTCTAGGATTTACCACAAAACTTGGGAAACCTTCTTTTCGTGGTGTTTGGGTTCCTCTCGGAACCCGAGAAAATTTTCCATTCCCAATCTGTTGGCGTTTCTGCAGCATGGGTTAGACAAGGGTTTGGCAGTCAGCACCCTGAAAGGTCAGGTTTCTGCTCTGTCCTTATTGTTTCGGAGAACCATTGCCTCGCATAGGGACGTACTTTCCTTTTTCCGCGGTATAGCTCGTAAGTTTCCGCCGCGGAAGGCGCCTGTCTCCTTGGCGACTCAACCTTGTCTTGGAGGCTCTTCAGCATAAACCTTTTGAGCCTATGGATTCTGCTAGTCTTTCTTTACTTTCTTGGAAGGTGGCCTTCCTAGTAGCGGTCACCTCTTTGAGGAGAGTTTCTGAGTTGGCAGCTCTTTCTTGCTCACCTCCTTTTCTGGAGTTTTTTCCGGATCGTGTGGTGCTTCGCACACGGGGTGATTTCCTACCTAAAGTGGTGTCACAATTTCATGTTAACCAGGATATTGTGTTGCCTTCACTCTGTCCGGATCCGAAGAACGCGAAAGAGCGAGCTTTACACACATTGGATTTAGTGCGGGCCTTGAAGTTTTATCTATCTATTACTCAAGGTTTTCGTAAAACGGACTCCCTGTTTGTGGTTCCAGCAGGTCGTCGGCGTGGTCAACGAGCTTCCAAGGATTCTATAGCTCGTTGGATCCAGTCAGCTATTTTGGAAGCTTACCGTCTTGGGGGTGAATCTTGTCCGATCAAGATTCGAGCCCATTCCACGAGAGCTGTGGCTTCATCGTGGGCTTTCCATCAAGGTGCCTCGGCAGTGCAGCTCTGCCGGGCGGCAACTTGGCGCTCTGTCCACACGTTTACAAAGTTTTATAAAGTGGACGTCAGTGCTTCCGCTGATGCAGCCCTCGGACGTAGGGTCCTGCAGGCAGCTGTAGTTTAAAGTTCTAGATGAACTTGTGTTTAGCGCTAGTTGCGCTTTTCTTTGTTAAGGTTGTTGGGTTTCTGCCTTTTGTTGGTTTTTTCCCACCCTTATTTTTGAACTGCTTTGGGACGTCCCATCAGTAATGAATTACTGTGGCTCTCTTCCTTTCATCTGCAGCTGAAACACGGATTTTGGTAAGAACTTGCCTGTAAAATCCTTTTCAGCGAAGGAAGGAAGAGAGACACACCACCCTCCCAAGGCAGAAGTGTGTTGATGTTTTCAGATGCAGCGCGACCCTTATCTGATTGCGATATCTGGCCTGTGGTCAGCGCGCTAAGGCTCTGTTCCAGCATCGCCAGCTCATCACAGTAGTCAGGTTCAGTGAGTAGTCCCTGGAACTCTGTGGTTTTTGGCTTACTTTGCATGCATAACCTGTATTCTTGTGTTTTCTCTGAAGTTCCTTCAGAAGGGGTTATGTTGCTCCGCTGGTGATCTTGGTTCTTCCCTAAAGCTTTGGTACGACTGAAGGAGCTGAGTAGGAGGAGCCCGAGCTGGAGGAGCCAGCCAGTCAACACGCTTTTGATCTGAGGTGTCATCCTGATCTGGGGCTCCGCCTACCCATCAGTAATGAATTACTGTGGCTCTCTTCCTTCCTTCGCTGAAAAGGATTTTACAGGTAAGTTCTTACCAAAATCCGTGTTTTCAGTTGAAGACCACTTTTATACCTTTTGGGTTTACTACACATGTCGACTTTTGTGCATCCGGGAAAATATTATCAAATAAAGACAACATCGTTATCAACACTATTAATGTAACAGGGACTTGCTATGCAGAATGCACCAACATGAAGTTGGCTTAATTTTAGAGGCAAATTCCTTCCCATGGAAGTTATGTGCTGTCATGTGTCGAGATCACGTGATCTCCAATATCTACATCTACCTGTCTATGGTATAGTTGATCGTACGTGCAAATCTATCATAGTACAAATATTCTGTCTGACACTTAGATATTTCCATTATGGATTGACTGAATATTCCGTCATTCTAATTTTGAATATTCCATTCCATAAAATGTTATATTTCTGTTTTTAAATCTGCACTATTAATCTATATTATAAAAAGGACAGAACAAAACTACAATGACACCTGTTTTGTGTGGAGCGTAATCTCTATGAGCAATGACTGATATATAGTCATGGTACCAATGCAGCAAGCTAAAGGGCAGTAAACCTGGCCCGGGTCAGGGCAGGAGATTTTTACTCTTATATAGCACTGTTGAGATCAGGACGGGCTTTAGACAATATAAAGAGATTTGAAGCAAACGTGAATTACTGTGGTAGCTTTACTTGGTTCTGGAGTAATGTAGAGTATTATTGCAAAACATCCAATCAGTTGGGGACAATCTTTCATAGCCTTCTTCAATGTTAGCAAGTTTAAGTGGTTGCACGTTAACAATCACAACTTAAAAATCCTTTGGCGGGTCAGAGCAGCATTGTGAAGCACCTCTGTCATTGCCTTGATATTTGTGTGTATATATTTACGTATACATGCACAAATACTTTTTTTTATTGTGTTCTAAAAGTTGGACCCATTGATCAGTCATAATTAGTGTATTCAAAAGACATACCAGAAAAAAGTGCGTTCATTCTAATAGAGAAAGAGTTTATTTTTAGCCTCCAAAAAATGGTGGGTTCATTCACTTAGACAATTCTGGACATAATTCAAGTCTAGATAATTCACATATATCTGGTCATCTGCACCTGTTACCTGGGAATATAGAATTCCGAGGAATGTCATTCAGTTGTGCCATCAAAATAGAAAGAAGTGAATTATTAAAAAGATAAACTAAAATTTATGTTTGCTCTCTGTCAGAGTTCATATCCACTGCTAACCTTGATAGAAGATCAGAATGATTTAGACAAGTTTGCTTTAGAGATTCATAACATATGCTAGCCGGATGGAATTGAGTTATCTCTGCTCTAGAGAGTAAGTTATTGTAGCAGGAGCTGACAGAGATGAAGATAACTGAAGGAAATTCAATTACCTTTTAGTGTTTTCTTTCTAATAGGATTCTTAATGTGAAAAAGATCCTTAGATGATGCACCTCTATTGCTTACTAAGGTCTTAAAAAAAAATCTGTTTTCCTGCAGGGCTTTTGTTCCACACCAAATGTAATTTTTTTTGTCGCTGGCCAAGTCAAAAAAAAAAAAAGTATAGTATTGCTACGATAGTCCATCCTCCACCTGTGTATAGAGGGGTGTTTTGGATTGAAATTCACAATTCTTGAATCATAGGCCGGTAACAGTTTGTGCAGCACAATTAGCAGTGTGATTTACCTTATTTTTCGGATTATAACATGCACTTTTTTTCCCCCCATATTTGGGGGTAAAATGGGGGTGCGTCTTATAATGCAAATATACCTTATCGGCGGTGGTGTAGCAGGGTCCCAGTGTCGCTGCTGGAGGAGGCAAGAGTGCAGCATTGCCACAGGCTGGGATGAGTGGGTGTTCCGATGTGAGACCCTGCGGGTGGTGCGGGGGCTCCGCCGACATTTTGTAAAAGCCGGGAGCACTTCCATGGTTTACTATGTGGTGGACTCCGGAAAATGGCTGCCGGGGGCTGCGCACACGTAGATGGAGATCTTGGCACTGATATCTTCTCTCCTGAGATCTTGGTGCCGAGATCTCCATCTGCGCATGCGCTGCCCCCGGCAGCCATTTTCCCGGAGTCCACTGCATAGTAAACCATGGAAGTGCTGGTGCTCTGGGCTTTCACAAAATGTCGGCCGAGCCCCCGCACCACCGAACAAACACCTGCAGCATCGCATATCAGAACACACCCACATCCCAACCTGTGGTCTGCAGCAATGCTCCACTCTTGCTTGCTCCACTGCAGCCTGCACCACGGAACACCCTCAGCGTCGCACATCCGAACACCCCTTTCTCCCAGTCTGGGGTCCGCAGCATAGCCCCAATACTGCCTCCTCAGCCACCACCCCCGGTAAGCAATAAGACGCATGGATTGTAAGAAGCACCACCATTTTATTAAAAACAAAAAAGAATTTTCCTATTTTTCTTAAAATTTGGGGTGCGTCTTATAATCCGGTGCATCTTATAAACCACAAAATATGGCTGCTGGGGGCGGCGCATATATAGATGGAGATCTTGGCACTGATATCTTCTCTCCTGGTATAATATGGTCTAAATCATTACTAAAGTGTTAATTTTTCAGAATATACTGTGTTTCATCAGAACAAATTGCCATTTCAAGTGTTGCTTTGTTAGGAGTGATCAGAACTAGTGATGAGCGAGTATACTCGTTGCTCGGGTTTTCCCGAGCATGCTCATATGTCCTCCCGAGTATTTTGGCGTGCTCGAAGATTTAGTTTCTGTCAATGCAGCTGGATGATTTGCGACTGCTAGACAGCCTGAATACATGTGGGGATTTCCTAACAAACAGGCAATCCCCACATGTATTCAGGCTGTCTAGTAGCCGCAAACCAATCAGCTGCGGCAACAGAAAACAAAATCTCCGAGCACGCTAAAATACTTGGAGGACACACGAGCATGCTCGGGAAAACCCGATCAACGAGTATACTTGCACATCACTAATCGAAACCCTATTAAACCTTTTTTTTTTTTTTAAACAATTTTGATAATTCTCTAGTGTAAAGTGAATAAAAATGAAAAAAGCTTACCAGGGCCTTTGGACACTTGTGTAATAACTTTGTAAATTCTCAGCCATTATCGTCCTTAAATAAAAATAGATTTCCTTCTCCATAAAGATTACTAAAGATCAAGGTGGAAAAGTTACATCTGGGAGGATCTGGTAGGCTTAGCGCTTCCTCATATCTGGGGATATTATCTGGCCTCCCAATTCCAACATTTTAGGAGCTGGGCCCTAGAGGTGAATCTGGAGGTGGGAATATTAGTGTTGAAGTACATGGGGGGGGGGGTAGTGAAAAATATGTCAGATCTTAGAATCCCATAGGGTTAAAGCAAAGTCTCCATGTTACCCTGCCCTCTTTCTTATTCACAAAATTTGGTAGGCCTGCAATGAGTGGTTAGGAATGCGGGGCTGTTCAAAATATACTCTATCAGGAATAACCCATGTTTGAGGGAGTTACTACATTTAGAAGGATTAGGTGAATGGTAAAGGCAGGGTCTGAAATGTATATACCAACTGTATCCTGATGGTCATTTTTAATCTGAATGGGTTGATGTGCTTGAATCTGCTGCTAAGGTGTTGATTAACATGGCTCAGAGAAGGTCTCCATTGTTCCAGATACAGCGCTTATAGGACTTTCAAAGCACTATGCAAAATGGAACTTAGGATGGATGATTGCTGTCAAGTGTGGGAAGGGGGAGCAGACTTAGTACATATGGTCTTTTTCCCAGTTGACAGAGCAGTGGGAAAATTTATTGTGAAGGTCTTCCATATTCAAGTTCCGCCCAATCCCAAATCCAGTGTTCTATGTCTTGTGGGGGATAGAGGTGTTAGGCTCTGATTCAGTTTGCTATATCGAAAATATTTTACCAAACCAGAAAATCTATAGCCAAGCACTGGCTGGCTAATGTTCCTACTGTGATAGAAGAGGTGATTGGATGCCTGAAACACACAATTCTAATAGAAAAAAAGTGTACATTAAATGGGGAATGATGATTAAATTTGGTAAAAAATGAGGGAATTTGATTAATTGCCCTACAGTTGTGTCTGTGGAGCTGGCAAGAGGTGTCATTCATAATGTATTCTGTATTACTCACAGGTCGGTTGTTAGGTTGCACATCCGATACGGGAAAGAGTGGGGGGAGAGAAAGGTTAAGATGTTTCAAAATAATACATTAGAAGTTTTGTATTTAGTCTGTCAACCCTTACACTTGTGATGTATGTTAATGCTGCTTTTCCAATTTTTGGATATTTTTTGATAATATATCAATAAAATTGTGTAGGTATCTGTTTTTCAGGTTGATCTTTGCTACCTACTTTGCAAAAATATATATAGCAAAGCTAGGAACCTCTAAATAGAAAGAATACTGTGTAATATTTTATTGTTAAAGCGTCATTAATTTCAGGGTTCTGGACCCTGCCATCATAGGTTTACAATCTACAGCGTAATGGAGGAGAAAGTAGGTTGGTGGGTTGGAGTTGCTCTGCTAGTAGAAATTTGATAGCGGGATTATTGCAGGCTGTAGGCTTTCCTGTAGAAGCATTTACAGAGTATGTCTGGTTCCAAATGTGGGAGACAATTGGATGTATTGAGCTACTGTAGTCACAAAAATGGGGGATGCTCAAGAAAACTCTCGGGTGAGCAACATGTGAGTGCAGAGAAGACAAGGCCTTGTGTGGGAAGATATTGGGAGTTTAGTTTAGAGATGTTTGGAAGAGACAGATTATGGACATTCTTGTAAATCATTGTTAGAGGTTTAAACTGGATTATTAAGGTAATTGCCATCTGCCAATCCCTTCACTGGATTCCAGAGGAGAAGTGGTGAGGGGAGAGAAGGATTAAATAGGCAGCCAAGGTAAGGATAGACTTTTAGATGTGTGAGAGTTTTAGTTTGAAAGCCACAGAAGAGGATATTGCAATAGACTGGGTATGAAATGATGAGGGCATGCACTAAAATTTAATCGGCAAATTTTGGATTGAGGAAAGGCACGTTCTGGAAATATTTTTGAGTGAGTTTGCAGTAAGGGCTTGGATATTGTTTTTGGTGTGACGAACAAGACATTGTCCAGGGTTACATTGAGACAGCAGACTTGTGATACAAGGGAAAGTGTGATGTCCTTTATTGTGATCAATAAGTCTGGTAGGGGGGTTTAATGAGGTGAAGGAAAGAGAATGTATGTAGTAGACAGATTACAATCAAAATTTAACATTTTAATAGTATAAAAAGTATAGGGTAGTAAGAATTAACCTATAATAGCCCAATCAACTAATAAAACATAATTTGTAGATACAGGTCCTTAGACCTGCGAGTAATAGTCTAACTTATGGTCTCTAATAGCCATACTATATCAATTGAGCAAGATTTTATGATGTTGATCCTCAGTGTTCCAAAAGAGGAAACAGTTCATAGTCAAAGATATTAGTCACAATAATATAATTTCCCAAGATGTAACTATATGCCCGATGTTCAGTTGCCAATCACACAGGGTGTAATCATAACATAATAGATGCATATATAAAGGCAAGGATAGGTGCTTAGATATGACCAGTGCTTAGTGAAGAAGAGGTTGTATTTCCCCCAATCCTGTAGTTGTTCTGTATAATCAAAGTAGGTAACGTCATACATAATAAATGGACCAGTACCTGATCCCTTTCAAACCCCCTATCATTTATTGTTCCAGGTCAATTTAGCAGACCTGGTACAAAAATGTAAGGCACATTCGCTCAGAGTTAAGGCTTCCATATACATTAGATGGCTGTGGGACAAAAAATGGGTTGAGTGATCATTTGGCCAGCAGATATCTTTGCTGCCTCACCTATACACATGCGTGTTCTTTCGACCAAGGGTTCTTGCTGTGTTCTCTAGAGACCCATCACCAGACATGTTTCACGGCAGCTCATCGCCAAGAAAACAAATTGATCATTAGTCTGAAATCAGATGTCCCCAGTCAACATCTCTACCGACAATCATTTGTCCAGGGCCCTCATACACTTTAGACTGTCGGGTGAAGCAATCTATATCGATGGATTCACAAACATTAGCCCGTGTATGGGGGGTTTGGGGGTGGCTTTAGCACCTTGTCTGAGTCAGTCAGAAAGGATAGCAGAGAATCACCATACTGTAGTAGGCAAATGTGGACATGTTGCCCAAGCAGAAAATCCTGGGTAAGAATTGGGCTGTAACCTATCTTAAAGAGCCAGAACGGTAACCGCGACAGTTTGAGGCAGTGTCGATGCAGGGTAAGAGGTTACATACAGCCTGAAAACCTCTTGTTTGCTCACAGCAACATGCTTAACCAGTCCCAAAACAATCCTTCATTGCCGTTTTGGCAACTGTGTTGATACTGCTACACCTTTTGAAGTCCATCGTCTGAGTATTCTGTTTAAGTGACTCTGTCAGCACAGAATGACTATTCAAACTTAGTCTCGAGGCAAGGTGCTTTATGGCGGTGCCAATCATTTAATTATACCTTCCAATATGCTTGTTTTCCCTCTATCTCCACCACCCTTTTCTTTCATTGAGAGCTCTGCCTTTATAGACCCTGAGAAGGGCGGATATAGATGGAAACTAAGCACGTGGTAAGGTGTATATAAATTATTGGCCACACCATGGTGCACTGAGCTCTTGTACTTGGTTTGAACAGCCATTCTGTGCTGACAGTCCCTTTTAAGGGCTCATTTGGTGAGGTCACTGGATTTCACCTGGCAATTTGTGAAACCCAACATGGAGCACAGGAAAGGTAGGAGACCATAGGGGAAGGGAGCAGAGTCCAGTCCTGCTGTCGAGACTGGTGCATTACACAGAAAGAGACAGCAGAGCAAGAATCTGTGTATAGGAGACATAACAGCTAGCTCAGAGGTAGCTGAAAACAAGGGATAAAGGCTGCATGTGAGAAAAGGGAAAATCTGGGGAAAAAAATCAGTGTACAAATCATAGAATGGCTAGGAATAGTGTAATAATGTACATACACACACGAGCACTTACTCTGAAAAGCCACCTGAAATGACAGCTTAAATTTGAGGAAGAAATCCTGATATTTTCTTGTAGACATGTGAATTTTAAACTGCGTGTACTGCATAAGTGTGTCATTGGGTGAGTGGCGGTGGTTTTTGTTGTATTTTTTAGATTTTAGTTTGTGGGTTTTTCCCCTCAAGTACCAAATGTAGCGTTTTACCTGTTTTCTATACTTGTATTTGAATGTACAGTACAGACCAAAAGTTTGGACACACCTTCTCATTCAATGATTTTTCTGTATTTTCATGACTATGAAAATTGTAGAATCACACTGAAGGCATCAAAACTATGAATTAACACATGTGGAATTATACATTACACTTTACAAGAAAGTGTGAAACAACTGAAAATATGTCTTATATTCTAGGTTCTTCAAAGTAGCCACCTTTTGCTTTGATTACTGCTTTGCATGCAGAAAAGATGAAGGATGGACTCTACATGCCTGGTTCCCACCGTGAAGCATGGAGGAGGTGGTGTGATGGTGTGGGGGTGCTTTGCTGGTGACACTGTTGGGGATTATTCAAAATTGAAGCGGTGAGCGGTCCAGCTCACCCCAAACCATCTCGTTTGGGTTCAGGTTTGGTGACTGTGGAGGCCAGGTCATCTGGCGTAGCACCCCAACACTCTCCTTCTTGGTCAAATAGCCCTTACACAGCCTGGAGCTGTGTTTGGGGTCATTGTCCTGTTGAAAAATAAATGATGGTCCAACTAAACGCAAACCGGATGGAATAGCATGCTGCTGCAAGATGCTGTGGTAGCCATGCTGCTTCAGTATGCCTTCAATTTTGAATAAATCCCCAACAGTGTCACCAGCAAAGCACCCCCACACCATCATACCACCTCCTCCATGCTTCACGGTGGGAACCAGGCATGTAGAGTCCATCCGTTCACCTTTTCTGCGTGCAAAGCAGTAATCAAAGCAAAAGGTGGCTACTTTGAAGAACCTAGAATATAAGACATATTTTCAGTTGTTTCACACTTTTTTGTAAAGTGTAATGTATAATTCCACATGTGTTAATTCATAGTTTTGATGTCTTCAGTGTGATTCTACAATTTTCACAGTCATGAAAATACAGAAAAATCGTTGAATGAGAAGGTGTGTCCAAACTTTTGGTCTGTACTGTATGTTTGAAAAAAAATAAAGAAAGTTTAATAAAAATGGATCTGATAAAAATTGTCCCAAATGTAGTTACAAAAATGGATCCATGTGTCGCGTCAATTCCACAATGAAGTGCTGATTGGGCATGTGGCTACAAATGGGCCCTATAGTCACGTGACACATTTAATGACGCCAGTGATTTGGCTGCAGTAGTCGTGTACCCAGTTGTCATTTCATAGTTCCCATCAGCATTCGATTGGTGGAGGTTTTTTGTGACAGTATCTCGTGATTTGTTTGGTTTTTTTTTAGTAATTTTTGTTTTTCATTGATTTCCCCTACCAGTCACACTTTAAGGCTTACATGGTATACCACTGTTCATAGAGCGAAATTAATATTTTCTTATTCGAGTGTATATATCTTTTTGCCTGTTTTTAGCTTAAATGTGTGCTAATATAAGTAGTATTTTTTTTTACGTGCACCATTTCACACCTTGTGGGTTCCAGACTAAAATCCGGGTTAAAGCCTGTGCAATAGAATGGGAGTGTTTAAATATCTCCTATCTAGTCCATTAAAGCTGGAGGAATGGAAGAGATACCGTTGATAAGTGTGCTGCCTCCAGTAACCTTGGTGGCTATTATCCAGAGGATGATACTATATCTATTTCATTGGTGGATTTTTTTTTTCTGTTTTGTTGCTGTGAAAAATCAATACTTTCCGGCTCAGGATGACAGAAGCATCACTTCAGAGCTGAACATGCCTGACAGACATTGTCATTGGCAGAATTTACTTTGCTATTGTACTTTCAAGATTTCGCTCTTCCAGGGCTTATTGGAGCATTTTTTTAGAATTTCCCTAGGTGGAATCTAAAATCCAGAGGTCAAGTGTACAAATAGGTAGACAATGTCGTCTTCATTTACCTCGGTGACAATGCCTTTTTGGTTATTTGGGAGGGCGTCCGCAGTCATTTTTTTGTGTTGTGTATTGTTCATGTCAAGTGTCGTATGTGTCATCAAAATGATCAAAACATTCTGTGGGCCACAAACATCCAATTCTGTGTATCTGTTATCTCCACTCCATGTCTTCATCAGACACCACCGAGGATACAGATCACATTAACTAGTTAATTCTCCTTAGCTCTCATCTTTGAATTGCTCTTTATAGAGGAAGCCGCGCTTGGAGAGGATGGCAATATAAATGACTGAGAACAAGGGTCTGTAAATGTATATTCAGTCTAACTGCCTTCTGAATTATTTACAACTAATTTATCTGGGACTGCTGCTTTAATGCCTCCAGATCATTAAATCAGTAGTCCATGTTCAGGGGGGGAAACACATTATCTTTCTGTAAAAAGTGAAAACACTGCAGTTTGCCTTGATCCATTTGTAAGATGTTTAACCTTTTGAGAGCTGACATATAAACCCGTATCTGTACAATACAAATACCACGGTTTCAGCAGCATGTCTTGATTGTTATCAATCATTGAATCAACAGAGTAATTAATGCATTGTACTTTTAAATTAACCAGTGCTATTTTAAAGGTGACCATACACATACAAAAAAAAAGTCAGCCAAATTTACCATTTTTCTACCATTTACCAGGCTGACTATGGTTTGGGAATTATACATTATTATTTTCTTTTTTCAATTTATTTTTTATATCCATTCTCTGAAACTAAGTGTATAGAGTGATCTGACAAATGCAACCGATCATTTTTTTTTTTCCAACTAATTTGGCAATGTATGCTTCTATCATGGCATATTAATGGCAAATGATCCAACATAAAGGTGATTGGCCTTATTCAGGATGATCTTATCTTACTAGTGTCCAGCTTTAGGCCCTCTTCTTGCCATATGTTTCTGTTATGATTTGGTAGCTGAGGAGTGCAGGTAAAAAAGGCAATACACCAGAGCAGTTGGAATCTATGAGATTGCAGTACCCTGACTAACCACAACAACTAGAGGCAGCCGTGGAGCGTTCCTACGTTGGTCCTAGACGCCTCGTCACAGCCTGAGAAACTAACTATACCTAAAGATAGAAAGAGGAAAGCTATCTGCCCTGGAGCAGATCCCCAAAGAACATAGAAAGCCCCCAAACATGTAATGGCGGTTAGACAAGAAGAAATACTGACACAGACAGAAAATAGTATGAGCAAACGTTGGGGCCCAAACTATCTAAATAGAAAAGGATAGGAAGGGCACTTACTGCAATCCCAAAAAACCCTGAAAAGCACCAACTCTACTAATTTCAAAAACACCTGAGATCACACGACCTCTACCACCTAAATTAGTTCTCTGTTGTAACAATCAAAACAGCAGCCACTGAAAAAACTGGAAAAAGCAAATGTACAAAACATCTGTGGCTGAACTAAACTAAGAGGGCAAAAGCCCCCGGAGGGGACCCTGAAGGCCCCCACAGAAGTGCAGGACAAAATGCAAAAATAAAGCACAAAAACAAAAAGAAGAAAATGTCTTATCTGTTAGCAGGAGAAGCAGACACGACACAGCAGGCTACAAAGGAAACAGGAATCAAGGATTGAGACCAGAACAATTGATCACCGGCAACCCTGATGGGAAGGCGACTCCCTTAAATAAGACCAGTCAGTAACACCTGATTCCCAATCCTCACAATCTTCACTGGACAGTCCAGTACCGCTTGTAACCACCAGAGGGAGCCTCTGCTCAGAACTCATTTCAAGTCCATTCACAACATGTTTCTATATGATCGTATTGAAAAGTGTAGCCAACTACGGGTTGGAGTACAGGGTGTCCCATAAACAAATATGCTGTGTAATATTCCTTTTCCTATTCTAAAGGGATGTCATGGAAGAGAGTTGCATTTGTCTGACTTATAAGATTGAGATCAATGATAGATTTTTTCCTGGTGTGTGTGTCTACACTGCAAACTTAATAGTAAAATTATTTTTTCTATTTGTAAGTGGCGCTGCATGAATATGATCTGACATGTTTAGTGTTTTCCCATTAGAAAGAAACCTTATGCATTACATGTTTCTCCTGCAAATCTTGCCTTAATATTGACTATTCCCCAATAAAGCTTTCGGCACCAGGGTGATCAGCTAATTGTTCCGCATCCTACTCCTGGCAGAATGTGCCCCTGGGATCATTCAGATAGTAATTTTGGGACAACCTGCTCCTGGCAGGCCTGGTAAACAGTATTGCCAGGGTATAGGTGTAGATACTCTGTAGGCTGTAGTAACTGCTTATGGTAAAATATAGTCCTACATGACGGCCATTGAGAGGAATTGTCATCCATTTAATACGAGGATGGTTTTAGTCCTCTAGAACAGGAGCAACGCCTCCAAATGAACCCCCTGCTTAAAAATGGGGTACTAAATGGGTGACCGCTCTCTTTGCGATCTGTATACTTTAGTTCTCAGTACAACAATACCCCACTTTTTAGTAGAGTATCTGTGAATATTATTTTCATAGTAAGAATCCACAGCAATTACAGGTGGATGAGTAACTACTGTCTATATTTCCAGTGCTTTATCTATGTGGATTGTTCATTTCGCATAATCAGAGACTTTCTCAATGTCTGGTCGGGGGAGGGAATAACGCATATTCCATGTAATCATTACTATGTATGTTTGCATAGAATAGACGTATTTTTCGGACTATAAGACGCACCTGACCATAAGACGCACCCCAAATTTTCAGAAGGAAAATAGGGGGAAAAAGAATGTGTCAAATGGGGGTCTGTCTTATAGTCCAAATTCATTTTACCTGTGACGGGATCAGGACAGGTAGATGATTGGTCACAGGGGTCATTTGGTCAGCCAGGCTGGTGCGGTGGCAGGGCCCTGTGCTCCGGGGCAGAGGGCTCTGTGCTCCGGGGCAGTGGGCTCTGTGCTCTGCGGCAGGGGCTCTGCTCCGCTGCAGGGGTCTTTGTGCTCCGGGGCAGGGGGGTCTGTGCTCGCGGTGCTGCGTGGGGGGCTCCACAAGCATTTCGTCAAAGCCTGTTAATGCCATGCGTTGGCCTCTGGGAACATGGCCGCCGGGCCAATGCATGCTCAGATTAAGATCTTGTGTTATGTTTCGGTAACTGAGGAGAGATAGCAAAAAATAGCAAAAAGAGAGGCTGGAACCTATTGGATTGCAGTAACCTGAACTAACCACACAACTAGAAGTAACCGTGGAGCGTTCCTACGTTGATCCTAGACGCCTCGTCACAGCCTGAGAGATAACTACACCTAAAGGCAGAAAGATTAAAGCTATTTACCCCGGAGCAGATCCCCAAAGAAAATAGGAAGCCCCCAAACATGTAATGGCGGTTAGACAAGAAGAAAGCACGGACACCGACAGAAAATAGAATGAGCAAACGCTGGGGCCCAATCTGTCTAGACAGAAAAGTACAGGAAAGAATTCTGACTGCAATCCAACAAAAACCCTAACAAAAATACCAACACTTCTGATTGCCAAAAAACCTGAGATCACACGATCTCATCCACCTAAATCAGATCTCTGGTGTAACAAAACGCTATTCAGCAAATAAAAAGTAACAAAGGAACAAAGCAAAAGTGCAGACAAAAGAGGAGCACAATTGCAGTGCCAGACCCCCAAAAGGGGACAGGCTGCAGTCCACTGCAAGCAGCAAACCAGCAATGAAAATCAAACAGAGGAAAAAAAAAACAGCAAACACTTATCTGAAGGAGAGAAGGAAACTAGCAGTGCTTCAAGCAAGACCAGAAGGAACAATTGATAACCGGCAAGGCTGCTGGGAACTCAGGCCACTTATATCCTACCATTCAGCGCCAGCTGAAGGCCATTCAGTAATCAGTTCATTACCCTCAGCAACCACCGGAGGGAGCCCCAGCTCAGAAGCCGCCTCCAGCATATTCACAACAGTACCCCCCCCTTGAGGAGGGGTCACCGAACCCTCACCTGCGCAACCAGGCCGATCAGGATGGGCTCGATGATAGGCACGGATAAGTCTCCCAGCATGAATGTCTGAAGCAAACACCCAAGAATTGTCCTCCTGACCATAACCTCTCCACTTAACCAAATACTGGAGTTTCCGTCTAGCAAGACGAGAATCCAATATCTTCTCAACCACATACTCCAAATTGCCCTCAACCAAAACAGGGTCGGGAGGTGCAGCCATAGGAGCCATTGGTTCGACAAACCTCTTCAATAAGGACTTGTGTAACACGTTATGGATCTTAAATGTCCCTGGAAGAAGCAAACGGAAGGAAACCAGATTAATAATTTCCATGATCTTATAAGGTCCAATGAACCTTGGCTTAAATTTTGGAGATGCAACCTTCATAGCGATATTCCTTGAGGACAAACAAACCAAGTCCCCCACTTTAAAACGAGGACCATCAGTCCTATGCCGGTTGGCAAACCGCTGGGCCTTCTCCTGAGAGAGAGACAACCTCTCCACCAACTGGTCCCAAATCTGCTGCATACGCTACACAATAGTCAACCCCCGGACAGACAGAAGCCTCCGCCTGTCCTGAAGAAAATTGAGGGTGAAACCCGGAATTGCAGAAAAATGGAGACATCAAGGTGGCAGAGCTAGCTCTATTATTAAGAGCAAACTCAGCCAAAGGCAAAAAAGAGACCCAGTCATCTTGATCAGCAGACACAAAACATCTCAAATAAGTCTCCAAGGTCTGGTTTGTTCTCTCGGTTTGTCCATTGGTCTGAGGGTGAAATGCAGAGGAGAAAGACAACTGAACACCAAGTTTAGAACAAAATGTCCTCCAAAATCTGGAAACAAACTGGACTCCTCTGTCAGACACAATGTTCTCCGGAATGCCATGTAACCGAACCACATTCTGAAAGAACAAAGGCACCAACTCTGAGGAGGAAGGCAGCTTAGGTAATGGCACAAGATGTATCATCTTGGAAAACCTATCACAGATTACCCAGATAACTGTCATTTTCTGAGAGACAGGAAGGTCAGAAATAAAATCCATATAAAATATGGGTCCATGGCCTCTTGGGTACAGGTAATGGCATTAACAAACCACTAGAACGAGAGCAAGTCCCACAGGACTGCACAAAGTCCCTGACGTCACGAGACAAAGTAGGCCACCAAAAGGAGCGACTCACCAAGTCTCTGGTACCAAAAATCCCGGGATGACCAGCCAACACGGAACAATGAATCTCAGACATCACACTCTTTTTCCACTGGTCTGGAACAAACAACTTCCCAACAGGGCAGCGCTCAGGTTTATCCTCCTGACACCCTTCCAGAGCCAGTCTCAAATTGGGCAAAATGGCGGAAAGAACCACACCCTCTTTCAAAATAACAGCAGGATCAGATAACTCAGGAGAATCTGTAAAGAAACTTCTCGAGAGGGCATCCGCCTTGACATTCTTAGTGCCAGGAAGAAAAGAAACCACAAAATTAAAACGTGTGAAAATAAAGCCCACCTGGCCTGTCTAGGATTAAGTCGCTTGGCTGATTCGAGATAAATCAGGTTCTTATGGTCCGTGAGGACCACTACCTGATGTTTGGCTCCTTCCAGCCAATGTCTCCACTCTTCAAAGGCCCACTTCATGGCCAATAACTCCCGATTACCCACGTCATAATTACGTTCAGTTGGAGAAAATTTTCGAGAGAAAAAGGCACAAGGGTTATTTTTACAGGTCTCTGGATCCCTTTGGGACAAAACGGCACCTGCCACAATCTCAGAGGCATCAACCTCCACCTGAAACGGCAGAGAAACATCAGGCTGCCGTAGAACAGGAGCAGAAATGAATCTCTGCTTAAGTTCCTGAAACGCAGAAACTGCCTCAGGAGGCCAATTCACCACATCGGAACCCTTTTTGGTCAAATCAGTCAATGGTTTAACAATACCAGAGAAATTACCAATAAATTTACAATAAAAATTGGCAAAACCCAAAAATCTCCGAAGAGCCTTCAATGAATTAGGTTGGACCCAATCACGGATGGCCTGAACCTTGACCGGGTCCATTTCAATAACAGACGGAGACAAAATGAATCCCAGAAATGAGATCTTCTGTACGCCAAAAAGACACTTTGATCCCTTCACATACAGTGCATTCTCTCTCAAAATCTGGAACACAGTCCAAACATGTTTCACATGAGACTCCCAGTCATTGGAAAAAATCAAGATATCATCCAAATAAACAATCAGAAATTTATCCACAAAATCCCTGAAAATATCATTCATGAAGGATTGGAAGACGGAAGGGGCATTAGTAAGCCCAAAAGGCATCACTAGGTACTCAAAATGCCTGTTATGTTTCGGTAGCTGAGGAGAGCAGGCAAAAAGGCAATACACCAGAGCAGTTGGAATCTATGAGATTGCAGTACCCTGACTAACCACCACAACTAGAGGCAGCCGTGGAGCGTTCCTACGTTGGTCGTAGACGCCTCGTCACAGCCTGAGAAACTAACTACACTTAAAGACAGAAACAGGAAAGCTATCTGCCCCGGAGCAGAACCCCAAAGATAATAGAAAGCCCCCAAACATGTAATGGCAGTTAGACAAGAGGAAATACTGACACAGAAAGAAAATAGTATGAGCAAACGCTGGGGCCCAAACTATCTAAATAGAAAAGGATAGGAAGGGTACTTACTGCAATCCCAGAAAACCCTGAAAAGCACCAACTCTACTAATTTCAAAATCACCTGAGATCACACGACCTCTACCACCTAAATTAGTTCAATGGTGTAACAAAATCAAAACAGCAGCCACTGAAAAAACTGGAAAAAGCAAAAGAACAAAACTCAGTGGCTGAACTAAACTGAGAGGGCAGAAGCCCCAGAGGGGACCTGAAGGCCCCCAAAGAAGTGCAGTACAAAATGCAAAAATACAGCACAAACACAAAAGAAGCAAAAGTCTTATCTGTAAGCAGGAGATGCAGAAACGACACAGCAGGCTACAAGGGAAACTGGAATGAAGGATTCAGACCAGAACAATTGATCACCGGCAACCCTGATGGGAAAATGACTCCCTTATATAAGACCAGTCAGTAACACCTGATTCCCAGTCCTCACAATCTTCACTAGCACCGCTTGTAACCACCAGAGGGAGCCTCTGCTCAGAACTCATCTCAAACCCATTCACAACAGTACCCCCCCTTGAGGAGGGGTCACCGAACCCTCATTTGAGCAACCAGGTCGGTCAGGATGAGTTCTATGATACGCACGGATAAGTCTCCTAGCATGGATGTCCGAAGCAAACACCCAAGAATTGTCTTCCTGACCATAACCTCTCCATTTAACCAAATACTGGAGTTTCCGTCTAGAAAAACGAGAATCCAATATTTTCTCAACCACATACTCCAGATTGCCCTCAACCAAAACAGGGTCAGGAGGCACAGCAGCAGGAACCACTGGCTCAACAAACCTCTTCAACAAGGACTTGTGGAACACGTTATGGATCTTAAATGTCCCTGGAAGAAGCAAACGAAAAGAAACAGGATTAATAATCTCCATGATCTTATAAGGTCCAATGAACCTAGGCTTAAATTTAGGAGATGCTACTCTCATAGGAATATTCTTTGAGGACAACCAGACCAAGTCCCCACTTTAAACCGAGGACCATCAGTCCTATGCCGGTTAGCAAACCGCTGGGCCTTCTCCTGAGAGAGAGACAACCTCTCCACTACCTGGTCCCAAATCTGTTGCATACGCTCCACAACAGAGTCAACACCCGGACAGACAGAAGCCTCCGTCTGTCCTGAAGAAAATCGAGGGTGAAACCCAGAATTACAGAAAAACGGAGACATCAAAGTGGCAGAGCTAGCCCTATTATTAAGAGCAAACTCAGCCAAAGGCAAAAAAGAGACCCAGTCATCCTGATCAGCAGACACAAAGCATCTTAGATAAGTCTCCAATGTCTGGTTTGTTCTCTCAGTTTGACCATTGGTCTGAGGATGAAATGCCGAGGAGAAAGACAATTGAACACCCAGTTTAGAACAAAAAGTCCTCCAAAATCTGGAAACAAACTGGACTCCTCTGTCAGACACAATGTTCTCAGGAATGCCGTGTAAACGAACCACGTGCTGAAGGAACAACGGCACCAATTCAGAGGAGGAAGGAAACTTAGGTAATGGCACAAGATGTATCATTTTGGAAAATCTTTCACAAATTACCCAGATGGTGGTCATTCTCTGAGAAACAGGAAGATCGGAAATGAAATCCATAGAGATATGGGTCCATGGTCTCTTGGGCACAGGCAATGGCATCAACAAACCAGTAGAGCGAGAGCAAGGCTTGGAGCGAGAGCAAGTCCCGCAGGACTGCACAAATTCCCTGACATCACGAGACAAGGTAGGCCACCAAAAGGACCGACTAACCAAGTCTCTGGTACCAAAAATTCCGGGATGCCCAGCCAATGCGGAACAATGAATCTCAGACATCACACTCTTTTTCCATTGGTCCGGGACAAACAATTTTCCAACAGGGCAGCGCTCGGGCCTATCCTCCTGACACCCCTCCAGAGCAAGTCTCAAATTGGGCGAGATGGCGGAAAGAACTACACCCTCTTTCAAAATAACAGAAGGATCAGATAACTCAGGAGAGTCCGCAAGGAAACTCCTCGAGAGGGCATCCGCCTTAACATTCTTAGTGCCAGGAAGAAAGGAAACCACAAAATTAAAACGTGTGAAAAACAAGGCCCACCTGGCCTGTCTAGGATTGAGTCGCTTGGCAGATTCCAGATAGACCAGATTCTTATGGTCCGTAAGGACCACCACCTGATGTTTGGCTCCCTCCAGCCAATGTCTCCACTCTTCAAAAGCCCACTTCATGGCCAACAACTCCCGATTACCCACGTCATAATTACGTTCAGTAGGAGAAAATTTTCGAGAGAAAAAGGCACAAGGGTTACTTTTAGAGGTCTCTGGATCTTTTTGGGACAAAACGGCACCTGCCCAATTTCAGAGGCATCAACCTCCACCTGAAATGGCAGAGAAACATCAGGCTGCCATAGAACAGGAGCAGAAGTGAATCTCTGCTTAAGTTCCTGAAACGCAGAGACTGCCTCAGGAGGCCAATTCACCACATCAGAACCCTTTCTGGTCAAATCAGTTAATGGTTTAACAATAACCGAGAAATTACCAATAAATTTACGATAAAAATTGGCAAAACCCAAAAATCTCTGAAGAGCCTTTAATGAAGTAGGTTGGACCCAATCACAGATGGCCTGAACCTTGACCGGGTCCATTTCAATAACAGATGGGGACAAAATGAATCCCAGAAATGAGATCCTCTGTACGCCAAAAAGACACTTTGATCCCTTCACATACAGAGCATTCTCTCTCAAAATCTGGAATACAGTTCGAACATGTTTCACATGAGAGTCCCAGTCATTAGAAAAAATCAAGATATCATCCAAATAAACAATCAGAAATTTATCCACAAAATCCCTGAAAATGTCATTCATGAAGGACTGGAAGACGGAAGGAGCATTAGTGAGCCCAAAGGGCATCACTAGGTACTCAAAATGCCCTTCAGGGGTATTGAATGCCGTCTTCCATTCATCCCCGTGCTTAATGCGAATAAGGTTATACGCCCCCCTGAGGTCAAGCTTGGTAAACCAAGTAGCGTTTTTCACCCTGGAAAACAGGTCAGAAATCAAGGGTAACGGGTATTGATATTTCACAGTAATATTGTTCAAGAGACGATAATCAATACACGGCCTTAATGAACCATCTTTTTTGGCCACAAAGAAAAAACCGGCACCTAAGGGTGAAGAGGATGGTCTGATATGACCCTTCTCCAATGATTCCTTGATATAAGACCGCATAGCGTCATGTTCAGGTACAGACAAGTTAAAAAGGCGACCTTTAGGGAATTTACTACCCGGCACTAATTCAATAGCGCAGTCATAGCTCCTATGGGGAGGCAAGGATGCAGATTTACTTTCGCTAAACACATCAGAAAAATCAAACAAAAAGTCAGGAACATCCTGAGCCTGGGGGGAGGCAGAAAAAACAGGAGTGTTGGTATTAACACATTGGCAGCCCCAACTGGTTACAGACACAGATTTCCAATCCAAAACAGGATTATGAGACTGTAACCAAGGGAAACCCAGCACGATAATGTCATGCAGATTATATAGAACCAAAAATTTGCAGCACTCCTGGTGATCAGGTTCAACCCTCATTATCACCTGAGTAGAAAACTGGGGTTTATTCTCAGCCAAAGGGGTAGAATCGATCCCCAGTAGGGGAATAGACTTCTGTAGGGGTATCAAGGGAAACCCACAACGTTTAGCAAAATCATAATCCATCAGGTTAATAGCTGCTCCAGAATCAACGAAAGCCTGAGCAGAAAATGAGGACAGAGAGCATATCAGAGTGACAGTTAATAAAAACTTAGTCTGAACACTACCCAAGACAACTGAGCGTGCAAAACGTCTTCCCCGCTTAGGGCAGACTGAAATAGCATGAGAGGCATCACCACAGTAGAAACATAACCCATTGCGCTTTCGAAACTCATGACGCTGTGCCCCAGACACCACTCTATCACACTGCATGGGTTCAGAAGCTGGTTCACAAGGCAACACCATTCCACGCATACTTCTCCGCTCACGCAAACGTCTGTCAATTTGAATCGCTAATGACATAGAATCATTGAGACCAGAGGGGACAGGGAATCCCACCATAACATCCTTTACATTATCTGACAGACCCTTCCGGAAAAGGGCCGCCAAAGCGTCGTCATTCCATTTGGTCAGGACTGCCCACCTACGGAATCTCTGACAGTATAACTCAGCGTCATCAAGCCCCTGATTTAATGCCAACAAGGCTTTTTCAGCTTGATCAGTGACATTAGGCTCATCGTACAATAACCCCAAAGCCTGAAAAAACGCATCAACATCACTCAAAACAGGATCCCCAGGTATCAGGGAAAAAGCCCAATCCTGAGGATCGCCGCGCAGGAGAGAGATGATAATTTGAACCTGCTGCGCTGCGTTTCCTGAGGACTTAGATTTTAAGGCAAAAAAAAATTTACAATTATTTTTGAAATTCTGAAACTTAGCTCGATCCCCCAAAAACAAATCTGGCATGGGGATCCTAGGTTCCACAACAGGCAACCTAGCAAGATATGCAGCAATACTCTGAACCTCAGTGGCAAGCTGATCCACACGGCCAGACAACCGTGCAAACTCCATTGGGAGAAAAGATCCTCCCCAGCACCCAGAGATACAGAGGGAAAAAAAAAAAAAAAAAAATGCAACAAACAGAAAAATATCTCTGACAACTCTGACAACCTTTTTTCTTTCACAATATTTTTCCCTTCTGTGAGTACCATACAATTTTCAATTTTTTAGGCCGGTGATACTGTTATGTTTCGGTAGCTGAGGAGAGCAGGCAAAAAGGCAATACACCAGAGCAGTTGGAATCTGAGATTGCAGTACCCTGACTAACCACCACAACTAGAGGCAGCCGTGGAGCGTTCCTACGTTGGTCCTAGACGCCTCGTCACAGCCTGAGAAACTAACTACACCTAAAGACAGAAACAGGAAAGCTATCTGCCCCGGAGCAGAACCCCAAAGATAATAGAAAGCCCCCAAACATGTAATGGCAGTTAGACAAGAGGAAATACTGACACAGAAAGAAAATAGTATGAGCAAACGCTGGGGCCCAAACTATCTAAATAGAAAAGGATAGGAAGGGTACTTACTGCAATCCCAGAAAACCCTGAAAAGCACCAACTCTACTAATTTCAAAATCACCTGAGATCACACGACCTCTACCACCTAAATTAGTTCTCTGGTGTAACAAAATCAAAACAGCAGCCACTGAAAAAACTGGAAAAAGCAAAAGAACAAAACTCAGTGGCTGAACTAAACTGAGAGGGCAGAAGCCCCCAGAGGGGACCCTGAAGGCCCCCAAAGAAGTGCAGTACAAAATGCAAAAATACAGCACAAACACAAAAGAAGCAAAAGTCTTATCTGTAAGCAGGAGATGCAGAAACGACACAGCAGGCTACAAGGGAAACTGGAATGAAGGATTCAGACCAGAACAATTGATCACCGGCAACCCTGATGGGAAAATGACTCCCTTATATAAGACCAGTCAGTAACACCTGATTCCCAGTCCTCACAATCTTCACTAGCACCGCTTGTAACCACCAGAGGGAGCCTCTGCTCAGAACTCATCTCAAACCCATTCAAACAATGCCCCTCTGGGGTATTAAACGCTGTCTTCCATTCATCCCCGTGCTTAATGCGAATAAGGTTATATGCCCCCCTGAGGTCAAGCTTGGTAAACCAACTAGCACTTTTCACTCTGGAAAATAGGTCAGAAATCAAAGGTAACGGATATTGATATTTAAGTGATCTTATTCAGGAGGCGATAATCAATACACCGCCTCAATGAACCGTCCTTTTTGGCCACAAAGAAAAAAACGGCGCCCAAGGGTGAAGAGGATGGTCTGATATGACCCTTCTCCAATGACTCCTTGATATAAGATCGCATAGCATCATGTTCAGGTACAGATAAATTAAAAAGGCGACCTTTAGGAAATTTACCACCAGGCACTAATTCAATAGCGCAATCATAGCTCCAGTGAGGGGGCAAGGATGCAGATTTACTTTCACTAAACACATCAGAAAAATCAGTCTAAAAGTCAGGGACATCCTGAGACTGGGGAGAGGCAGAAAAAACAGGAGTGTCAGTATTAACTCATTGGCAGCCCCAACTGGTCACAGACGCAGATTTCCAATCCAAAACAGAATTATGAGACTGTAACCAAGGGAAACCTAGTACAATAATGTCATGCAGATTATGCAGCACCAGAAATTTGCAACTCTCCTGATGATCTGGTTCAACCCTCATTATCACCTGAGTAGAAAACTGGGGTTTATTCTCCGCCAAAGGGGTAGAATCAATGCCCAGTAGGGGAATAGACTTCCGCAGGGGTATCATGGGAAACCCACAACGTTTGGCAAAGTCAAAATCCATCAGGTTAATAGCTGCTCCTGAATCAACAAAAGCCTGAGCAGAAAATGTGGACAGGGAGCAAATCAGGGTAACAGTCAACAGAAATTTAGTCTGAACACTACCCAAGACAACTGAGCGTGCAAAATGTCTTCTCCGCTTAGGGCAGACAGAAATAGCATGGGAAGCGTCACCACAGTAGAAACATAACCCATTGCGCTTACGAAACTCATGACGCTGAGCCCCAGAAGTCACTCCATCACACTGCATGGGCTCAGGAGCTGGCTCACAAGGCAACACCATCTCACGCATACCTCTGCGTTCACGCAAACGTCTGTCAATTTGAATAGCCAAAGACATAGAATCATTGAGACCAGAGGGAACAGGGAATCCCACCATAACGTCCTTTACTTTTTCTGACAGACCCTTCCGAAAAAGGGCTGCCAAAGCATGATCATTCCATTTGGTCAGGACTGCCCACTTTTGAATTTTTTGACAGTACAACTCAGCGTCTTCAAAACCCTGATTTAATGCCAACAAGATCTTTTCAGCTTCATCAGTGACATTAGGTTCATCGTACAATAACTCCAGAGCCTCAAAAAATACATCAATATCATTCAAAACAGGATCCCCAGGTGTCAGGGAAAAAGCCCAATTCTGTGGGTCGCCGCGCAGCAGGGAGATGACAATTTGAACCTGCTGTGCAGCGTTCCCTGAAGACTTATGCGTTAAGGCAAAAAACAACTTACTGTTATTTTTGAAATTCAGAAATTTAGCTCGATCCCTCAAAAACAAATCTGGCATGGGGATCCTAGGTTCCACAACCGGCAACCCAGCAAGATAGGTAGCAATACTCCGAACCTCAGTGGCAAGCTGATCCACACGGCCAGACAACTGTGCAAACTACATTGAGAGAAAAAAAAGAAAATTTCTCCTCAGCACCCAGAGAAAAGAGGGGAAAAAAATGTAACAAACAGAGTTTCCTTATTACTATTTTCCCCTTCTGTGAGTACCATACAATTTTCAGGTTTTTTTAGGGATGGTTATACTGTTATGTTTCGGTAACTGAGGAGAAATAGCAAAAAATAGCAAAAGCGGTAATACACCAGAGAGGCTGGAACCTATTGGATTGCAGTAACCTGAACTAACCACACAACTAGAAGTAGCCGTGGAGCGTTCCTACGTTGATCCTAGACGCCTCGTCACAGCCTGAGAGATAACTACACCTAAAGGCAGAAAGATGAAAGCTATGTGCCCCGGAGCAGATCCCCAAAGAAAATAGGAAGCCCCCAAACATGTAATGGCGGTTAGACAAGAAGAAAGCACGGACACAGTCAGTCAGAAAATAGAATGAGCAAACGCTGGGGCCCAATCTGTCCAGACAGAAAAGTACAGGAAAGAATTCTGACTGCAATCCAACAAAAACCCTAACAAAAATACCAACACTTCTGATTGCCAAAAAACCTGAGATCACACGATCTCATCCACCTAAATCAGATCTCTGGTGTAACAAAACGCTATTCAGCAAATAAAAAGTAACAAAGGAGCAAAGCAAAAGTTCAGACAAAAACAGAGCACAATTTCAGCGCCAGACCCCCAAAAGGGGACAGGCTGCAGTCCACTGCAAGCAGCAAACCAGCAAAGAAAATCAAACAGAGGAAAAAAAAAACAGCAAACACTTATCTGAAGGAGAGAAGGAAACTAGCAGTGCTTCAAGCAAGACCAGAAGGAACAATTGATAACCGGCAAGGCTGCTGGGAACTCAGGCCACTTATATCCTACCATTCAGCGCCAGCTGAAGGCCATTCAGTAATCAGTTCATTACCCTCAGCAACCACCGGAGGGAGCCCCAGCTCAGAAGCCGCCTCCAGCATATTGACAACATCTCGGCAACGAGATCTCGTCCCGAGATCTGAATCTGAGTATGCGTTTGCCCGGCGAGCATCTACCCGGCGGCCATGTTCCTGGAGGCCACCGCAGCATGGCTTTGACGAAATGCTGGCGGAGCCCCCCAACACAGCACAGACAGCCGCTGCCACTGCCCCGGAGCACAGTCCCGCCACCACCACACTACAGAGCCCGGCTCACCACCACAGCCGCACCATCCTGGGAAGGGAGGCTGCATCGGGGCCGCTGCCACCACCACAGGATTTGTAAGTGTATTCCGACCATAAGACGCACCCCCATTTTCCCCCAAAATTTTTGGGGAAAAAAAGTGCATCTTATGGTCCGAAAAATACGGTAATGCAAAAATATTAGAAAAAGCAATGTAGCAAGGGTATACAATTACTATAAAATGTCATAATGTTCTAGTTCTTCTAAGACATCCAATCTAAATCACTTCACACTGCAGTACTTTGAGTGAAAACACTTATTAAGCCAGAAACGTACCATTATGTACATCCAGTAAATGTCAACAGGGAGGTTCTTTACCTGTTAGTAAGTATTGTTCTATGGCGCTAAGCTAAACATCCAGTTTTTCCCTTTCTCTTTATAGCTTTTCCTAACCAACCTGGCTCTTTTATATCTTCTAGACATGTAAACATGTGGTTTATGTAGTCTATCGTTTAAATGCTAAAGTGCTATATTAAAAAGAAAAGACAAATCTAGTATTTTTTTTTACTTTGCCCATCATGCAATAGTGAGCCTCAGTCTTGATTGTGAATCGGTTATAGAAATGGACCTTTCATCTTACCCTTAACCTGCAATCTTTCAACCACTTGTACAGCTTGTTTTAGATTTTTACATTATCTGTTTATTCTTCTTGACGGAGTTAGTAGTTCTTTGGAAATGTATCAGTTAATTTCTGGCTAGTTACAAAATTCTGTGTAACCCTTAGTAGTTTTAGAAAGTAACATCAGTTTAAACATCCAGAAAGTACTCTTGACTGATCTCAAAATTGGCAGGAAATTCTATGTTTAAATAATTGTTATTGATATATCATAAAGTTTGTTTTTCTGTACTCCATTCATGGTCTACAGGACTGATAAAGATAGTCGATCGCTGTACTTGGCTGTCTCCATCAGTCCCATAGACTGTAAATGGGGCAGCAGTGTGAAGCAATAACCAAAAGAAATTAACTGAAGGTCCTAGAGGTTAGGACTGTCTCAAATAGGGTCACCTTGACGTGCGATGGCTTTTCCATTTGTTTTTCAAAACAATGTTAACAAACAATGTTATTTTCAAAGAAAAAAGGGGGAGAGAGAGAACTACATGTAGAAATGTGCACACTCCAAATAGTAGAATAACAATTTTATTAAATTAATAACACGACCACAAACAAGAAAAATTAATAAAACCATTTAAAAATATACAAGAGGCCCAGACCTAGATATCCCACACAGTGCATAGATCTATTAACATAAGACAGTGAGGTAATATTATATCACACAATATATAATGCTCGTGCCCGTAGATAATGATACCAAAACAAACACAGGATCCCAAGGAGAAGGAAGATAGAGGAGAGGAAATAGTGTGTGTGTAGAAGTATCCGTAACTCCTCAGCTCAACGATACCTGGAACAAAGCCAGGAAAATAGCACCTAGGGATCAAGTGATGCCATAATAGTGGGGATCAATTACAGGAACATCCAGAATGTGACAGCCAAGAAGAACCAGCCTATATAATGGTGGATAAAGACTGGGTATAAAAGAGAATGCTTTTCACAGGGGGGGGGAATCTCATCCATAGAGCGTAGTGTGCAAGGTAGTTTGCCACTAAGCTCGATTATAAGGAAAGGATACCTGCATAGGCATATGGATGGAAATGCCATTAGTCATCTCCTCTGACAAAGCCGTGCGATACGCGTGGGGTCCTCTCACAGGCCAGCGGGTCCTCCATCTCCACTGTATCCCTACTGATCTCCTGTTGTTCTGCAGGTACTTGCCACTGACGAGTGGCATTTCCATCCATACTCCTATGCAGGTTTTCATGCACTATTGCTATTTATTTACTTTACTGCAGGGTATGTGGCCATTTTGTTTTTAATCTTAGGTTTTGTCTGTTTAGTGGCCAGTGTGAACATAAGCTTACAACGTTGCATGCATTCCAGTTAATTTTTCTCTTCAATAATTTTTAGAAATGAGTGTAATCCGTTACATGTGACCTAATTAACAATAAGTGGCACTATTAAGTGGACACATTTTGCCTTTAGAGCCACTTTGTGTTAGGGATCATTCAGACATCGGTGATTTTTTATACCCAGAAAAGATGGATTTAAATCATGGCTTTAATCAGACTTTCATCGATGTTTGGTCAGAGTTCCAGTATTCACCATCAGCTTCATCAGTGTGTTTTTTTTTCTTTCTTGGACCCATAGACTTGCATTAGTGAATTTTATTCTGTATTAAAATCAGTCTTTTTTTTTTTTTGGTCACTCAGTTTAAAAAAACAAATTTTGAATATGTGAAAACATCCACAGTTACTGGGTGCAGGGGCTATCAGAGAAAATCATAGAACTTGTGCAGCAATCACTGACATCTGAATGTGCCCTTACACATGGTATGTTAGGACTTGTTTGTAAACCTTTATTACTGCATAGTTAACTATGCATCTGTTTATGTATATGGGTACACATACAACATATACAGTGGTGCTTAAAAGTTTGTGAACCCTTTAAAATGTTTAACATTTTTGCATAGTTAACCTAAAGCTACATCAAATTTTCACACAATTAGACAAAGAACGAATTCAAACAATTGAGAGAAATTTATTAGAATCTTTTATTGTTGAGGAAGATTATCCAATGACACATGTCTGTGAGTATTCCTACAAAAGAATGGTAAAGAATAATGTTAAAGAATTGGAATGGCCAAGTCACAGTCGTGAACGTAATCCTAAAGTATTGTTGTGGCCGGACCCGTAAGAGGAGAGAGGATACACCAATATAGAAGTTAAAACTGTCTTGTAGGGATGGATGAGGTATAGTAGATGCATTCATATAGAAGAGCTTGTTCTTTCATTGTGACACAGATTCCATGAATCGAAGTGTCATTACGTATTGTCCACTTAGTCAGTGTATATGGAATACCAGGAATATGTAGGCTGTCCTTATTGGGTGCTAAGCATATGACACTGGATAGGAATAAGGACAGCCTAGATATTCCTGGCATTCCAGATACACTGACTAATTTGATAAAAACTCCATGAATCGAACTGTCGTTACGTATTATCACAATCAAGGAACAAGCTCTTCTATATAAATGCATCTACTATACCTTATCAATAAAGCTTCACCATTTATACTTTAGTAATCAAGTGTGCAATGGACATTTAGTTTTGGATATACTGGAATCCCACTCCTACCTCAAAGAAAAAAAAAATTCTGTGACAACTCTGAATATATTAAAGTCTATGTGCAGGAATAGTCAACAATTGGTGAAAACGTATAGATCAGGGGTCTCAATCACGCAGGCTGCATCATGCAGCCTGCAGACACCGGAGCTCCTGTTATCGTGGCCCTGGCCTTGTGGCTGCTGATGCTAGCACGTATTTTTCAGTTGAATGTGCATTTTTAGACTCATTCAATTGAAATGCATTGTGGCGCAGAGACCAGCTCTCTGCACCGCAATACCAATACCAGCAACTGGCCAATTGGAGGCTGGCAGCTGACGTTGACGTGCATGTCGCCGGCGATGCATGGCATTACTGCCACGCGCCACCCTGGCTTGTGAAAGAGAAGAGGACTCTGTTCACCGAGGGAGTAAGGTCAATTGAGAAGGATGTATATATTTTTTTTATAAAACACGCCAAAAATGTTCCTAAAAATGATCAAAAAGGTGTATCGAAAAAAAAAAATTTGGTTACACTAAAAATGTCATGTCGTTCTGCAAAGAATGCGGCCCATCAAATTCAAATTTTTTTTTTCTAGGTGCGGCTCATATACACAGCAGAGCTTAAGACCCCTGGTTTAGGTCCAGTTATTGCTGTACAAAGGGGTTGCACTAGATACTGAAAATTGTTCCTAGTTTGCACTCACAGATGCATGATATTGGATCATTTTCTCCAGTGTAACATTTTTACTCAATTGCTTCTCTTTACCTACTGTTAGGACTTGTCACAATCTGATGTACATTTGATCTAAAATCTGTGCAGAATTATGGAAAATTCTAGAAAGTTTAAAAATGTTGTCATCACTGTATGACAAACCAGAATGCCTTTCCACAAACATCAACTCAATCTTAAGGGTATGCCACACTAAACAACATCGCTAACGGGATCGCTAAAAAACGTCACTATTTAGCGATCCCGTTAGCGATGTTGTTGTGTGCGGCATCTGCCAGCGACGAGCTTCCTGCTGTGATCTCGCTCGTCGCTGGAATCGTTCCGGACCCTATTTTCGTCGCTGGCGCCCCGCTGGGTAAGTATATATCGCTGAGTGTGGCACCTTTTTTAGCGATTTAGCGGTACTTTTGTACCGCTAAAGTCGTTAAGGAGATCGCTAACCGCGATAGTGTCCTTAACGACATCGCTAAATGTGACCGACACTAGCGATATTTAAACGATCCCGCTAGCGATCTCATTAGTATGCGACGCTAACGAGATCGTTAGCGGGATCGAGTAGTGTGGCAGTACCTTTACTTAGAAAGTCTACTGTTTATAAATGATGGTAATCACTAATTCTTCCATTTTGTTGAGACAACAGATCTGCACTTATTGTTTAGCCCTTATTTTGTCATTAGTTGTGATTTATAAAGTGTGAAACAAGTGTATCTAACATTTTTTAGGTTGTAATTTTCTTACAAAAGACATTATGAGGCTTAATTTTCATTTCATTGTATAAGGTCAAATGCAAAGCTAATGTTCCACAAGGAGACAGAGATTGATAATCGGTAAAGAATGGGCCTCTAATGTGATTTATATCTATAGATTTTATGTCAGGTATGAAAAGTTGCTGTTCAAATTGTAAAGACTGATCCATTAGACCATTAGGAAGCACTTTAAAGCATTTACTACTTCCTCAGTTGCCTGTTTTTAGAAATGTGCATTTTCATCTAACTTTTTTGTGGGATTTTGATTGTACAAATACAATTAAATACTATGGATTAGTTTACCTTTGTTGGTATAGCAGTAATTCAGGGTTCTCATCCAAAAGTGAAAATATTTCTGGCTATGGCTGCAGATTGAAGTGGTCACGTATGCCTGAGATTGTAGAAAGCTTGGTGATGGAAACATATTTAGAACAACAAACTGATGAAAATGTGTCCTCTTCCAAAGAGTTAGAGGTGAGAGCAGTACGTCTGACTTATTTAAGATTCGCATTTGATCTAGAAAAAGTCATTTGTGACTTTTTAGCTGGTTGATATGGGAGAACAATATCAGAAAATGTATACGTTGATGTGCAAAAAAGCGTTTCATGCCAGAAGGAAATAAACACAAGAAAAGGACACATCGTTATTCAAAAAATCTAGCATTCTGATTTTAACTATTTTATCCTGTATACATTGACATGTTAAAACTCACGTTCTCGCATGTTTCTTCCAGTCACTTTGTGCCCAGTATTCGGCAGAAAAGAGAGAAGATGAAAAGATGTGCGACCATTTAATTAGAGCTGCCAAGTACAGAGATCACGTGACCGCTACCCAACTGGTACAAAAGATTATCAATATTCTCACAGACAAACACGGCGCGTGGGGAAGTTCTTCAGCAAGGTAAGACTGCCACCAAATGTATTCTGGTTTATTCATGTGCAGATTTACCCGGCTCAGAAATTATTCCTGGAATTGGTCCATAAAGACATTTTCATTGTTGCTAATTGATGTAAGAAGAGCTTAATTAATAATCTTTAGATAGCGCCAGCACACTCTGCAGCACTTTATAAGCAAAGCTAGCCAAATTATGCACTACAAGTAATGGTCCTGCTTGCAAAAGCTCTGAGAATCCATGTAATGAGCTATGTGTATTTTTTGGCTTTCCTGCTGATCCTTGAGGAAGGGTCGTTGGAGGCCACCCCTTTGCTTTGGAAAGGATAGTTGGGCCTCATTCTACCTCTATGACGATGGTGCAGCTCTTTATCTTTGTTTTGGCTTAATACAATTCCTATAACTGAAGTTTCTTAACTAGTTCATGACCGGTCCATTTTTCCTTCTTCCTGACCAGGCACATTTTTGGGTTTTAGCGTACATGCACTACTAACAGCTGTAAAAATGTTTCCTGTTGGGATATTCAAATAATTTTTACCACTTTTGTCTGAGACACATGGGTCTTAATTTTATGATGTATATTTACTTAAAAATTTTCTGATGTCGAGAGATGTAAATAATAAAATTTAAAAATACTTTTCTTCCTGCCTCTCCCCATTTTTACCCCCTTCCTAACATGGCCGATTTCTGTTCTGATGGTTTTTTGTTTTTTTCTCCCCTTTTTCCAAGAACCATAACAATCTGGCACTGACAACCATAGAGGTCTTCAGGAGGCCTCTGCTTGTCATGCCAACCCACCAGTGACCCGCAATCATGTGACGGGGGTCACCAGTGGGCGTTTTTCCCGCCCAATGGCCGGAAGTGCGCGTTAAATGCTGCTGTCAGTTTGACAACGGCATTTAGCAGGTCAATAGCCGCGGGTGGATCTCGATTCCATTCGCGGCTGTTCCGGGCTCATGTCAGCTTTTCAAAACAGCTGACGTCCTGGGAAAGATGTGGGCTCACCGCCGAAGCCCACATCAACGGGAGAGAAGGGACTTGCACAGTACTAGTACGGCGCATGTCGCAAAGGGGTTAAATCTGATTCTTACAGAATCAAAACCATACTAAAACTTGGCAATTTTGCCACCAAGCAATTGCGAACAAAAACCAAACCTCTGTTATTTAGAGACCTCTATTTTCCTAACCCTCCACCTCACTTAAAAAAAAAAAACAACAACCCAAATGTCTGTAAAGTGCCGCTGAATATTTTGGCACTTTATAAGCAAGCATTAAACATGGACATATCATTGTAGGGATATTGTCGTTTCATACCTCTTTCCTTCCTACAGTTGGATTAATCTGAATTCAAAATCCTTTTGGATTCCCTTCCCAATGTTCAACAGGCTATAGACTTTTTATGATTGTGTTTAGCATGCCAATGGGCTAGCCGCAAAACTGCAGGAAATGTTATATATATAATTATTATTATATACAGCTCTGGAAAAATTAAGAGACCACTGCACAGTTTTATAAAAATCAGCTTCTCTACATGTCTGACAGCCATCCCTGTCATGGCCAGTCCAATCTCCAGACCTGAACCCCATTGAAAACCTCTGGAATGTACCGTATTTTTCGGACCATAAGACACACTTTTTTTCCTCCAAATTTGGGAGGAAAGTGTGGGTGCGTCTTATGGTCGGAATGTAACATGTGGGGAGGGGGGCAGGGGGTAGCGGTGGAGTGGGATCGCAGGAGGCAGGAAAATATCCCCTCCACTGCAGGAATCCAGCGCTGGGGATACTTGAGTGCAGTGAATATTCATTAGCCGCTTCCCCGCCCACCTATCAGCTGAGCAGGGAGCCGGGAGCAGCAAATGACAGAGCCACATGGTTCCCCAGCGCCTAATTCCTGCAGCAGCTGAGGATCTGTGAGGGAAGTAGAAGGAGGCGGCAGGAGCAGAGTGCAGCAGGAGGCATCGCATACCTGACAGCCTGGGGGCTGTGCTCATGCGATACTGAATGCTCCTGTGGAGGACCTGTGATGAGGTCATGAAGAGGGCGGGCTGGAGCATCACATGACCACACAAAGCCCTGCCTCTTCATGATGTTATCACAGGTCCTGCAGACACACTGTACAAGAAAAAAATAATTAAAAGGTTAGTAAATACAGCACATTAAAAAGCACTCTGCCATCCTGTGGTGGACTATAACTCCCAGCATGCCATAGGATCTGCAGGACATGCTGGGAGTTATAGTTCTCCCATGGGATCTTAAAGCAGCACTACAGTGTTATCAGTGCTGGAGTTTGGCTTTAAATATAAGCCCTATGCCCCCATTCTTAGGCCGTGGTCACACATGCGAGAAATTTGCACGATTTTTGTGCGAATCTCTCGCATGAATACCCGGCACTGCCGCCGGCACTCGGACCAGGGCGTGCGGCTGCATGTATTTCTATGCTGCATGTATTTCTATCAGCCGCACTCTCCAGTCTGAGTGCCGACGGCAGTGTCGGGTGTGCACGAGAGAGATTCGCACAAAAATCGTGCAAATTTCTCGCATGTGTGACCCCGGCCTTATACTCACCCTCCAGCGTCTTCACATAGTAGTTTACAGACACCACACTGGTCCCGCAGCACCATCTTCTACCCGTAGCTTTCTACATAATAACATGCTATTATATATAATAACACCACATATAATAGTATGTTATTTATGTTATTAAATATTTTACCACATTTTTTGCTTCAAATATATTTTTCCCTATTTTCCACCTCTAAAACCTGGGTACGTCTTATAGTCCGGTGCGTCTTATAGTCCGAAAAATATGGTAATCAAGAGGAAGATGGATAGCCACAAGCCATCAAGCAAAGAAGAACTGCTTACATTTTTGTACCAGGAGTGGCATAAGGTCACCGAAAAGCAGTGTGAAAGACTGGTGGAAAGCATGCCAAGAAGCATAAAAGCTGTGATTAAAGGGAACTTGTCACCCCCACGGGGCGTTTTGAAGTAAAAGAGCCACCTTCAGCAGCACTAAGGCAGCAGTCTGTGAAGGTGGCTTTTTTTTTCTGGTCCCCTGCAACGCTGAAATATAGAGTTTTAAAACTAGGTCCCATACCTTAATTGCGTCCCTGAGGTATGGTCTTTTCCCCCTGACTCATCCTCCCCCCAGCCATCCATCAACCCCCTTCAGCGTCACCGCACCTCCTCCAGAGTTGTTTTTCTTTCAGTTCGGTTCTGTGTGGCGCCTGCGCTGTTGTATCCGTCCCCAGGCATGCACAGTGCGCGCTGCCCGGGAACTGTCAGAAGACTATTGCGCCTGTGTCTTTTACTTAAAGGTGGCTCTTTTACTTAAAAATGCCCTGGGGGGGACAAGTTCCCTTTAAAAATCATGGTTATTCCACAAAATATTGGTTTCTGAACTCTTCCTGAGTTAACACATTAGTATTGTTGTTTTCCCTTCCCCATGACAGCACCGACATGAGAGTATGGTATCCACCCCCAGGAACAGGAAACTTGCAGCAGAGATAAAAGAAGGAGGGCGGTACCTCTCCCTCAGTTTTGGTTTCCTGTTCCTGCAGGTGGATGCCTGTGGGTAACGAAATACCTGTAGGGGAATCTTCCCTGGATGGCCGGTCTGGAGACCGAGGTCCTGAGGGGAGGCATCGCAGCTGAGCGTGGCGGCGCGCGCTCTTCATCCCGGTGTCTTGGGGGCTGCCTGGCCGCGTCTCGCCCCCCGGTGGACTCCCCGGCGGTCGCTCCGGGCAGGAGGCAGAGCCGGGGGAGGCGTGTCCACCACGACGCTGGCGCCGACTGAGTGGGGCGGCTTCCGGTCGCACCGGAAGTGACGCTACACGCCGGGAGAAGCGTGTGCTGGACACTTCCGGGCGGAAGTCGCTCCAGAGGCGCGCACACCGCTCTCCCCCTTAACCCCACCTCGCATATATAACCTGCCTGAGGGCAGGAAATCGCTGGCGTCAGCTCAACTGGAGCAATGGAGGCCGCAGATGAGGAGCGTGTGCCAGAGGAGGAAGGCCAGCAGACCGCTGTGGTACCAGGGGGTCGGTGGGTGAGTGCCTTTGTAAGGCGAAGAAACATGTAGTGATGGCCTTTATCCTGTTCTCCTCTCCCTAGGGCAGGAAAGCTACGGCCAAACAAAAAAACAAAGCATGTGCTTTGTGTAAAAAAAACGCTTCCCAGAGATTACGATAAGCGGCTGTGCCGCTCATGTGTGCAGAAAACGGTAGCAGAGGAATCACCGTCCCTGTTACAAGATATTAGAGCCGTCATCCGTCAGGAAGTAAAGACAACAGTTAAACAGGAGTTAAAACAGCACACGCCAGTCAGTTCAGGCCTCCTCCCCCCCCCTACGGAACAAAGTGACGTAGAATCGGAAGCCGAACCGACGGAGTTAAGACCCTCTGGAAGCTCAGACCGGGATTCCTCAGACGAGGAATATGGTCGCCCTTATTTTTTGTCCGAGGACATTGGAAAATTATTAAAATTGGTTAGATCTACCATGGGGGTTGAGACGCCAAAAGAACATCTTTCAGTACAGGACTCTATGTTCAGTAATTTAGAGGGAAAAAAAACGTAAAGTTTTTCCCTTCCATGAAAGTCTATTAAAATTGATTAAAAGACAGTGGAAGAAACCCAATAAAAAAATGTCTGTTCCACAAGCATTAAAACGGAAATATCCGTTTGATGAGGAAATTTGTGGGGAATGGGAAAAAGCCCCTAAACTAGACGCCGCCATTGCTAGTACATCTAAAGGAATAGTGTTACCATTCGAGGACATGGGAGCCTTGAGAGACCCCCTTGATAAAAAAGCGGATGCTTTTTTAAAATCTGCATGGGAAGCATCGGCCTGGTCAATTAAACCGGGAGTAGCCGCCACTTGCACCGCTAGGGCCATGGTCAAATGGTTGGAAGAGCTCAGTGAGCAGATTAAGAATAAGTGCCCAAGAAAGGAACTATTGGACGTAATACCGTCACTACAAAAAGCGGCAGGGTTCTTAGCAGATGCAGCGGTGGATTCCGTGCGAGGTGCCGCCCGTGCATACGCTCTCTCTAATTAAGGTCGCAGGGCATTATGGCTGAAAAATTGGACCGCAGACTTCCAGTCGAAAGTAAAACTCTGCGCAATTCCCTGTGAGGGGCAATACCTGTTTGGAAAAACATTGGATGAGATATTGGAAAAAGCATCGGATAAGAAGAAACTATTTCCGCTACCCGCTGTTTCAAGACGTCGTTGGAGTGATGCTCGCTCATCCTTTCGTGGAGCAAGGAATAGAGGGGGCAGAAGTCGACCAGATGAGAGGTCTATTCGGGGCAGACCTTGGGGAGAGAGAAAGGAGAAAGGATTCCTCTTCAAGGGCCCTCCCAGATCAGATACTAAACGTCAATGACGCCAAGACTCCGGTGGGAGGAAGACTGAGAAAATTTGTACATCAGTGGGAAACATTGCCCGCCTCACGGTGGGTAACCAATCTACTATCCGAAGGCCTACGACTAAGTTTTCTCAACCTCCCGCCACAGCGACTAAAGATAACTCAAGTCGCCAAGAAGAACCAAGCCACGATGGAAAAAGAAATCACCCTCCTTATGGAAAAGAAAGTGTTAGTGGAAGTACCAAGTCACCAAGTAGGAGAAGGATTCTACAGTACCCTGTTTCTTACTCCAAAACCAGACGGCTCCCTGAGAGTAATATTCAACTTGAAAGCATTAAACCAATACATCCGAGTTCAAAATGGTTCTATAACTTTGTATGTAACCCCTCTCATGTACAGCACCATGGAATTAATAGCGCTATATAAATAAATAATAATAATAATAATAATAATAAAATGGAGACATTAAGATCAACAGTGAAGCTGCTCAAACCAGGCTGCTACATGGCAGTTATCGATCTGACAGATGCATACTACCATGTACCAATCTGGGAAGAACACCAAAAATATCTAAGATTGTTGGTACAGATTGCGCAGGTCCCTACGCATCTGCAGTACCAATGTCTTCCCTTCGGGATATCGGTGGCACCCCGTATATTCACAAAATTAATTTCAGAAGTGGCATCTTTTGTGAGGAAAGAAGACATATTACTGTTACCCTATTTGGACGACTTCCTAGTAATAGCAAATACAGAAGAAGAATTCAGGAAGGCAATAACAAGGATGCTAGAAATCCTAACCAGCTTAGGCTGGATAATAAACGAGAAAAAATCAAAGCTAATCCCAGCCAGAAAACAAGAATTTTTGGGAATACTGTTAGATTCCTGCAAACAGCAATGTGTCCTCCCAGACAGAAAAATAGGCTCCATTCAACACAAGATCCAACAGTTGAGGTCGAGCAGGGCCATAACAATCCGACAAGCAATGTCGTTGTTGGGAACATTAACAGCAACAATACCAGCGGTCCAGTGGGCACAAAGCCACACAAGAGACCTGCAAAAGCAAATCTTAGCCGAACAGGCAAAAGATCCGACCAGCTTGAATCGACGGTTCACCCTAACGTCACAGGTCCTCAGCTCTTTGGAATGGTGGCTACAACCCGAAAACCTAAAAAGAGCTGTGCCCTGGTCAATTCACAACCAAGTGATATTGACCACAGATGTGAGTCCCTCAGGATGGGGCGCACATCTAACAGGACGGCTTGTACAAGGCCAATGGGAACCTCAATGAGGGAAGCATCCTCCAATTTGAAAGAGCTAACAGCGGTGAGGCTGGCACTTTATCAAATGGAAAAAGAGGTACAAGGAAGACACGTTACAATACTGTCAGACAACAACACGACAGTAGCCTACATAAATCGACAGGGAGGTACAAGATCACCATCTCTGATGGCGGAAGCAAGAAAGTTATTCACATGGGCAGAAAACAACCTGTTATCCATGTCGAGCACACACTTAAAAGGGACAGACAATACGGTGGCAGATTTTCTAAGTCGGCATGTACTGCACCAAGGAGAATGGTCCCTAAATCAGGACATATTTGGGAAAATTTGTGCCAGCTGGGGCAGGCCAGAAGTGGACCTGTTTGCTACAAAAAGAAATTGAAAAGTAAACAGATTCTACTCCCTGAATCCGAGAGAACAACCAGAAGGAGTAGATGCGCTGCTACACCGCTGGAAATTCAAACTGGCATATGCCTTTCCACCGTTTCCCCTAATACCGGTAGTCCTGAGGAAAATACGGGAAGACAAGAGCCGTGTAATTCTTATAGCGCCCTTCTGGCCGAAGAGAGCGTGGTTCACATGGCTCACACGCATGTCTGCCTCGGACCCGTGGATCTTACCCGATGTTCCCAATCTACTACACCAGGGACCAGTGGAACATCCTCAGGTGCACAATCTACACCTCACTGCCTGGAACTTGAGAGGGGACTCCTATTAGCGAAAGGATTCTCAGGACCCTTGGTGACCACCTTGCTCACTAGTAGGAAAAAGTCACCTCGGCCAAATATTATAAGATCTGGCAAAAAAACGGCTCACTCCACAAGAGCTGTTGCGACATCTTGGGCCGAACGGGCAAATGCGTCAATAGAACAGATTTGCAGGGCAGCGGTATGGTCGTCACCCTCCACCTTTTTTCGTCATTATAGGCTAGATTTAGGTCTCTCGGATTTAGCCTTTGGTAGAAAGATGTTATCTGCTGTTGTCCCACCCTAGGAGGCTCTTCTATTTCTTCCTCTCATGTCGGTGCTGTCATGGAGAAGGGAAAAAATGATAATTACTTACCGGTAATTTGATTTTCCAGAGCCATGACAGCACCGTATTAATTCCCGCCCTATCTTGGTGATGGTTGTGTGACTCACAAAAAAAAAAAAAAGACATGTATAAATTGATATATAAAGAAGGTAGATGTCGTAAATATGCTAGTATATGTGTATATATAACGACTAATTTTGGCGGTTACCTTGCATACTCTGAAACAAACTGAGGGAGAGGTACCGCCCCCCTTCTTTTATCTCTGCTGCAGGTTTCCTGTTCCTGGGGGCGGATACCATACTCTAATGTCGGTGCTGTCATGGCTCTGGAAAATCAAATTACCGGTAAGTAATTATCATTTTTCTAAATGATTATGAACTTGTTTTCTTAGCATTATTTGAGGTCTGCTAGCACTGCATTTTTTGTTATTTTGACCATTTCTCATTTTCTGAAAATAAATACAAAATTTATTGCTTGGAAATTCGGGGGCATGTTGTCAGTAGCATAAAGAATAAAAGAGCAATTTACATTTTACTCAAAAATATACCTATAAAGAGAAAAATCAGACAAACTGAAAATTTTACAGTGGTCTCTTAATTTTTGCCAGAGCTGTATAGGTATGTGTAGATAGGTAGAGAGAGTCAGATATAAATATAAATGTGTATTCACACACAAAGCTATATTAATGAGACCTGCTACTGCGGATAGAAACCCCTTTGTGTATAAATGTCTCCTGGGCTTAACACACAGTTGAATATTTAAAAAATAATAGTTCCAAATTTTTTTTTTTCAGTATTTTTCTGAAAAAGAGCCTTCCTAAAATTGAATTTAAGCTGAGTATATACTCATATGGAAGCCTTGGCTACTATAAAAAGGTACCTTTACGGTATAAATCTGTCCTTCTATTGTGCAAAAACTGCTTTTACCCCTATAGGTTAATTAGGGTGCTTGGTGCATTTTGGCGAGTCTAAGTTGCCCTTTTCCACCCTCTGAATTGTTATACCCGTTTTCCTCTCTGCCCGTAGCCAGTGCTGTCTCCGGAGAAAGCTGGTGCCAGCGCTCACTGTCAAAGATCCCAGGTTGATGCATATATGCACCAGCTTCTTCCAATGTTGCACCTGGGCAAGCCAGCACTGTCTGACAGAGTGAGGGAAGGTTTCAAGAGAAATCTAGTGTCTAGTCAGTATCAAAACTCAGGGGGCAGACTGGTGCACTGAATCTGCTCAGCCTTGTCACGGGTGCACAAAACGCCATAATTAACATATGGGAATGAAGAGTGTTTTATGCACATAAAAGGGACAGATTTATACAGTAAAGGTATGATTTTATAAGGGCAATGTGCCAACTTTAAATTGTGTTTTAGTTGACAGCCTTCTTTTAAATATTTTAGTAAATGAGAATCAAAAGTTAATTTGTGTTGCAAAGTTCACAGTTTGTTGCTTTTGTATTGTAAACAGAAAAGTCTAATTATATGAATTTTATGTAATCTATAAAAATCTGTTTGGTTGTGCATTTGCCTGGCCACATGGGTCCTACAAAACCATCCCCATAATATCCAAGCTTTTGTGGTGGTTACTAATTGTGAGCAGTAATATTTATAGTCAATGGTAATTTACAAAGTGAATAAATACATATAGCGTAGAATGAGTTAATAAAACTTGCAATGAGTCTGAGTAGTGTAATGGGTCTTAGAGGTAATCTGTCAGCAGGCCTTTACTACCTCATCTGAGAGCAGTAGAATTGTAGAGGAAGAGACCCTGAATCCAGCGATGTATCACTTAGTTTATTTGGTGCAGCGCTTCTGACACCGTTTTTAAGTTTAGCAATGCAGCAGAGCTGAGAAAGATAAACCCGCCCACACCAGACCTTTTATGTGCATAGTCTATAGACCATGAGCTGCTTATCACAGAACAGGGCGGAGTCAGAAGAATGCCCACACCAGCCAATCAAAGCAATGATAATGTCCTGGTGATAAAACCTTCAAAGTAAACAGAACACAGCCTGACATGTGACACATCGTTGAATTTTGTGTTTTAACCCTTATATGCTGTCCTCATATTACATAGCAAAATCCTGCTGACAGATTCCCTTAATAGTATATATTGCCACATGCTACATTTATGTTGGTGTTACAAATGAAGGCATAATGCGGTGTATCACAATGCGATTCGTATAACTGGATTGTGCCACTATTTCAGCACGCCGTTCATTTTTCTGATGTTTATTTTGCACCATCAGTTCTGCACCTCTGCGGTATGTACACATTGCGGCATTGCTATATCTGCTCATTCTTCTCTTTGCAGAATGATTTACTTATTACATGGCTTTTATATGTTGTTTAAAAAATAAATGTATTTAATAAAGAGCACATTTAAATTCCCTCTAGAATCCTAATTGCAGATTATAAACTCCGTTTCCAGCGCTGCAAGCGTTAAAGTAATCTTGTTTTCTTGTCCTCTAGTAAATCGAATCTTCGAAGGTTTTTGGTTTAATTTGGTTTATGCAGTTTTCATTCCTCTCTGTCCTTTGGAATTCATATCGCTTGCTTCTTGCCAGGACTCTGAGCCTTAATACTTTCCCATTAATGTCATTTATTTTGTTTCTGTATTGATGGGTTTCCTAATGCCGTCCGATCACTAGGCTGCGATGCTGGCAGCTGGCCCAGGATCGCCAGTGGTTTTAATAAATCACAATCAGACCCATGCCATTACATCAATATTTTTAGTCAATTATAGAGAAGGTCAGGTGCTGGATTCGGGGATGAGGCTCCGGCATGTGGCATTTTCAGAAAACATCTGGTACGGCAACGAAAATGCTACTTGGAACGGATACAGGGGGGGAATAAAATTCAGTATTGCCCATTTGAGGCAGATCAAATGAAATCTACATTATTCTCGGCAAACCACGGATGATACAGGGTCCTCGTCCACGGTGTGGGTATTATACCTAATTCTGTTATACGTAGAGAAATTCCCAAGTTCCACTTCAATAAAAATGAAAATATTCTTTTCTCTGAAGCAGATGGGATTTGTTGTTCCCTCACAGCAGGCGTCTAATATCTTTTGACACCCAGTGACCTGTCTGAATGCAATTTGTGTCTTAATATCAGGCTTACACAAGCTGCTGCCACGGAGAAAGTCACCGGCGTCTTTATTCCTGCAGATTTGTGCAGCGGTGTCCCTCTTCAGAAATACTCGAAGAGCTTCTGCTCAATGTTTGCCCTTTGCCGTCATTGAATTTTTTTTTTTTTTACCTCCTTTGAATTCCTAATGGGTAGATTTTTCACTCGGATTGTAAAAAAAAAAAAAATTGTACTACCTGTTCATATATTAATTTCACCCGATGTAAGGCTCAGGAGAGAGGGAGAAGAAATGCTGATAAGAAACGGCAAAATAAGCATGGAAATCATGGGGGGCGTAGAGTGGCCGCCCGTTCCCCCACTGTGTGCGCGGAGCAGGCATCGTATTTATTTGGGTCAGGAGACAAATCATCTTTCATGTAGATGACACCTGGTAAAGTGGCTGAATGCAAGAAGGATGGGAAGAGATGATGGAGAACAGTGGATGAAAGTCTCGGAGGACAGGCTACCCTTTCCTCATCGCGTCCTTCATTGCATTCTAATAGGCTGACTAATGTACCATAGAAATTCACTCTGGATCTTGGGATAGTAGTGCAGAAAGTGGCGCTCCTCATCTTTGGGATAAAATTCAGACATAAATTACGGCAGGGGCAGCTATAAGGCTTCCGCGTTTTATATCAAGCTAGCCGGATGTTTTAGATTAGCACGTAGGAGCAGAGTTGGGCTGCAGCTGCTTTCAACACGCTATGCGAGATTGCTCAAAATCCGTTCTAATGGATGCCCTCAAGCTACAGGGTTTTTTTTTTCCTTCCCTGCAAAACATTCATCTTTTTTTTTGTCCCCCCTTTTTTATTTTCCCTGCCAGTAAAATCTTTGTGATGCTGCCTTCAATTTTTCTTCAGTAAATCAAATCTTCTTCCTTTCAGAAAAGATGAATGCTGGAAGGTGTGGGTGTTATAAAGGGAAAAAAGGAGACGGAGAAAAATCAATGTGGGCAAAATTGAAACAGTATGCCTTGGTATTGATTGGCCTTGTGAAATCGAAACTAACAGCTTTGTAACTGTTCCAGTGGACAGTTAGCTGACCTGTAATGGACAAACTATCAATATTAGCATTACTTTTTTTTTATCCTGTATGTCATAGTGCATCTGAGTGGGGGCTAAAATGCTCATATTCTAATTCAATATACAAGAAGTTTTTTTTCTTCTACATTTTATTTTTTTAGCAGTAGAGAAACAAACTAACATTATATTAATTTGGAAAATGGCTTTTTTTCTTTTTCATTGTGCTATAATTTAGGAAATCTTGAAATCATTTCTTATATTGTAAGACAAGAAAAATCTATTTAATTTATCAAAAGCATCGTTTTTACATACACGCCAACTGTACACAAAATCTGTCTTATTTCTGGAGCTGTACTCTGGTTGCTGCTGTGTATAACGAGGCATTTCTTTTATTGATCATTTTTAGGTTGTTTTTTTTCCTCTATTATTTATAGATTGTAGCTAATGAAAGCTGCATTTAGAAATACTGTTATGATTGCCATTATTTATGCATCCTATAGGTAGAAATCACAAGCGAATCCCCAGCAAAGAATGTTTACTATCTTCAATTATATTCGGTTTCATGGATATTTAACATTTAAATACCTCATGTAATTTCTGCATTTTTTTTGCATTATAAACTATTTTATTTTTTGTGCGATATTATTATTTTTTTCTTTTTTACGGTCTTTGAGAATTTCCGCTCGTCAGTGCTTTCTTGTCAGGAAAGGGTTACTCATCCCTGCTTTTTCCTTTTTTCCTTTCGTGTTTATTACCTTTGTGATGAGATTTCACTTAGCATTTTTATAATGAATGAAAACGGGTACCTTGTAGAATTGCAATCCCATTAGCCTGCGGTGCACTGAAATGTGAAATGCAATCAAAGCAAATGTATGCAGACACAGAAATAAATAAATAAAAACTCTTCTCCCCAGCCCCCTTAATGCTTTTCTTTCTCCATTTCCCCACCCTGCAGTTATTGCACTTGACACCAGTGTAAAGTAACATTCATTGCTCTCTCTGGAGCTTCGGCGATGTTTGGAATTTTTTTATTGCCAGCATTGGCCCATGCAATAATATTGTGAAATGGCTTAATAAAACTAACAATTCTCCCAGTCGTACCTCCTGTGAACCCCCACACACTACACAATGACAAATAATTTATACTGAAGCTGCACCATGCTAAGAATTTGATTCCTACTTCTATTAATGCAATTCCATTTAGGAGAAGAGAAAATTGAAGGCTTCCACTTTCCTGTTTCCTCTTTTTTTCCTCTTTTTTCGCTTTTTTATCTTTTAGAATAATTTACATGTTAACTTACTGAAACAAACACCTTTTATATTCAAGTTTCTTGATAAATGTTAAGCACTGGTTATGTTAGCGCAATCGGGCCTCTGAAGAATATCTGCCTTCGGAATCTGTTTGACTTTTTTTTTATTTCCCTTCACACATTTTGTTAGAATAATACATTTATACTGCACTTATATATTGCTTTTATAGAGCTTGATAGGCCCAATACATCAAAGATTTTGAACTATTATTCTGGTGTAAAAAGCTTTAGAAAAGTATAATTTTTGCGCAATATTGAGGCTTCTCTTAAATTGAGCAACTTTTGGCGTTCTAATGCCATTTTTGCCAAACAAAGTGGACCGGGGCATGGCAACCGCAACTTTTCACGAGTTTGACGAGCATGCACTGTAGTGGGATTTATGGCGAGGCGCAAACAGAGGTGTACGCCACTTGTCATACGCTCCTGATTTATGTAGAGGCACATACATCTTTATGAATTGGGAGCGTTTGACTCCAGCACAAATCCTCATCAATGCCTGCGTGAACAACATTGGTTTTGATGAATCGTCCCTAAATTTATCTTAATCAAAAGGTAAATACAATGCAACAATTGGATATAAATATTGACATGATTAAAGGGGTTGTGCGGCCAAAACCGATAAGTCTGCGGTCAATTTTTTTAGACCCGAATACACATCTAGACTGTAATTAAAGTGCAGCACAGGTAGTTAAAAAATTAATACTGGATGCATATTCAATGTGCACATGAATGAATATACCAGAACAATACCCAAACTTAGAATATTGAAAAAAAAAAAAGACTGTACCCCTCAAACCATTTGTATAAACAGATGATCGCTCTTAGTTCAGGGGAGTTATGTACATAAGAAACTACCGTATATCTGTATAAAACAAAAACTGGCAACCAGGATAAAGTATATTGTAAATATGTAAGAATCTATGGGCCATATCCCATCTCCTTTCCGACTTGATGTCTTCAGTGTTCATCAGGGGGTCTAATGAAATACTGACCATGCAGTGGCCACAGGGATGATGCGTCGCATCCTAAATGATTTGATCAAATTGCTGTTTTTTTCCCCACAATGTTTTATGGTTTTTCATATGTCTTACATTGGTGGCCTAACACCTTGTATTGTTTATGGTTGCAAGATGGAATCAAAGCTAGACTTTGGGATCCTGAAGAACGCAGCATGAAAAGCAGCAAAAAAGTCAGCAAAACGTTTGTGTTTTGGCTGCAGATAAAAAGTCAAAAAATGTGTGAACATAGCCTTTGGGTGATTGACACCGAGCAAATTTTGTAGCAGAAATTTCAACTGCTGTTTATTCAAATGATTGGAGTGGGGGGCATATGGATTTCTGCAAGTTCCATAGATATTAATGGAACATATTTGAAACTGATCTGTAATGATGTATCAATTCACCCTTAACCCCTTCACAACATGCACCATAAATGTACAGCGCAAGGCGGTGTATTTAGTCCACTCCATACCCGGGAGATCAGGCTGTGTCTTACGGCCAGGACCTGCCTCTAACAGTCATGAGTGGAGTGTAAATTAGTCCGCATTGTTATCCTTTTAATTGCCACTGGCAAACTCTTAACATCGGCATTTAACACGCTTTGACACGGAGGCGCATTCCATGTGTCCATTGGCATGCCCGCGACATGATCGTAGGTTACCGATGCATTGCTTTGAAAGCCAGGGGTCTGCTGCTCCTGTTAAACCCTACCTGTGGCCAGCCTTAAAAGACCGTGATTTTTACTATATACAGCTGTGGCAAAAATTAAGAGACTACTGCCCAGTTTTTTAAAAATCAGCTTCTCTACATGTCTGACAGCCATTCAATTCCAGTGTCAGTTGAATTCCAACCAGACTACACCTCATTCTACTTAATGTGCTTCTGATTAGGTGATCACCTGAACCAAATCTTATTTAACGAAGGAAAGTATAAAAAACTGCTGTGGTGTTCACAATCCTCTTGCAATAGGACAACCTCAATGGCAAAACAAGTGCTTGTAATATCCCAAAAGTAATAGGAATGAACTTTTAACCATGCCAAAGGAGTTGAAAATAAAAGTCTTGAGTGAGGAAAAGAAGGGCTCAATTCTGGCTTTACTAGCAGAGGGATACAGTGAGCGTCATGTTGCCTCCATCCTTAAAATTTCTAGGATGGCAGTCCATTACAACAAGGTCAAGCAGCAGACATTGGGGTCAACAAAGCTACAGACAGGCAGAGGGTGAAAACGACTCTCCCCTGACCGGGATGACCGTCATCTTATTCGAATGTCACTCAGCAACTGCTGGATGACATCAAGTGACCTACAAAAGAAATGGCAGCTGGAGTGAAGTGCATGGCAAGAACACTTCGTAACAGACTCCTAGAGCCAGGGCTCAAGTCATGTAAAGCTAGAAAAAATCCTTTCATCAATGAGAAGCAAAGGAGAGCCAGACTAATGTTTGCCAAAGACCATAAGGATTAGACAGTAGAGGACTGGAGTAAGGTAATCTTCTCTGATAAGTTTAATTTTCAGCTTTGCCCAACACCTGGTCATCCAATGGTTAGATGGAGACCTAGAGAGGCGTACAAGCCACACTGTCTTGCACCCACGTGAATGTGTGGTGGATCGGTAATGATCTGGGGATGCTTCAGCAAGGCTGGAATTGGGCAGGTTAATCTTTGCGAAGGACATATGAATCAAGCCGCATACAAGGTTATCCTGGATTAATAGTTGATTCCTTCTGCTCAGGCAATGTTCACCAACTCTGAGGACTGTTTTTTTCAGCTGGACAATGCGCTATGCCACTCAGCTAGATCAATCAATGTGTGGATGAAGGACCACCACATCAAATCCCTGTCATGGCCAGTCCAATCTCCAGACCTAAACCCCACTGAAAACCTCTGGAATGTAATCAAGAGGAAGATGGATAGTCACAAGCCCTCAAACAAAGAAGAACTGCTTAAATTTCCGTACCAGGAGTGGCATAAGGTCACCCAAAAGCAGTGTAAAAGACTGGTGGAAAGCATGCCAAGATGCATGAAAGCTGTGATTTAAAAATCATGGTTATTTTACAAAATATTGATTTCTGAACTCCTCCTGAGTTACATTAGTATTGTTGTTTCTATATGATTATGAACTTGTTTTCTTAGCATTATTTGAGGTCTGTAAGTACTGCATTTTTTTATTATTTTGACCATTCCTCATTTTCTGAAAATAAATAAAAAATGTATTGCTTGGAAATTCGGAGACATGTTGTCAGTAGTTTATAGAATAAAAGAGCAATTTACATTTTACTCAAAAATATCTATAAAGAGAAAAATCAGACAAACAAACTTCTGCAGTGGTCTCTTAATTTTTGCCAGAGCTGTATAGCAATGCTGTGACATCTGTATATAGCAGCTTCAGGTTCCCCAATGGGACTGTTTAAAACACTGAAAAGTAGAAAAAAGTTTTCAAAAAATGCACTCCCCTTTTCCCACGATAAAAATAAAGATATGTAGAATATGTATATATATTTGATTTCGCCGTGTTCAGGAAAGTCTGAACTATCAAAATATAAAAGTCATTAACCCAAACAAATCAAGAGCGCCAAAACTACTTTTTTTGGCTCTCTGCAATTCCACAAAAAAAGATCTAACTATAAGCTATCAAAACATCACAATGGAATAATAGTTTTACAACCTAATGCTATCAAATTGTCATATCGGTGGGTTCAAAAGGCTCACTATACCTCTGGGTGAAATACTTGAGGGGTGTAGTTTCCAAAATGGGGCCACTTGTGGAGGGATTCCACTGTTTAAGCTCATCAAGGGCTCTCCTAACATGACATGGCATCCGCTCTAGATTCCAGACAGTTTTGTGTTCAAAAACTGAAATGGCGCTCCTTCCCTTCCAAGCTCTACCATGTGCCCAAACAGTGGATTTCCCCCAGATGTAAGTGTATCTGCATACTCAGGAGAAATTAGACAACAAATTTTGTTGTTCGTTTTCTTATTTTGCTCTTGTAAAAATTAAGTTTGCGTCTAAAGAAAATTAAAAAAAAAAAAATAATAATTTTTTCCTTTCCCATTTCTTCAGTTCTCGTGAAGCAACTGAAGGGTTAATAAAATTGTTGAATATGATTTTGATCACTTTAAGGGGTCTAGTTTTTATTGGGTATTTTCTCACATAGGCCCCCCAAAGTCACTTCAAATGTGAGTTGGTCCATAAAAAATTGGTTTTGTAAATTCTGTTGGAAAAATGAGAACTCTCGTCAACTTTTAACACTTATAACCTGTAAAGTAGACATGTGGGAAATGTTATTTATTTTTTGTGTGACAAATCTCTCTGATTTAAGGGCACAAAAATTAAGTTTAAAAGTGTAAAAAGATTTGCCAAATTTCTGTTTTGTTTTTTTTCATAAATAAATGCAAGCCATATTGAAGAAATGTTATCACTATCATAAAGTGCAATATGTCATGAAAAAGGCAATCTCCGAAGCAGTGGGATCCATTGAAGCGTTGCAGAGTTGTCACATAGTTTTACTGGTCAGAAATGTAAACTTTGGCTTGGTCATTAAGGTCAAAATTAGCTGTCAGTAAGGGGTTAATGTGACTAGCAGTGCAAAGTATTAAGTGTCTTGAGTTGGATACGAATATCAACCAGGAGCCTTCTGCTGCAATCTTGGCTGCTCGTTTGATATCCTTTGTGCTGCACACAGTGTGATTCAGTTGGACTCGTCTTGGTTCCGGAAAGGAACTGCAGTCAGAGACAAACTTTGTTTTTAATGAATGTTTATTACATTTTTGCAAACTGGAAAGGATATAGTTTCACTTTATAAAAATCATAACGCAAATGTTTTTGCGCTCTGCATTTTTGAGAATTGCATGTTCAGAGTGTAAAATATGGAACATTTTGCAATTATGGGATCACCCCATCACCAGTGCCTGGTTGCCCACACTTGACCAACGGGCACATTTATAAAAACATTCCAGTCAGTAGTATAGCTGAAAAGTGACAAGGCACCTAACAGGCATCACCTGGGAAATAAACCTAGATAGTATGGTATTATTCACCTGGCTGGGGGTGTCAGGCACAACTCCTATGCGGATATAGATACCGGCTGCTGCTCTGTATGCTGGAATAAAACCAGCAGTAAATGCAACAGTAGAAAGGGATATGCGGACAATTCTGGTGCGCTGCTGGTCGAGAAGGTATCCAGTGGGGATGATGGCATTGGACAAAGAGCAGTTTTATTAATCTAATCTTTTCATAGTTGAACAAGCTCCTTTTTCAGAAAAAAACTGCAATGATTGCGTTTTGTACTATTGGAGTTTGTTTAACTAACTAGTTGTGAAATGGGTGTGGTCTGGGGCGTGGCCTAAATTTTCCGCGACGCGCTGTGCGTGCCGCAACCTTTCTCGCTCGATTTGGGAGGCGCCGTTTTGCATTTCGCCTCAGGCAGCACAGAGGCTAGGTTCACCCCTGATAGGCCCCCACTGTCTGCCGGCGTTCGTGGGGCACACATACACATTACTACTACTTCTGACACATTCTTGACACACTAGCAGCGGCCGGCTGCCCCGCGGAGCGGTACTTCACATCACCACGTGATGTACCGTCCGGGCGAGAGCAGCGGCGTGCGGCGAGAACAGCAGCCAGCAGGAGTATTCTCCTGCTGTGTTTCGCCGCTCGCGATTGGCTGACAGGCGAACGGCAAGATGCAGGAAAGACTTCTGCATCTCCGCTCGTCATTGGCTAACGGGCAGCGCGGGAGTCCGGCCCCCCTCCCATGAACACGCAGCAGCCAGCAGCAGAGGAGCCGAGCGTGTGCTAAATGCGCAAGTAACAACTAAGATTCTCAGGCACTGTTGACAAACAGCAGTTGGTCTTACTGTGGGCGGGGCTATCGTGCTTAGTGGGTGGGGTCCTGACACATTGTGGGTGGGGCTGAGGTGTAGTGGGCGGGACTGTGGCGCATGGATGAGAGGTGGGCCCCCAAAATTTTACCGGCCTAGGGGCCTCCATTACCTTAATCCGGCACTGAGTACTGGGTACTGTCCCCTCCTCACCTGAGTGGAGTACCACACCTCTGGCTGAGGTGCAGTACCTTTGTGGCGACTGGACCCTCAGGGGCGCCACACAAGTACTTTTCATGTTCATCGCCCACCTTCTATCCCAGGGTTGTCATGCAGCCTGGATGTGTCTGATGTGAAATAACACACAGCTGGAGAACTATTAGGTGTTCCCAAATTGCCTCCAGCATACTGTTATGATTGTCTTTTAAATCTGTTCTCATTGACTTTTATAACTTTATTTTTCTCTTTCACTTGGTTTGTCTCTGGTTACCCATGGTTTAGCAAGATCATGTTTGTAGCAAGATCAAGTTAGCATGTTATTCACATTGTCGGCTCATTTGTTTTACTTTCTGTCAAGACGTGAGGAGCTAATCTATTTTTAATGTGATTATATCGTTTGTGTCAGTAGCAATGTGCTGCATTTTCTCTGAAGTGGTGGTAACATTCATGTCTGTCCTGGAGAAACTGCATACATAGTTTATCTCGGATGTAAATTCACATGATGTCCTTAACCCTATGAGAAACCTAATGTCCACCCTTTATGACAGCCATTCCCAGCAGTGAAGCAAATAAGCCTTTACATTAAGCAGAGAAACCACGCTACCTAGTTGCCAAAGAAATATTAATGTGTTTTGTACCAGACAGGATTTAAAAGAATTTAGTAAAAAAAATCATTTACGATAACATTTACCTTTCGGAGTATAAACATCGGAGTTGTTGAGATTACAAAGAATACCAACAAGATGTCAAGTGCACGGCTAGCTGGGGATATAGAACTGATAAAACTTTCCATATGGTATTTCACTTTCCCAGGGATCCATCAAAATATCCTCACTGAGTCTCATGTCGGATCGGACGGTAGTGTAATATAAACACTTCCTTCATGATACAGACTTTTTCGTAGGATGTACAATTAACTGTGTGAATGTGTGGCTGTATAATGGGGGTTTTAGGCCAGGAAGTCTGCAGCACAAACTCATCCTGCTTACAAGCTTTTTGAGTTCACATGATTTTCTGCAGATGAAGCGTCAACATGGTGAAGATTTGTGGTGATTGTGAATAAAAACCTTAATCAATGTCAAGTTGTTGGGATGTATATTGATTTTCTGCCGGGTACGAAGGATTTATTTCAGTACAGTAGTATGTAGGAGGGGTTGCACTTACATATTATTGACCGCCTTCATCTTGTGAAGCTTTTAACATCGAGTCCCCAAGATACTTGCTCTGAAATGCTGTAGTGCTGAACACAAAATGTTTCTGCTGTTGAGCAGAGCACTGATCCCCAAAGAATGTGAGAATCTTATGTTTTGGAAATAGTCTAATTTCCCAAGAAAATCTATTTAGTGTAAAGGATCTAATTTTTCATTATTTAAATTAGGCTGTTTGTTTGGGGTATGCGGTGTATATTGGTTGTAGTGTTTGTTCATTGACCATATGCTCCCTTTTATTATACATACAATAGTCAGCATAAATGAGTACACCCCAACAGATATGTCAGAAATCTTTTGGTTTCTTTTCGGAATAAACCTAAAGGATACCATACTACAAAATGCTCTCACAACGATGGGCCATTGATTGCAAACAAGATTTGTTATTTTGCATACCCAAAAAAGTAGTTTTCCTAACACATTTAAAAGTCTTTAAAGCAAAGCTAACGTTTAGGCTTCAAAATTCTAGTTAACAAAAATTTAACCACAGGTAAGTCTAATTAGTCATTAAACATGAGAAAGAAAACCCCTTCCTATTTCAATGCTCTCAGCAAGGGCACCGCATGGAAGAAAAATATAATAAGAACTGAGAAAGAAAATAAATTCTTTACACAAAAATGAAGACTATTAAAAGATCAACAAAGATTTACTAATCAGTCTGAATACTGTTGCAAAAGTAATACTAAAATTTAACAAAGATGAAACTGTAACCATCTCACGGAGACATCCAGGCCAAACTTGGAAGCTAATAAATAGTATAAGCATTTTTTAATGAAAAGAGTTAAAGAAAATAGACATGTAAATACCTTGGAATTTTCCAATGAAGTAAAAAGACAAATCGGGTCTTTCTCGTGATACAATACGGCGACAACTGCAGAAGAATGGCATGCATGATTGTCATTCACGAAGGAAGTCTCTCCTAAAGCCCACCTACAATTTGCCAGGGCTCATGCTGAAAAAAAATATGGAAACTACTAGGACTCTACTCTGCAGTGATGAGACCAAGATAAAGGTTTTTGTAACCGATGGCTTCAAAACTGTATGGTATTGCAAAGGTGAGAAGCACATAAAAAATGCCTGTTCCCTACAGTGAAATATGGTGGAGGCAGAGTCCTTGTCTGGGTTGTATGATTGCTGCTGGTGTCGGGGAGCTACATTTCATTGATGGTATCATGAATTTATAAATGTACTGCTGTACATTGAAAGAGAAGTCACCATCACTCAGTGCCCTTGGTAGACGTGCACTTTTTCTACATGACAATGATTCAAAACACACATCTAAGGCCACTGTTGCATTTCTGAAGAAAAACAGGGTGAAAGTGATTCAGTGACCACGAAAGTCCCCCAATTTTTATTCTATTGAACACCTGTGGGTAACTGAGGAGACAAGTTGAGCATCGCTCTCCATCCATCATCCAGGCTCTAAATGAGGGTGTTCTTGAAAAATGGAATAAGATAGATGTTGCCGACTTGTTCATTCCGTGCCTAGATGACTTGGTGCTGTCCTTTTTAAAAATCATGGTGGTCGGTTTTTCATAAACAAATAATTTGAGTTAGGCTGGGGTCACACTCGCGAGAAACTCACACGAGTCTTGCACCTCAATACCCGGCACTGCCGCCGGCACTCGAGACCATAGTGTGCGACTGCATGTATTTCTGTGCAGCTGAATGCACCGATCCGAATGACGATGGCAGTGCTGGGTATTGAGGTGCAAGTCTCATGCGAGTTTCTCGCAAGTGTGACTCCGACCTAAAACTTAAAGATTTTGTAATTAAAGATTTACTAACCTTTCATGTTGTGAGTAAAAAAAAAAGCTATGTGACATTCGATTTTGTCAAAATTGTAAAAATTGTTCTTGTGTTCAGTGAGATATATTGATAAAAATTTTACTTTTCAAAGTATGTAAACCATACCCATTGCCCCGTCAAAGGGAGTAATGGAAAAGCAAAGCAATAAGATAGAACAAGTAGGCAAAAAGGAATATGGAAGATAATTGCCTCACACTTGACCCCCATCTCCATTCACTCTTGGGTTCCGATATCAAATAAAACATAATCATGAAGAATTTTTATAATAATAGGTTTACATTTTTTTTTTTTTAAGCACGTATTCCACAAGTAACTCCTTGTGGAGGTTTCTGTGAAGATTCTATTTGGAAAGCCATGGCAGGTAGCCTAACATGAATTGGCCCTATCGAATGGGGCAAACCCACTTGCAGGCACCTGAGATTTGTCACAGATTTCGCTGCAACTACACATTTGATTTTCCAGTCAAAAAACTTAGTTTGAACATACCCTTAAAGTCTGAGAAAGTTTGATCCTCTCTACAGCTGGTTCTAGGTGACTTTTTGCTTTCAGAACCATGAGCACATTCAGGGTGATTTTGAATACTGTGCATGATCTTGTGTGAGCTGATCCTTTTATGAAACTTTTTAGTTTATTCTGTAGAATACTTTTTCTCTTGATCATAAATCTTATAATTTCAGAAAGAAAGAAATACAAAAGTGTATGTTTGTCTGTCCATAATCCTATAATATCTGAATGTGTAATATGTTTGCTAGAGTTGTTCTGGATGTCAGTTTTGTAAAAACTTTGATTGTCTCAACAAGTATTCAAGTTTAGCTATAACTATATTTATATATTCCCTTGTAGACTGATACTTGGCGGGCAGGATCCTCTCCCTCCTGTACCAGTCGGTGACTTGTATTGTTCATGATTATTGTACTTGTTATTATGTATACCCCTTTCACATGTAAAGCGTCATGGAATAAATGATAGTCATAAATAGCATGGAGTGTGATTATTTTTATTACTCTATGTGGTAGTATTCTTTAGCACTGAGGTTCAGTTTCTGGTAGTCAGATCCCAGATTCTCTAAAATATCTGCCATGATCGGTTGTGTCTCATATCACATAAAGTGCACCCGCAAAAAACAAAAAAGCTTGACATATGTGGTACTTACCCTTCTGCTTTATAAAGTGTAATTTCTGTTCCAGATTTCCTTGCTTCCCAGTTCTAGAGATACTGGATATGTACATTTGTGAGATACAAGTGTAAAGTTCATTTACTGTTCTTTTATCAGCCTTTTGTGTGGTTGCAGTGCTATATATCTGTTTGCTTTTTCCAGAAAGCACAATTATTCAACTTAAGGTCAGTGTTGTGGGTTTCTACAGTATCTATAGTGATATAAAACATTATTTTACCATTCTGTTTTAACGTTCAATTGTTTGCTGGAGTTCAATATCTGTGCAGTATCGATCGTCAGGGTCCAGTAGTTAGTCAAAGGCTATCTCCTCTGACTAACCCTTTAGCACGATGTCATCCTCCTCCCTGTGATAGATTGTTGCAATCTCAGTCAGTGTAATTACACACTAACCAAGTGGGTCATTTATTTCTGCACCTTCACCATTTACCAAAAATCTCCTTTATCTTTAGAAGCCAGCTCTTCCCCTTGCAGTAAAAGTAACTTAATGGTAACATAAAACACAGTTGTTTACAGTTGGGAGCTAGAAAGAAACCAGAAGACTACAAGTTGCACATGTTAAACTCTACCTTGCGGTGTTTGTGTTTTTCAATCATATCTAAAGAGCTTAACGACCTCTGTACTTTGGTAAGGTTTTATTTCAACAACCTGCGTTGATTAAAATTTGGGTACTTTATATATGTGGTACTGATGTATGCTCACCTAACTTTGAGAAAGTATCTGTTTTATGCTAACCATAAACTTTTGTTCTTGACCCTCTTACCCCAAATACACTTGCTTTATTGTCTCACTCTGGTCAAGTGCATGTATCCTAAGTGGGTATAGGGAAATGAGCACTAGATACCTCCTGACACCACATTATCTTCAATGTTAACATCTGCCACCAAGGAATAAAAATTGGAACCCTCCTATACAAATTAGATGGGCAGTCAGTCTTGCTGAAAATTGGCATGTTCAGCCGGCGTTAATTTGTATAATTCCCTTTAAAAGAATCCTATTGGCTCAAACTGACAGTATAAACTAAACACACAACTACATGGAGGGAATTGACTTTAAAAAAAAAAAAAAAAAAGCCCCTTTAGTGTTCTAATCATTCGACAGAAAGTGAATATTGAAAAAGGCTTGACAGCCTATGCATGCTGCCTGATCCATGGGAGGCATGTATCGGACACGGGTTCCTTGATTTCAGCCAGGTTTGTTTAACGCTGAAACTTTTCAGAGAAAAATATACTTTAAAAACTGCCCGATTCTCTCCATTCCCCTGGAGTGATGTATTTTCCTCGCATACGTGCATAGGGACAGGCTTGTCAATCACTGAAAGCGATTGGGAGAAACAGCAGGGTATTTACCTTTCTGACTAGTCTCCTGTGAATACTTTTCCGTCCAATTATGACAAGAGCATTCTTAAAGTGATACCTTTATTGGCTAACCAGAAAATTAAATGTTCGCAAGCTTTCAGAGCTCAAAGGCTCCTTCTTCAGGCAACTTGCCTGCAGAAGGAGCCTTTGAGCTCTGAAAGCTTGCGAACATATAATTTTCTGGTTAGCCAATAAAGGTATCACTTTAAGAATGCTCTTGTCATAATTGGACGGAAAAGTATTCACATCGATTTTTCTGGCTAACACGGTACCACAATATAATTTATTATTGTACACCATGACTAGTCTCCTGTGTGTCTTGCTCCTCTGTGTCTTTTAAAGTATGTTTTTTTCTGAAATACCGCAGTGTTTTAGCGGTAAACAAACCTGGCTGAAATCAAGGAACCCGTGTTGATACATGCTTCCCGTGAATCAGCATGTGTTAGCTGTCAGGTTAATTAAAAATGTTAATTGTGTAGCTCAGTGCGCTCTTGGCGTGGCTATGTGCACCATTCCACCCATTGGTTTTGCACACCCTGCCTCCCTATATTGGTGGTTAACTAAGTTGGCTTGTCTAGAGCAAACACTGCAAGCCAGCGCTGTCAGTCAACAGTGAGGGACACAGAGGAATGCAAAACCAATGGGTGATGCAGTTCACTGCGCATACTAATTAGCATATTAGAACAGAGGTAACAAATGAAAACTAAAGGAGCCTTTTTTTATCATGTTTTTGTTAGCACAGATCTCTGTGGAGAAAATAGCCCCTATAATCCATTAATATGTAATAATGCAGTCATAATTAATTATAATCCTTTAAAGAAAACATTAAAATTTTGAGAAGTCTCTCAGTTTGGTTTCATTCTCTATTTTCTACTGGCTAACACAGTGCACAGATCTTTAATGAGAATCTGTCAGCAGGTTTTTGCTACCTCATTTAAGAGCAGTGTAATGTAGGCAAAGAGGTGCTGAATCCAGTGATGTGTCCTTAGAACTGGATGCAGCCGTTCTGACACAACAGATCTTTTAGATTTAGAATGAAGCAGAGCTGAGAAGGCTAGCCCCACCCACACCAGGCTCTGTATATACAAAGTGAGACAGTGAGCTGCTTGTCACAGGAGGGGGCGATGCCGGACTAGTGTAGTCCAGTAATGTTAATCTCTTAGTGTTAAATCCTAAAGCCCCCATCTCACACAGCGATCTCGCTAGCAGAGGGAGCTGGTAACCAAGGTACACAGCGGGTTTCCAGGCACCGCGCAGCGCCTGGAAACCCGACATGTACCTTGGTTACCAGCTCCCTGCATCAGGGCTCTGGTATCCAACGTACAGTGCGGGTAACTAAGCGATGTTACCTGCAGTGTCGCTGTGCTGATCGCTGCCTGAGCTGCCTGTTTGGCAGCTCAGCAGCGATCATGTAGCGATACACCAGCGATCCTAATCGTTGTCGGGATCGCTGGTGTATCGCTATGTGATACCCGGGCATAAGAGAGTGCAGTTAATAAACAGCACTTTGACAAGTGACACATCCTTGAATTCTGTGTTTCAGTCTATCTCCTGCTGTCTTTAGATTACATAGCGGAAACCTGCTGACAGATTTGCTGTGGTAATGATGGGCGGATAGATTTTTGCGATTCCAGTGCATCGGCCAGGTCAGTTGTCTCTGGCTGCTGGATGGGAGGCTTGCAAATCCTATACCTTCTGAGATCCTCTGCACGGCTAGAGACTACTGACCTGGTCAATGGACCAGAGTTTTCGTTTTTACCATCTGTGTTTTTCACATGTGGATAAATTACAAAGCTTCTCCTGGTCTTTGCCATGTTAAACACAGACCGCATGTGGATGACACACAGATGACATCTGCATGCTGTTTGTGCATTTCATGGACCCATAGGCTTGTACTGGCACTTCGCATTTATGCTAACCCAAAAAAATGGACATGTCTGAGTTTTGCAGGTACACAGTCCGCAAAAAAAACACACACATGGACAGCCCCATTGACTACAATGTGTAATTGTTGTATCCGTGAAAAACACAGAACACGTATGTGCAACACAGACATTTGAGGCCACAAACAGATGTAAAACGGTGGCATCACACACACGGGCTATTATGGCATTTGTTAAATAGATGTGTCATAAGCTCCTGACGTATGTCTCAAATGAATATGATTTTATAGTCTTTGGGACAGATGGCACTGATGCAATTGTCAGAACCTTCGTTTTATAATATATATGATCTATATGTGTGCAGAGGTTTTTCTGAAGTACCTGGTAAAGGAAAACAAAAAACTAGATGTGAACAGGTCCTTATTGCTACAAAAAATCCACTCTTCGGGAATTATTTTTACTTCGGTTTTATTTATTGAGGGCTGTAACACGCAGTGACATTTATGAACCAATAATTAGTATATCATTTTCAATGTTCCAGTGAACTTTCCTCATAAAAATGTAAGAGGTTTTTAATTGCTAGTAATCAGGATTGCGTGTTAAAAGACTGGAGATAATTAGAAGTTCATTTGCATTTTGCTTATCACAAATTTTCTCAGTGTTGGCAATATCTTAATTCTTTTGTTTTCCTCTTGAGGATTGTATTATCCTATTTATGGCATGTTCATTTTCTTTTGTGCCTCTGTGGTATTGCATTACTCTCTGAATTATGATGCATATTTTGTGTTAACGGGTCTTCTGGTATATACACTATTATGTGCATTTGTGGATACAATGTATATCAATATTATTGCTGTGCAAAAGTTTGTCAGGTGTGGGAAAAATCTGCAAAGTAAGAAAATGTCAAAAATAGAAGTGTTAATAGTTTATTTTTTATCACTTAACACAACATAAAGTGAATGCACAAAAGAGAAAACAAAGTCAATAATATCATCCTTTGTATTCAAAACTGCATCAATTCTCCTAGGTATACCTGCACTCCGCCTTTGAAGGAACTCTTCAGAGAGCTTGTTCAAATCATCTTTGAGAGCAAACAATAGCTTTTCTGTGGATGTAGGCTTGTGCAAATCCTTCTTAGGCCGAGGTCACACATGCGAGAAACTCGCGTGATTGTCGTGCGACTCTCTTGCATGAACACTCGGCACTGCCGCCGGCACTCGGAACGGAGCTCCGGTCAGAGTGCCGGCGGCAGTGCCGAGTGTTAATGCGAGAGACTCGCATGGCAATCGTGCGAGTTTCTTGCATGTGTGACCCTGGCCTTACTCTTCGTTTTATCGACACACTAGATGCATGGATCAAGTCTATGTGGGGGCCATATCAACACTTCCAGGACTCCTTGCTCATCTTAACACTCAAGATATTTGTGATCGTTGTCCTGCTGTAACATAAATTTGGAGCCAATCAGATGCCTCATTGATGATATTATGATATTGCATGATGAATAAGTATCTGCCTGTATTGCTCTGCATTGAGTACACCAAGAGGTTGGCAAATTTTGAAGACCAGAGAAGCCATGTTTGGCCAAGGAAACTTAGTGCAGCAGATGAGACACATCATACTTCCCTTCAAAATTGGAAGTGTCATCAGCTCAAAACTGCAGCACACGGTGTGACCTGGCTATAACCATTTTCTGGCCAGTTGTGGTGTTCATGGAAGAATTATGGCCAAGAACCATACCATTCACATGGAACGAAGTCCAAGTGATTTAACTACACACAAAAATCAGGGTTTAAACACAAGAACCGAATGGAGCAAAAAACCATAGAATGAACCATTTTAAATAAATATACATTTATTTTCTAAAGGTAGTATCATGAACATAGTTTAATACAGCAACATTATCCAATAATAGTGAAAGAACATGCAAAGCTAGTGATCATGGTAGACATGTGTCTACTGCAAGGTTTTACAAATCTACCCTGACATACAAGCTGGGAAGCTATGAGACAAAATTATCCCATAAAGTACACTCAAATTCTGAGTTGGTCATATCCTGCATAATAGATAATCATAAACCTCCATAACAAACATTTAAAGTGCTAGTGCGATATATGTGCCCAATATCCGGACTAGTGAGCACATAACAATAATGGAGCATTACTGTTCCCATGTAATTAGCAGGTCAGCTTACCCATGCTGATGTGACAGAGTAGGAACGCGCCCCTACGCGCTTTTCGCAGTCGCTTTCTCGGGGCATAGGGGCGCGTTCCTACTCTCACATCAGCATGGGTAAGCTGACCTGCTAATTACATGGGAACAGTAATGCTCCATTATTATGTGCTCACTAGTCCGGATATTGGGCACATATATCGCACTAGCACTTTAAATGTTTGTTATGGAGGTTTATGATTATCTTTAAGCAGGATATGACCAACTCAGAATTTGAGTGTACTTTATGGGATAATTTTGTCTCATAGCTTCCCAGCTTGTATGTCAGGGTAGATTTGTAAAACCTTGCAGTAGACACATGTCTACCATGATCACTAGCTTTGCATGTTCTTTAACTATTATTGGATAATGTTGCTGTATTAAACTATGTTCATGATACTACCTTTAGAAAATAAATTTATAATTATTTAAAATGGTTCATTCTATGTTTTTTTTCAGGGTGGATTTGATTTAAATCAAACTGATTTAAATCACGATTTAAATCACTAGTCAGTAAGGCTTGATTTAAATCAGTGATTTAAATCAAAGTTTCTACCTAAACTAGTTCTTGCTACTTTAACATGCAAGTAGATGAAGATTTTTAGAATCACTTTTTATATTACTTTTTTCTCCCCAGTTTAATGGGTTAATCATTCATATTTGGACACCACTGTTCTGTTGTACTTAGGAAGGAGAAAAATAATCCTGACCTTAATAACAATTTAAATAGATTTATTCAACTGAAACAATAACAACATTACAGCATAAGTTATTTGCTTAAACAAACATCCATGTTTGTTAACTAATTTGGGTAAACAAAATATATATATATATTTTAAGAAACTTAGACTGTTAGCCCAGCCGACACATGAAAAACTTAAATACTACTGTCCCTGCTGTCCTCTGTAGCTCACTCGTCGTCATCTTCATCATCATCTTCTTCTTTGTTCCTATTCATAATCTGGAAAAGAAAAACAAGCTTTCCTGCTTTATTGGGTCCCAACCGATTTCTCAATTTAGAATGAATGAGTCCAAAGGAAGAGCATATTCTTTCAACGCCTGCAGAAGAAGCTACTGCTGTTAAAAGTGAAATCATTACTTGAACAGTCTCTAAATCCAAGCGCTTAAGTGACTTCCACCAGTTTACTGGTGTGACCTTCCTTAAAATATCTTCAGCAAACATATATTTCTTGAATGGTTCCCCCTTAGCTCTGAAGTTTATTATAGTTGGCATTAAAGATGGATGATTGCTGGATACCCATGTCATAGCTAACTCCTCTTCCTAGCACTTAGGTTTTGACCCTGATATTGGATATTGACAATATTTGCCAAAAAATGAGCTGGAGTCAGTGCTTGTCCCATTCGTTTGTTTACTGCTTGTAATTTAATTCTGTCCATGTGTAGTTCTGTTTTTAAGTGTTCACTCAGTTCCTTCCAAATTTCAACAGCATCCGCAATAAAACAGCTATTTTTCTGTATTTTGTTTAAAGCTTGAGAGATGGGTTTCAGGAAGCTCAGCATATGTTCAACATTTCTCTTAAGCCCAATGTTGAGGATTTTGGCCGTGACAGTGCCATCTATTTTATCTCGATTTTCTTCACAAAGTGTCATCAGAATAGGCCAGTTTTTGATATACTGCTCAAAACAGTCCACCACAGAGTTCCATCTAACATCTTGTGGGAGCGTTAGCTTGGTTCCACCCATCCTTTTCAGAGCTGCTGCAGCAAAATGATTATTACGGAAGTATTTAGCAATTTCAACAACATTAGCCTTTATTTCTGGAACACTTAAGTCTTTGGCTAAGAGGTGCAGCAAATGAGCACTGCAAGCATATGTTATTAGCTTTTTATTCCCTCCCTGCTCTTCTAAACTTCTTCTCATCTTGGATACGTTTGCAGCATTGTCAGTGACCAAACTGCGTACTAGACATTTGAATTTTTGTTCACATGTTGTTGTAGCTTTTACTGCCACTTGTAAGTATTCTGCTGTGTGCATTTCCTGACGTATCAGTTGTTTGTGCAAGGAAGACTTTACCTTCTTCTGTTGTTATACAAGCACATACAATAGGATCATTGTGGACATTACTCCACCCATCAATACTTAGGTTAACAATTTTACCCTCCAGAGCTGTTGCACATTGCTCCATTTCTCTGTCTTACACTTGATCCAGCAGTTTCCCTGCAACATCAGCACTGCTGGGTGGACTGTATCCTGGTCTCAGTGACTGAACCATATTAATGAAATGTGGGTTCTCAGTCAGACGGAAAGAAGAGTTCGTTGCATAAATAAACTGGGCAATTTTTTCATCAATCAACTCTTTTTCTAATCTGCTAGTTCTTATCACAAACCTATCTATGGTGGTTCCAGGAGGTAAAGGTTTTTTCTTCCTTTTGGGTGATGGTGATATGTGGCTGTGGGTGTCTGATGATGATGCTGCTGCTAATGAAGCACTATCCTGGATGGATAACTCTGAAACTGTAGAACAGGATGATGGTGATCTTGGAGGTGGATAGTTTCCAGAATCCATGAAGAATTCCCCTAAACATAAAAAAAGTCAATGCTGTTATTTTATTGTTTATACAATTTCTGCTTATTGTACACAACACAGCACTGCCCCAAAAGGAATATTTGTTTTTCTTCATAACTGTACCAAATGACAGTAACATGCAGTAATAATAAGAAATATAATTTTTCTCACACATGACAGTTCAGTCTTTAGAAATAGGAATCAATAAAAATGTTTACCAACCTGAAGATCCTGCCTGTTCAGAAGTGTTTCTTTGGTCATCTTCATCACCGCACTTCTCATGACGTTGCCTCATTCGCGCCACCAGGCGTTGCATCTCTTTGTTGCATCGTTTGCATTTTGCACGCATGCCTGCCTTACCGATAGGCGAAGGAGCTTCATTAAAATATTCCCAAACTGGGTCTCTTTTACGGCCTGCTGCCATTATAAGGAAAGAATGTAATAAACCTCAGATCGTACACACAAACAGATCCTGACTTGTCTGTCTGTGGCTATGCTGCAGTATTGTGCTCAAAGTTTCTCTTTCATTTTCTTGTCTGCTTGCCCTTCCTCCTCCTCACACTTAGATTCACATTCTTCTTGTGTTGTGCAGATCTATTCCACTCCAAACAATCAAACATATTGTCTAACTTCTTGGACTTGGCACTGAAGGGGTTGATTCTGTATTCATAGGTTTGTAGAACAATAGGATTAAGTTCTTTTTCTCAACTCTGTTCATGACATGTTGTAACATTTTTGCCGTGAAGAAGAGGCTGGGACCTCTGCGGAGTCAAATTCAGTTTTGAGAACTGCGTAAGTAAAGCGAGCGTCTGTGATAATATAGGAGAGAAACTGCCCACTAATCCTACAGAAACCTCTGGAAGAGCATGGCATTGTGAATGTTACACATATACAGCCTTTATTCTACTGAGTTAAACAACTCAGCTTTATCTCATGATGGAAGAACCTTTGGATGGTAAAATATTTTCCTCAAAAAGCAGTTTATTGAAAAAAATCCGATTTAAATCAAAAAAATCCGATTTAAATCAATAAAATCCGATTTTTTTGATTGTTTTAAAAAAATCATTGATTTTTATCCACCCTGGTTTTTTTGCTCCATTCGGTTCTTGTGTTTAAATTGCAATTTGCGGAGTACCATATGGGCATTGCCTGTGACTGGTTCTGGTGGTAACAGTCACAATTCTATATTTGTTATTAAACTTTTGTATTCTGATCCAAGATTATGTTGTTCTTACACAAAAATCAGGGTGCAGAAAAATGGCAGCGGGTGCCCTGTACTAATGAGTCAAAATGTGAAATATTTGACTATAACAGAAGGCCATTTGTTGCTGAAGGGCTGTAGAGCAGCACAATAATGATTGTCTATAGACAACAGTGACGCATGGTTTAAGTGCCTTGTAAGTTTGGGGCTGCGTTTCACAAAAAGCAGTTGGGGGTTTAGTCAAGATCAATGGTGTCCTCAATGCTGAACAAGACAGGCAGATAATTATATATCATGAAATACCATCCGGGAGACTGATAGTCATGGAGAAAATGACAAAGTTTTTAACTGATAAAAGTGGTCGTGCAAGCTATGCTTTCCATCACTGCTTCTGCATTTTGGCGTAACTTTTATTGGTTAAATGGAATCTGTCACCTCATTTTCGCCCTATGAGATAGGGCCACCTCCATCAGGGGCTTATCTACAGCATTCTGTAATGCTGTAGATAAGCCCCCGATGTTACCTGAAAGTGAAGAAAAGCGAGTTATATTATACTCACCCAGGGGCGTTCCGCCGTCTGTTCGGGTCAGATCGGCGTCGCTGTCAGGTCCGGGGCCTCCCATCTTGTGACGAAGCCGGCGTGTTTTTTCCGTCTCTTTGCGGCTCCTGCGCAGGCGCATTTCTCTGCCCTGGTGAGGGCAGAGCAGAGTGGTACAGTGCGCATGCGCCGGGAAAGGTCAGAGAGGTCCGGCGCCAGCTGTTATACACAGCCAAGCTCTTCATGAATGTGCAGAGACCGGACATAGCTCCAATCCCAGCACTTTATCACCTCAGATGCTGCTGTCAACAGTGACAGTGGCTTGAGAGTAGTTAGGCAAAGGGTGAGCTTTCTTTTTGCTAGCTCATCGTGACCCCTATAGCAAAATTGAGTTGCCAATGGTTGCTATGGCTAAAGGAGGTCTTAAAATGTACAGTTTTTGGGTTTTTTTTTTGTAAATAAAGGCAAACCCTTATACGGTTCTGTAAATAAAAAAATTAAGAGGTTAGCGTTCTTAAAATGATGCCCCAAAAAAATCAATTATTTTTCTCAAGTGATGTTTTTTGTTAAAGTGTAAATGCACTTTATCCCCTGTTCCCTCACTGGAGGTTCACATACCCATATTTATTGTTAATGTTTGCTTGAGTCATTGTGTCATACTATATTTATTGTCAAATGAAATTTGGTAGGGTGCTTTTTTGTAACTTATTTTTACCCTGTGTGTTTCCTGCATTAGCAGTGATGCTCTGTTTCTGTTTTTATATATTTTGTTAATAAAATTATATTTTTAGCTTGAAAAACTCTTTTGCTTCCCATCTTGCTTAATTGACTTAATTGTAGGAAATGTTGTTGTATTATGTTATTGATCAAGTACAAAAAAAAAAACTATTTGAAAATGGCGCCTGCACAGTTTCAGCTATTGGTGTGTATAGATATCCGATAACTGCTGTGGCATCGGCAGCGCCAACTTGCTGATGAAGAAAAAAAAAATGTCCTCCTCCAAGATGGTGCCGCCCGCGCCTGCATAGTGATAGCTACTTATGAAATCTTAGCTGTCTGAATAAAGCAGTTAGGGCCCCGTCTCAGCGACATACCAGCGATCCCGACAACGATCAGGATCGCTGGTGTGTCGCTACATGATCGCTGCTGAGCTGCCAAACAGGCAGCGATCAGGACAGCGACACTGCGGGTAACGTCGCCTAGTTACCCGCAGTGTACGTTGGATACCAGCCAGCTGATGCAGGGAGCTGGTAACCAAGGTACACTTCGGGTTTCCAGGCGCTGCGCGGTGCCTGGAAACCCGATGTGTACCTTGGTTACCAGCTCCCCTGCAGCAGTGCGCTGGTATCCAACGTACACATCGGGTTTCCAGGCACAGCCCTGCGCCTGGAACCCCGATGTGTATCTTGGTTACCAGCTGATCGTTGGTCTCCTGCCTGCCACACGCAGCGATGCGTGCTGGCCAGCGGGAGACCAGCGATCAAAAAAAAAGTCCAGGCATTTCTGTCATGACCAGTGATTCACAGCAGATCGCCTGATCGCTGGTACGTGTCAGACATAGCGAGATCGCTGCTGAGATCGCTGTTTAGCAGCGATCTCGCTATGTGAGACGGGGCCTTTAGAGGCCATATTATCCACATTGCAAGCATGCCTTTTATCCTGAGCTTAGCTGACTCAAAGTGTGAGATCTGTCACTCAGTGTTTTGAGGCTCGACACTTTGCTGAGCTAGATGTCCTGTTATAGCTGCACAAAGGAAATGGGTTTATAATGCCATGCCAAATAGTATACAACATGAGTTTGTCTCCAATATTCTAAACAACTGTTCTGTTGGCTTTCAAAAACTGATGTAAAATACTGACCAAATACTGAACGTGTGAATGTGTCCTAAGAGAAAAGCCAACCACAACTATTTTATCTTGGCTTGAAATGGGTCCAATCCACCAAAGACACCACCGCTTCTCATTGAGGCCTTGTTCATACATTCAGCAAAAAATAAATATATATCCATATGAATGGGTGTTTCCATAGCCCGCTTTCACATGGTTTTTTTGCTCATCATTCTAGCAAATTTCTTTGGATTAATTCTATTGAATGGGGCAGATCATCATGCAAGTTCAGGGCACATTAAAATGCACATCTTCATCAAATGTAAGTGAATTCTTCTGGTTTAGGTTGCTGGTTTTGCAAGCAGTGGAATAGCTTGAACCTTTTGGGCCCAAATTCAAAATGTCCAACAGGGCCCAAATTAGCATGTTTTTTATAGTAGTATTGTGCTACATGGTTCTTTTGTGACTGGAACTCTGGCACACACTATTGTTAGGTCTCTGTCTCAAAGTATCATTTGCCAATAGCCAATTCTTGATGTGTGAACAGAACACTTGGTGTATATTTTACTGTGACTGTGTAGTAAAAGTCCAGATTGTACAATATATTACTTTTAGTACTGAAGATTATTAATCTGTAGTTTACCAATGTTAAAAATTCTCGAGTGGGCTTTTCCAATTGGACATTTAAAAATTTTTTTGTAAATTTACTTGTAAAAGAGAAAAATTGCTGCTACATTTTTAAGCCTTCTAAAATGCTAACAAAATAAAAAAAAATGTTTTACAAATGGTGCCGATTTAAAGCGGAAATGAGGGAAATGTTATTTATTAAGGTTTCGCTATGGTTTGACTTTCTGGGATAATCACTCAAAGTTTGAGAATTGAATTTTTTTTACAATTTTTATCAAATTTCTGATATGTTTTGGTTGTGTTTATAAAAAATATCGACCTAAATTTACCATCGTAAAGTATAATGTGTCATGAAAAACAATCTCCAAATCACTGGGATATGTCGAAGTGTTCCAACGTTATTACCACATAAAGTGACACTGGTCAAAAATTTGGCCCGGTCACTAAGGGGTTAAACTCTAGTTGTCTCAATATGAAGAGGTGTTTACTTTTGTGATATGTGAAAATGTCTGTCTAGAGGGACTCCTATAAATGAATGCAGTTTGTGTAGCACATACCTTCTACTGTATTACTAAGTAAACATACGAATTAACTTTTATTCATGAAATACAAACTTGGGGTAATGCCAAACTCTTTGTGCCATCAAACTGATGCTTTGAGTGTGATAAATGAGGCTGCTTTTCTTATTGACCTTGGAACCATGCAGTGTTTAGTTCTTGCTTCACTTATCTGAGACCCTACATGGCTCATCCTGTGTGTGGTAATGCAGTATCGGGACCACAGCTCTCTATTTTAACGCCATTACTCCTTTATTCAGATGATGGTAGGGGTCCTAAAATGGGACCCTCACTGATCACACACTGATTACTTATAGTAAAGATAAGCCATCCGTGATGGGTATATCTTTTTCCACTGCTGACTAAATTACATTTTAAATAAAATGTACTTTACAATTTTGACTTGGTGTTGGCCTGTTTTCACCTTCCTGACCAGACCAATTTTTCAATTCTGACCAGTGTCACTTTGAGATACCATACTCTGGAACAGTTCAGTGGATCCCACCTATTGTGAGATTTTCTCGTGACATGTTGCATTTATTTGTGAAAATATCGGAATATTGGTGAAAATTTTACAATTTTCAAACTTTTAATTTGTATGCCCTTAACCCCTTACTGCCATCGGACGTACTATCCCGTCCATGGTACCTGGGCCCGTATGACCGGGGACGGGATAGTACGTCTCGTGCGATCGGACGCGCTCCCGGGGGGAGCGCAGCCGATCGCGGCCGGCTGTCAGCTGATTATCACAGCTGACACCCATGACTGTGTGTCAGGAGCGGTCACGTACCGCTCCCGGCACATTAACCCCTTGCACACCGCGATCAAACATGATCGCGGTATACTGGGGGCACAGGGGAGGATGTGATGTGATCGCGCTGTTCTGAGGGCTTCCTCCCTCCCAGGACCCGGATCCAAGATGGCGCCGGGGTCCTGGAGGGAGGCGGCTACCTCAGTGCCTGCCGAGAGCAGGCACTGAGAAGCCTGCTGCACTGCCTGAGCGATCGCTGGTGTGACAGAGTGCTGTGCACACTGTCACACCAGCGATCTGATAAAATACAGTGATGTCCCACCCTGGGACAAAGTAAAAAAGTTAAAAAAAATAAAAATAAACATGTTTTAAAAAAAAATCCAAAATAAATAAAAAAAAATATATATATATTCCCCAATAAATTCACTTCTTCCTGTAAATAAAAAAAACAAAGCAATAAAAGTACACATATTTGGTATCGCCGCGTCCGTAACGACCCCCCCTATAAAATTGTCCCACTAGTTAACCCCTTTAGTGAACCCCTTAAAAAAAAAAAAAAACGAAGCAAAAAATCAATGCTTTATCATCATACCGCCGAACAAAAAGTGGAATAACACGCGATCAAAAAGACCGATATAAAAAAACATGGTACTGATGAAAACGTCATCTTGTCCCGCAAAAAACGAGCCGTCATACAGCATCATCAGCGAAAAAATAAAGTTATAGCTCGCAGAATAAAGCGATGCAAAAATAATTATTTTTTATATAAAATTGTTTTTATTCTATAAAAGCGCCAAAACATGAAAAAATGATATAAATGAGGTATCGCCATAATCGTACTGACCCGAAGAATAAAACTGCTTTATCAATTTTACCACACGCGGAACGGTATAAACGCCTCCCCCAAAAGAAATTCATGAATTGCTGATTTTTGTTCATTCTAACCTCCCAAAAATCGAAATAAAAAGCGATCAAAAAACGTCACGTGCTCAAAAATGGTACCAATAAAAACGTCAACTCGTCCCGCAAAAAATAAGACCTCACATGACTCTGTGGGCCAAAATATGCAAAAAATTATAGCTCTTAAAATGTGATGATGCAAAAACTATTTTTGCAATAAAAAGCGTCTTTTAGCGTGACAGCTGCCAATCATAAAAACCCGCTATAAATAGTAAATCAAACCCCCCTTTATCACCCCCTTAGGGAAAAATAATAAAATTTAAAAAAAGTATTTATTTCCATTTTCCCAGGACGTCATCCTGACAGCATCCTGGAGGACGTCCTCCTTCTCCTTGCAGGGACAGGAAAGCACACAAGAGGTTAAAAGGCCCGCTTCACCCCCTCTACCTCAGTGTTTTCCTGTCCCTGCATGGAGGGACACACAGGAGTAAAGCGCATCGGCGCTGCTTACCGGAGGGCTGGGGATGGGACGACGAGGTCGGCACCCGATCCTTTGGGGAGCAGCCCGGGCTCGAAACTCCCCGGTGGGGAGTCCCTCGACCACAGAGACCAGGTGGTACCTGGGTAGAGTCGTTCCTCCCGGTGGGAGGCTCTCGACTCCTGGAGCTGACAGGCGCGCTGGTGCGCGCTCCCGCAGGAGGAAAGGCACTTCCGGGCGGGCGGCGAGGAGGAAGCAGCAGAGCGGCGTGCGTTCCAGGGTGGAACGCAAAGGTAATAAATTCTACTTCTGGGTCATTGATCCGGGCGGGCTAAATCCATTTAAAAGCGCTGCTGGAAAGCAAACTATCGCCACCATACAAGCGGTATCTTTTTTCCTGAGGGGAGAAAATAACCTGCTGTGAACAATGGAAGATGGAGTAGTCGAAGAAGGGGTAAGAGCGCGGATGCGCAACAAAACCCCGCGGTTACCCAGACTTGTTCTCTGGGGGGTTCTGGGAACCGTAGCCTGACTGTCCCTAATCTTAAATTTTAGGATAAGGGATCGGCGACTCCCCAATCTACTGTGGAAAAGTCGGGAAAATCTGTTTCAAAATCTAATAGATGCCCTGTTTGCCATGTGAAGTTAGCAGGTTCTTATAAGAAAGCCCTCTGCAAGCCTTGTACTTCCAAGGTTATGGAAGGGGAACAAACGTCTCTGCGGGATGAAATGAGAGCCTTGATTCGTGAAGAAGGGCAGGCCTCTATAGCCGATATGTCTAAGCAACGTCCGTCTAGTCCGAGACATGATCGTAAGCGAGTAAGATGGGAGACGGATTTAGAGGAATCAGATGGGAGTTCAGTGGATCAACCTGTACAGATGGAAGAGGATTCTGGTGAAGAGGGTGAACTTCCTCCGGACATTCAGGATCAAAATAGGAAATATTTATTCCAGGTGGAGGACACGGATGAGCTTGTGAAAGCTGTGAGAGATACTATGCAGGTTGAAGAAACCCTGAAACCACAGTCCAGACAGGACTTAATGTTTGGGGGTCTTACGTTCCAGAGGAAAAGAGTGTTTCCTGTTAGCAATCACATCCGTACTATGATTATGGATGAATGGAAAGATGCGGAACGTAGACTTGTACTGAACCGTGATTTCAAAGGACGGCTACCTTTTGATCCGGAAGATATAAGTTTATGGGAGGATACTCCTAAGATTGATGTCCCAGTGGCGAGAGTAGCCAAAAAGACATCCATTCCTTTTGAAGACTCTTCAAGCCTCCGGGATCCTATGGACAGAAGAGCGGACATTTTACTAAAAAGGGCATGGGAATCTTCGTCAGCCCTTATTAAAACCAACATAGCGGCTACGTCGGTAGCCAGATCTATGGCGTTATGGATGAGTCAATTGGAAGATCATCTTTCCAATAAGACGCCTAGAGCAGATATTCTAGCTTCTTTACCTTTGATAAAGTCTGCTACGGCATATCTTGCTGATTCTTCTGCAGAGTCAGTAAGATTTGCCGCAAGAAATAGTTCTCTATCTAATGCGGCTAGAAGAGCTATTTGGTTACGATCTTGGTCTGGGGATAATGCATCTAAATCTAAATTATGTTCTATTCCCTTCTCAGGATCAAAGGTTTTCGGTCCGGCGCTAGATGATTTCCTAGAATCCGCTTCCGACAAAAAGAAAAGGTTTCCTGAAGAGAAACCAAAGCAGCCTCAGCCCTTTCATAGAAGTTTTCCCCCTAAACGTCAACCTGACTTCAGGAGTCAGAGCAGGTCCTATAGAGGATCATATAGAGTTCCCTATAGTCAGAACTCAAGAAAACCTTCCTTTTCTTCATCCTCAAGGTCCAAGAGACAATGACGCCAGGGTTATCGGGGGGAGGCTCAGATATTTTTCAGAGGCCTGGGCTCAGGTTACCGTAAACCAGTGGGTTCTCAGAACCATCTCGGAAGGGTACAAAATAGAGCATTTATTTCCACCCCCCGAAAGATATATTTCTCCAACAGTAGTTCAGCTGGACTCCCCCATGTGGGAGGACCTCCAGGACATGTTACGTTCAAGGGTCATAATTCCGGTCCCACCAGAGGAAATAGGGAAAGGTCACTATTCCACCCTATTTTCCATCCCAAAACCGTCAGGGGGAACCCGGACCATTATAAATCTAAAACCCTTAAACACATCTGTCAAATACAAAAGATTTCGAATGGAATCCATTCGCTCAGCAACTCATCTAATAGACAGAGGGGCAGTCATGTGTACACTCGACTTAAAAAATGACTATTTTCAGGTTCCTATTCACCCTTCTTCTCAGAAGGTTCTAAGATTTGCAGTGGAACTGCCGTCCCAGACCGAACACTTCCAGTTCAGAGGCCTTCCTTTCGGGCTAGCTTCAGCTCCCCGTATATTTACAAAACTGGTAGCAGAGGTAGTGGCCTATCTGAGAAGTCAAGGAATAATAATTGTCCCATATCTAGACGACTTCCTTATGATTGCAGGATCAAAAGAAGCTTTAAGAACCCAGAAAAACCGAACTATTGCAGTCCTAGAATTCCTAGGTTGGGTAATCAATTGGGAGAAGTCGGATCTGATTCCAGAATACAGGAAGATCTTTTTGGGGGTTCTATTAGACTCCAAAAGAAGAATATCCCTGTTACCCAAAGAAAAACAAGGAGAAGTGAAGACCAAAGTCAAAAGTCTTTGGAAACGGCGCACCTCCATAAGAGATGCTATGAAGGTTCTGGGCCTGATGACAGCCTGTATCCCGTGTGTCAGATGGGCGCAATTCCATTCCAGACCTCTGCAGAAACAAATTCTTTCAACATGGGACCGAAATCATGTCTCTAGACAAGAAAATGTCGATTTCAGGAACGGTGAAGAAATTGTTGCTGTGGTGGATGCAACCTGCGAACCTCCAAACAGGTTGTTTATGGATCACCTCTCCCTGCGTAGTGGTGACTACGGACGCCAGCGAGTGGGGTTGGGAGGCCACTTAGAAGGAAGATTTTTTTCAAGGCAAGTGGCCCGATTATGTCAGAAGAAAATCTTCCAACTTCCGAGAATTTTTGGCAGTATGGGAGACGCTAAGACGAAACGAAGAGGTATTGGCCGGAAAACATGTCAGAATTTTGTCCGACAATGTTACAACGGTTTCGTTCCTAAAGCATCAAGGAGGTCCCAGACACTGTCAACTTCAGGATCTGGCAAGCAAAATATTTTTCTGGGCAGAAAAAACAATTCTTTCAGTATCAGCGGTACATCTAGAAGGTGCCCAGAACGATCTAGCAGACTATTTAAGCCGGCAGGAAGTTTGTCCAACAGAGTGGGAGCTCAACAAGGACATTTTTCAGGAGCTGTGTCAGCGTTGGGGGACCCCGAATATAGACCTCTTCGCAAGAAGAAAAAATTCGAAGGTTTCCAGGTTCTACTCTCTAGACCCGCTAGACGGCCCGGAAGGGATAGATGCGTTCAGCCAAGTCTGGAACGAGCCTCTCTCATATGCCTTTCCACCACTGGCTCTCATTCCGGCGGTCCTCAGAAAGATTAGAGAAGACCGAGCAAGAGTAATCCTAGTAGTTCCGTTTTGGCCGAGGAGAAGCTGGTTTCCCCTCCTAGGTGGGATGATGGAGGAGAACCCGATCGAACTACCACTGAGAAGCAATGTGATTCACCAGGGCCCAGTATACCATCCGAACCCCGAATCTCTACACCTCTCGGCGTGGATCCTGAGAGGGACATCTTAAAAGCAAAAGGCTTATCAGATCAGGTTATAGCCACTATTCAGGCCAGTAGAAAGCCGGTTACTTCGGCGATTTACCTAAAAATCTGGAAGAGGTTCTGTCTAGAGGGCGGCAGATCTAGTGTGTTGGAAGGTTCCCCTAACATACCAGGGATCCTAGATTTCTTACAGGCTGGCTTTAACAAAGGGTTAAAGCCAAGCATGCTTAAAGTTCAGATTGCGGCTCTTAGTTCCTTTCTTGATTTTCCTTTGGCATCTCACCCTTGGATTGTAAGATTTATAAAAGCTACTCAGAGGTTACGCCCCACAATTAGACAGATAACTCCCCTCTGGGATTTAAATTTAGTGCTTAATGCATTATGCAAAGGGTCATATGCTCCTAACCAGGAAATGCCTATTTCATTTTGTACTTGGCGAACGGCCTTTTTGGTAGCCATTACTACGGCCAAAAGGATAGGAGAAATTCAGGCCCTATCAATAAAACAACCATATTTGCAAATCAGAGATGATTGTATAATCCTAAAATTAGTCCCAGCCTTTTTACCCAAGGTAGTGTCCAATGATAATATCAACCAGGAAATTATATTACCTTTTTGTAATAAACCTTCTAATGACAAGGAACAAATACTTCATTCTCTTGATGTTAGACAAGCAGTTTTGGACTATTTGGAGGCCACCAAAACCTGGAGATTAGACTCCAACCTCTTTATTTTGTTTGGGGGTAAAAACAAAGGTAAAAAAGCTTCTAAAGCTTCTATAGCCAGATGGATAATCAAAGTCATCTCAGACGCTTATCAGGCGGACGGTTCTAATCCCCCGGAAGGTCTTAGGGCCCACTCCACTAGAGCAATTTCAGCTTCTTGGGCCGAGAGAGCAGGTGCCTCGGTAGACCAAATTTGTAGAGCTGCAACTTGGGCTAGATTTAATACATTTTGTAGACACTACAGATTAGATGTAATGTCAGGTCAACATACTGCCTTTGGTAGGAAGGTTCTACAGGCAGTAATCCCACCCTGAGGAGGTTCTTTGGTACTCTCCAGGATGCTGTCAGGATGACGTCCTGGGAAACTGGTATTACACTTACCGGTAATTATATTTCCAGGAGTCCATCCTGACAGCATGGGTATTTCCCCCCCTTGTTTGATGTTTAATATGATGTAATATGATGATATCATTAAAGTGTTATTTCATGAGCCATGGTATGGTACTTGTTAATCACTGAGGTAGAGGGGGTGGAGCGGGCCTTTTAACCTCTTGTGTGCTTTCCTGTCCCTGCAAGGAGGAGGACGTCCTCCAGGATGCTGTCAGGATGGACTCCTGGAAATATAATTACCGGTAAGTGTAATACCAGTTTCCCATTAGGGTTAGGGTTAGGGTTGCGGCTAAAGTTAGGGTTAGGGTTGGCGCTAAAGTTAGGATTAGGGTTAGGGTTGGGATTAGGGGTGTGTTAGGGTTAGGTTTGTGGTTAGGGTTGGGACTAGGTTTAGGGGTGTGTTGGGGTTAGGGTTGGAGTTAGAATTGGGGGGTTTCCGCTGTTTAGGCACATCAGGGGCTCTCCAAATGTGACATGGCGTCTGATCTCAATTCCAGCCAATTCTGCGTTGAAAAAGTCAAACGGTGCTCCTTCACTTCTCAGCTCTGCCATGCGTCCAAACAGTAGTTTATCCCCACATATGGGGTATCAGCGTACTCTGGACCCCAAGAGTTATTGTGCAATTTGTCCTATTTCTTCTGTTACCCTTGGGAAAATAAAAAACTGGGGGCGAAAATATTATTTTTGTACAAAAAAATTATTTTTTTGTTTTTACGGCTGTACATTATAAACTTCTGTGAAGCACTTGGGGCTTCATAGCGCTCACCACACATCTAGATAAGTTCCTTGTGGGGTCTATTTTCCAAAATGGGGTCACTTGTGGGGGTTTCCACTGTTTAGGCGCATCAGGGGCTCTTCAAATGCGACATGACGCCCCCAGACCATTCCATCAAAGTCTGCAATCCAAAACGTCACTACTTCCCTTCCGAGCCCCAACGTGTACCCATACAGTAGTTTTCTCCCACATATTGGATATCAGCGTACTCAGTCAGGACAAATTGGACAACAACTTTTGGGGTCCAATTTCTCCTGTTACCCTTGTAAAAATAAAATATTGGGGCAAAAAAAATCATTTTTGCAAAAAAAAAAAAAAAGATTTTTTATTTTACGGCTGTGCGTTATAAACTTCTGTGAAGCACTTCGGGGTTCAAAGTGCTCACCACACATCTAGACAAGTTCCTTGTGGGGTCTATTTTCCAAAATGGGGTCACTTGTGGGGGTTTCCACTGTTTAGGCGCATCAGGGGCTCTCCAAATGCGACATGACGCCCCAGACCATTCCATCAAAGTCTGCAATCCAAAACGTCACTACTTCCCTTCCGAGCCCTGACGTGTGCCCATACAGTAGTTTTTCTCCCACCTATTGGGTATCAGCGTACTCAGGACAAATTGGACAACAACTTTTGGGTTCCAATTTCTTCTGTTACCCTTGTGAAAATAAAATATTGGGGGCGAAAAAATCATTTTTGTAAAAAAAAAAAAAAGATTTTTTATTTTGCGGCTGTACGTTATAAACTTTAGTGAAACACCTGGGGGTTAAAAGTTCTCACCACACATCTAGATAAGTTCCTTGAGGGGTCTAGTTTCCAAAATCGTGTCATTTATGGGGGTTTCCACTGTTTAGGCAGATCAGGAGCTCTCCAAACACGACATGGCGTCCAGCCAATTCTGCGTTGAAAAAGTCAGACGGCGCTCCTTCCCTTCCAAACTCTGCCATGCACCCAAACAGTGGTTTACCCCCACATATGGGGTATCAGCGCACTCAGGACAAATTTCACAATAACTTTTGGAGTCTTGTTACCCTTGGAAAAATAAAAATTGGGGTGAAAAGATCATTTTTGTGAAAAAATATGATTTTTAAATTTTACGGCTCTACGTTATAAACTTGTGTGAAGCACTTGGGGGTTCAAATTGCTCACCAAAGATCTAGAAAAGTTCCTTAGGGGGTCTAGTTTCCCAAATGGGGTCATTTGTGGGGGGTTTCCACTGTTTAGGCACATCAGGGGCTTTCCAAATGCAACATGGCATCCAATCTCAATTCCAGCCAATTTTGGTTGGAAAAAGTCAAATGGTGCTCCTTCCATTCCGAGCTCTGCCGTGCGCCCAAACAGTGGTTCCCCCCCACATATGGGGTATCAGCGTACTCCGGACAAATTGGACAACAACTTATGTGGCCCAATTTCTCCTGTTACCCTTGGGAAAATAAAAAATTAGTGACTAAAAGATAATTTTTGTGGGAAAAAAATAGGATTTTTTATTTTCATGCCCGGGCATTATAAACTTGTGTGAAGCACTTGGGGGTTCAAAGTGCTCACCAAAGATCTAGATAAGTTCCTTAGGGGGTCTAGTTTCCAAAATGGGGTCACTTGTGGGGGGTTTCCACTGTTTAGGCTCATCTGGGGCACTGCAAACGGAACATGACCCCCATCAACGTCTGCATTCCAAAACGTTACTACTTCCTTTCCAAGCCCTGCCGTGCACCCAAACAGTTTCCCCCCCCCACATATGGGGTATCAGCGTACTCAGGACAAATTGGACAACAACTTTTGGGGTCCAATTTCCTTGGGAAAATTCAAAAATTTGGGACTAAAAAATAATTTTTGTGGAAAATTTTTTTTTTTTTTTTTTTCACACCCAGGCATTATAAGCTTTTGTGAAACACTTGGGGGTTCAAAGTGCTCACAACAGATCTAGATAAGTACCTTAGGGGGTCTAGTTTCCAAAATGGTGTCACTTGTGGGGGTTTCCACTGTTTAGGCGCATCAGGGGCTCTCCAAACACGACATGGCGTCCAATCTCAATTCCAGCCAATTTTAGTTTGAAAAAGTCAAACGGCGCTCCTTCCCTTACGAGCTCTGCCGTGTGCCCAAACAGTGGTTTTCCCCCACATATTGGGTATTGGCGTACTCAGGAGAAATTGCATAACAACCTTATCTGTCCATTTTCTCCTTTTACCCTTGTGAAAATAAAAAAAAAAGTTTGTAAAAGATCATTTTTGTGGCTAAAAAGTTAAATATTCATTTTTTCCTTCCACGTTGCTTTAGTTCCTGTGAAGCACCTGAAGGGTTAATAATCTTCTTGAATGTGGTTTTGAGTACCTTGAGGGGTGCAGTTTTTAGAATGGTGTCACATTTGGGTATTTTCTGCCATATAGACCCCTTAAAGTGACTTCAAATGAGAGGTGGTCCCTAAAAAAAATGGCTTTGTAAATTTTGTTGTAAAAATGAGAAATCGCTGGTCAACTTTTAACCCTTATAACTTCCTAACAAAAAAAATTTTGGTTCCAAAATTGTGCTGATGTAAAGTAGACATGTGGGAAATGTTATTTCTTAACTATTTTGTGTGATATATTTCTCTGTTTTAAGGGAATAAAAATTCAAAGTTTGAAAATTGCAAAATTTTAAAAATTTTCGCCATATTTGCGTTTTTTTCAAAAATAAACGCAAGTTATATCAAAGAAATTTTACTTCTAACGTGAAGTACAATATGTCACGAGAAAACAGTCTCAGAATCGCTATGATCCGTTGAAGCGTTCCAGAGTTATAACCTCATAAAGAGACAGTGGTCAGAATTGTAAAAATTGGCCCGGTCATTAACGTGCAAACCACCCTTGGGGGTGAAGGGGTTAAACCAGAGAATTGTGTTATGCAACGTAGTTAATGACATTTACCACATGTCTACTTTTACATCAGAACAATTTTTGAAGCATAATTTTTTTTTGTTAGGAAGTTAGAAGGGTTGAATGTTGACCAGCAATTTGTCATTTTTACAAAATTTACAAGACCATTTTTTTTTAGGGACCACATCACTTTTGAAGTGACTTTGAGGCTATGTGCACATGCTCAGGATTTTTCACGTTGTTTTAGCACTTTTTTCCGCTGCAAAAATGCTTAAAACGCATACATTAAGCATCCCATTATTAGAATGCCTTCCGCAATTTTTGTGCACATGTGTTTTTTTTCCGTAAAAAAAGCAGCATGTTCATTAATTTTGCAGAAAATCTGCGGATTTGCCGCTATATTATTGTATTAGGATGCTCTGGAAAAAAACGCACAAAAAACGCAAAAAAAAGTGCAGATTCCCTGGTAAGGAGTCCGGTTTTGATCAGGAAAATTCTGCAAACAATCCTGAACGTGTGCATATAGCCTGAAGGGTCTATATGACAGAAAGTACCCAAAAGTGACACCATTCGTCTATATGACAGAAAATACCCAAAAGTGACACCATTCTTAAAACTGCACCCCACAAGGTGCTCATGCTCAAACCAACATTCAAGAAGTTTATTAACCTTTCAGATACTTCACAGGAATTTATGGAATGTGGAAGGAAAAAATGAACATTTAACTTTTTTTCCACAAAATGTTACTTTAGACCCATTTTTTTTTTTTTTACATGGGTAACAGGAGAAAATAAACCCCAACAATTTGTTGTGCAATTTCTCCTCAGTACTAGGATACTCCATATGTGGGGGAAAACTACTGTTTAGGCGAACAAGAGGATTCAGAAAGGAAGGAGTGATGTTTTTGGAACTCAGACGAGTGTCTGCGTTCGTAGAACCCCTAATGTGTCTTAACAGTTGAAAAACCCCTACAAGTGACCCCATTTTGGAAACAAGACCCGTCAAGGAATTTATCTAGATGTGTGGTGAGCACCTTGAACCCACAGGTACTTAACAGATTTTTAAAACTTTGATCTGTGAAAATGAAAAAAAAATTCCCATGTTTTAATTTTCTCAAGGATAGCGGGAGAAAATGCACACCCAAATTTGTTGTGCAATTTCTCCTGAGTACACAAATACCCCATATGTTATAGAAAACTACTTTATAGGCACCGTGCAAAGCTCAGAAGGGAAGACGCGCCATGTTGGAGTTCATATTTTTCTGGACTGGTTTGAGGGTGCGATGTCACAATGGCAGAGCCCCTGAGGTGCCAGAACAGCAGAAACGACCCATAAGTGACCTCATTCTACAAACTACACCCCCCAACGAATTCATCTAAGGGATGCAGTGATCATATTGACACCACATGTGCCTCCACAGAATTGTATACCATTGGTGAAGAAAGAATTACTTGTTTACCATTAAAATTCCAGATTACGCCAATACCATATATTTAAGTAAAAAAGATTAAGGTTTGCACCACAATTTACCAAGAATGATTACTCTAGAACATAGGAACTGCATTGCTGCCATAGAAAATTTTAAAAAGCGCTGTATAATGTATAAATGAAATATGCATCTGCAAAAATTGCTACAAAAAAAGGAAGGTTCTTAACTCACAGATTGGCCAATATATGTGTACCCAATTGTAACGTCAAGGCGTCCTTCCAAAATTGGGTCCCTGTCCTGTAAAGTCACCTCTGTTGGGCAAAAAAGCCTACAACAATTTATGGGACAGGAATGGACCAGCTAATCTGCTTAAAATCACCTGTGGCTATTGGGAGTGAGAGTGCTCATGTCCAAAAGGCTTTGATACAAATAGACAAAAAGAACGACCAGCACATCTAAGCTATTGTGAATAAGCGCCAACCAAAAAAAGCATACTAGTCAAAAAGATTAAGGTTTGCACCATAACCCTACATTTCATCAGGAAATACTTTTCAGACACGGTGCAAAGGTGTAAAGGGAAGGCGAATCATATTGTACTGCATACTGTTATGGTTTGCTGGTTCCAATACTCACTGGGAGATTCCCTGAGGTGTCAGAACAGTAGAACCTCCCCATAAGTGAGCCCAATATTACAAACTACACCTCTCAATGAATTCATCTAGGGGTGCAGTGATCATATTGACACCACAGGTGTGTCACAGAATTTTATACCATTGGGCAGTGAAGAAAAAATAATTACATTTTTACCACTACAATTTTGTTTTAGTGCCAGATTTTACATCTTCACACTGGGAAATGGGTAAAGATGGCACCAAAATTAGTCCCACAATTTCTGTTGAGTTTAGAAATATCCCATTTGTGGCTGTACAGTACTGCTTAGCTACATGGCGTGACTCTGGAGGGACTGAGCACTATTTGCCTCCTGAAGCACAGATTTTTATAGTTTGCAGATTCCATATACAGAACCACTAATTGCAACAAGAGCAGATTCCCCCCTCAAATGATCCAATATTGGAAATTATATCCCTTTGCGAATTTATCTTCAGGTGTTGAGACGATTTTGACTCCATTAGTGTTTTCCAGAAACAATCAGCAGTGAATATTGCGGAGTGATAATTGCAAACTGTCATTGTAGTCCCCGGTACGTTGTAGTCCCTAGCTCGTGCTTGTGGAGACATGCACTCATAAATTAGGTGGGCTCTCATCGCTACAAAAATAAATTTGTATTTGGGAGCAAAGTATTTGCTGAATGTATTTTGAGGGGTAGGGAGTCATTTCACTTTTTCACATCCTTTGTACTACCAGTAACATGGAAGTCCTCTGTTTCCGTTATCAGATGATGGACCTGAGTGGTGACTTGTTTTTTGGGATTGAGTTAAAGCTTTTATTTTGAACATTTTTACATAACATAAATATCCTGCACTCTACGCTGAGCACTTACTTTTTGGGTTTCTATCTAAATTTGTGAGTGACATGATTGAGATCAAACTCTCCAAGGGATCATTTCACTATAATGAGGCAGCAATGATACTCTGGTCTTTGTCTGGCTTCTGTTCAGCGGTATTCTTTTTTCAAAAGTGCACAAAACTGTGTTTGACCACGCTTTTATGCATGCCTAAAAAGATGGACACCGCTGGATCAAGGGCCAGACAACGTCCACAGTGACTCCATGTGCCTCATTATAAGGAATCTTCTACCGGGGGTTCAGTCTGAATCTCGGATTTCAGAGATTTACACAGAAACCTTGGTGTGAGTGCTCAGCGTAGAGCGCAAGATATATGTGAGCCAAACCATACTGCGATTTTTTATTTTTTTAAGTCAGAATGAACATATCAACAGCAGGTGAAGAATTGGTTTTATTTATTTTTTGCCCCATTCCTGGTACAGTATATGTGATTGGACGACTTTATTGTTCGGTTTATTACGTTTTGCTACTGTTACACTTTAACACGCTTTTTATTGCAAAAGAAGTTTTTTGCATCACCATATTTTGATAGCTATAATTTTTCCATTTTTTTGTCCCACAGAGTCGTGTTAGGGTGTGTTTTATGCAGGTGTTAAAAATCCTTAATTCATATATTTTTCCAGGACTTGTTACCAGATGCGATACTCTAAGGAAAATGTCACAATGTTTCTTATAAAAAAAATGTAGTGGTTTATTGGACTGTCCACCAAAAAACATCATTGCAGGAAAACATAAAATGAGTAAAGTAGTTACGAAGAGATTGTCCATTTGTCCACAGTAAAGCTTGTACAATTCTTTCCTTAGATCCTGAATAGTAAAATGACATCTGTCTCTTGTCAGCAGCGTCTGAGGAAGCAACACGTGGTTACATAGCAGCTGTCCATTCACCTTAGTGTTCTTGTAAGATGTCTCGTGTCTGAAGAGAGAGAGTGAGCGACCCCTCCCTTCGTGTAGTCATTATATATATGTCCCTTAGATCATGTGGTCTCTATATATGGAGTTGCCACTTTACCATACAGAAATAGCATGTGTAATGTCAGCTGAAAGTCAATGTACTCGGTACAGAATTGAGTGTAAAGAATAAATCCATAACCAATAATTAATATTTAACAATTCCCCCTTTTGAGGGTGACAGACATTATTTGGAACCCTCAAAGTAGAGAAGTTCATCTTTAGGATAATCAGATTTTCTTCTTTTCTTCTTCTTTGGCAAAATAATTTAATTTCCATAATAATAATAATAGCAGATTATTGTTATACACACTCAATAACATAATTATGTGAATTCATGTTATGGTAAGCCGTGACCAATATTCATATAAAATGTGTTATACTTTCCTAAATCTAAATCGAAGCATCTCCGGTCCAGTCATCATCATCTGATCTCATCTGATCTTCATCTTGACGTCTTCTTCTTGGTTCTTTTAAAACAGTCTTTATACGATAATTCCTTTGAAATAACATGTAGATATTGTGGAGACTGTGTCATGTGTCAATCAAAGTCCATAAATTCAAATGTTGATAAGAAAACAAAGTCCATTGATGAAATGAAGCTTTAATATCTGAGCAGTGTCTCCTTTAAAGACCTAGACTTACATTGGCACGCCTTGGATATTTCTGGAATCCTCCATGCCATCCGCAATGGTCTTGGAACAGGTGTGACGTCTTTGGTCAGCAAAGCAAGGGTTAAAATGACTCTTCCTTGCTAAAGATAGCATCATAACCAGTCCTTGGTCCTAATGCACAGGACTCATGTCAGGGTTGTTGCTTCCTGACAATCACCTTATTGTTCATCAGCTTTCATTGAAGCTTCATAGGTGATAGGAAACCACTGGAGCGTGATAAAAACGTGATAACACAGTTCATATTAGCCTCATAGGATCATCGTCCTCTGCCATTGTGGTTGTCAGGTTAGATACTGCGATCGTGGCTGTCAGTGGTGAAATGAATTGTAATCGACACAGTCTATTATTACTCAGAATTCATATAGTCTTGTTACCTTCTGGGACTTCGGCATGTTCTTCTTGCAACTTTTCAAAATTACTTGAATTTAGAAATATGAAAAGTCTTTATTAACATAATTCCAATATCTTGCTTGAAGTCTTCATTCCCTATTCTATACCAAATCTGGTAATTTTCCTATCCTATAATATCACAGCGTACCATAGCAATCAGTAATATCCATAGAATTATCAGAATAGTAATATGGAGTTCATGTTTGTGTAGTAAAACAATAATAAATGATAATGCATTATTAACCATATTCTTCATGAGATAGAACATTTTTATGTCATAGATGTAATTACCTTTCCAACCCATAGGAGTCAGTGTGTTTTTTATGTAACAAGTGTTTTCATCTTTATTACTAAACTTTATTAATGGAATATATTTATTAGACCAATAATAGGTAAGAATGTATAACCATGAACCAAAATGTGAATGAGTGAATGAATGAAAGAATTATTGTATTTACTCAGAATTGAAACATTTTCTTTTAATGAACCGATATCTTCACTATATTTAATGAAGCAATATTCTCATACTAGACATTACTTTATTAAATATTGATGTTTCTTGATTGAGATAAAAAATAAAAATTAAGAATCAAAAATAGAGATAAAGGAAGAATTAAAATGAAAAATAAGAATGAAAACAAAGATAAGAATAAAAATGAAAATAAGGCCTTTATATGTTTATGACAAATGCTGAGTAGTTATGTTCTCAGTAACACATACCCTTAATATTTCCATTATCTGGATGATTTCATATTAGTCATAACCTTGTGTTACCAAAATATTCATATTATGCAACTTTGCATGTAATCCCCTTCTTAGTGTAAAGAAATGACTCTTTATAATACTTAATGTTATTATCTCTAGTAGTTATACCATTGTACCTTTTCATATTCTTTAAAATGTGTGAAGAAGAGGTATTGATGAAATGTGGCGATGTATTCAGGATCAAAACACATTTCCCCCTTAATACCAAAAAAAAAATATTATTTTATGAAATAATTCATTTATCAAAACCAAAATGAAAAAAAAATAATTGTTTTATAAATTATTTATGTAACTTCTATTTTAGCTTTATACCATATATTTGTCTGAAGATGTGTTCCATCTATGTAACCATTAAAAATAACATTGAATATCATAAAATTATCCTTTGGGAAAAAGGAAAAAAAAATAATCTAAATGTAGATTTTCTTGATAAACCATTTTGATGTGTGATCACACTTATCTACTATTAACTAAAAACATAATTACTAAAGGAATATATGTTGAGTAGATAATATTTCATTATGTATCTTAATATTCTAATAATTGAACTGATTTGTATTATTTCTATTAAAAACAAGATTTTTTTGTTTTCTCGCATACCATGAATTGTGAAACTGTCATACATCACACATACATTTTCTCTTAGCAGCTGCTCATACACGCATCTGTCATCTGTCATTCAGACTGTGACACATATAAGTTCACACCACAGATTCCACATACAAAAGGTAGGAATACATGTATATTAACCCAAATAATTGTATCCTAATTATCAATGCGCATTGTAAACTACTAAATTTAATATCTTAATATTTCTTTGAATATTCCCCAAATACACAGAACATAAACTTTGTAAACCATTTTATAGATAGAAGGACTCATAAGAAAATTAGGTATGAGCTGTATCTATACTTCATACAAGGGTTTGTAATTGTATCCGAACCCTGGAACTTAAGAGGCCTAGAAAAAAAATATTTTCACTGAAGCTACAAGAGCTTTGAAATAGGGGTATATGGTAGCCTTATTATTAGAACAGTTTAAATGTCACATGTGTGACTGTCATGCAGTAAGAACATATTGCCGTGCAAATAAATAGCTTCAAAATGTTAGCAACACACAAAGCTAAATTTAGATTCAGTTAGTTATATATTATTTCCTTTTAAGTGTTAAATATATATAAAATCATGCAGTTATTACAACTTTCTGTATAAATAAAGGCATAAATCCATGTAAGAGAATTTTTTCAGATTAAGTCCTACTTTGAAGTGAAAATTCTAAGGATAAATAAGAGATAAGGTTAAATATCATATTCATACAGAAACAAATCAATTGAAATGTCTTATACATATATATGTATTGGCTTTAATGTAATTCTAAATATTATTACTGTAGTTTATTTTAATTATCACTATACATATAAATATACAGTTATACAATCTCTACTTATACAAGTATACTATATATACTGTATGAATATATATATATATATACTACAAAAACTGTGAACTACAGAATTATATTTATAAAATAATTACAAATAACTGAATATATTGTATAATACTTTTACACAACATATAATTTCATTTTCAGTCAATTCCTAAACCAAATCTTATTTCTTTGTCAAAAATGTCCTGAAAAGCTCTTTTTATCATTCCTTTTGTTAATGATTGTTTGAGCAGCTCCGATAATGAGCTGTGAACTGAAGACTCAGTTATGTCACTCTGAGAAGTCACCTGTTCCTGTCTGTCAATGTCCGCCATTTGTCTCTTTACAGAGAGGTCTGAACTTTGAATTTTTAACTCTTTCTGAAAAGCGGACTCTTGGATCATTTGGTAGGGTTTATAACAAAAATGTAATTTTCTTCGTATGTCATAGATTTGATTACAGGGATGACTCAGTTTAGGAGATTTTGACACTGGCTTTTGAAAAGATTTTACTCTGTCTAATTTTACAAAAGTAGTATGATTTATTTTCCTTTTACGATTCTCATGTTTTCTAGCAAAATCAAGGGATTGCGCACATTCAAATAAAGTATCTTTTTGTGACGCAATAACACGAGATACAGAATTTAGGAATCCAAATTTGTTCACAAAATACTTTATCATTGATTTTGATTTGACATTTTTAATGAGTTTTGTACAACCTTTCAAATATGGACATGAATGTAAAAGTACATTCTTTCCGACCAATCCTTAATTTTTGAAGAATATCAATATCTGGACAATTTTCATTTAATGCATAGAAAATCAGAATTTTCAATCTGTCTTTATCATTTAGATCTCCATGTAAGTCGTTATCACAAGACAGTTTTAATGTTAAACGTCTGGAAAAGGTTGCAGGAAGCCACAATTTAAATAATTGATTTTTCTCGTCATTACTTAAATCAAGCTTATCAACAAAACTTTTGAATATTTCAGAATTTCTGCACACATGGATTTTGTTATCATATGCAGGAATGATTTTGCATAGTTTTACAAATTTTTCCTAACTTTAATTTGGAGTTTGGCCTCTGAATTGTCTTCTATTTTTTGGTGGCCTTTGTACATCCGTCCCTCGTACGTCCTCTACATCAGTTCTGAAGTCTCCTCCCATGTTTCCTCCTACATTAGTTCTGAAGTCTCCTCCCATGTTTCCTCCTACATTAGTTCTGAAGTCTCCTCCCACATTTCCACCATCTTTTTTTACATCATCAGAGACAAGGTCACCTTGAGTATCCATTACAGACACATGTCCCACATCTTGCTCAATTTCCTCATTACAGTCAATCTCGGGAACATCACTAGTATCATCTGACACTATTTCTACACATTCATTTTTAGATTTCTCTGATGCAAACTTGTGAAATACATCAACCAACTGTAAAAATTTTTCAATTTCTCTCTTTCTCTATTAAAGGACACCAGCTTAGATTCTAGCTTTAGATTTACCATTTCACATTCTGCATATAAGCTGAGCCATAAAACTTCTAAATTAGACTGATCTACAGACATAAATTTCAGTCTACTTTGCTTAGAAAAAGAAGTAATTACATCCATTGTTTCTTACCTTGAAATATCTCAGCTTGTAGTTCCTTTCTTGGACAACGCTGGCCTCTTGTCATCAACACGTCAACACGTCTGATTCCTGTAGTACGTCTGGCAACTCTTAGTCCTCATTCATAGGTTCTTTTCTGATCCTGAAATATCGTAGTGGATTTCCTGACAACTTGCACATCTGACGTTCTTTTGCTTCTATTCCTCCCCTTGCAAGTTTTCAGAAATTCACACTCTTAAAATCAAGTGTGACTGGCTGGCTCTCCAAAATGTTAAAAATCCTTAATTTCATATATTTTTCCAGGACTTGTTACCAGATGTGATACTCTAAGGAAAATGTCACAATGTTTCTTATAAAAAAAAATGTAGTGGTTTATTGGACTGTCCACCAAAAAACATCATTGCAGGAAAACATAAAATGAGTAAAATAGTTACGAAGAGATTGTCCATTTGTCCATAGCAAAGCTTGTACAATTCTTTCCTTAGATCCTGAATAGTAAAATGACATCTGTCTCTTGTCAGCAGCATCTGAGGAAGCAACACGTGGTTACATAGCAGCTGTCCATTCACCTTAGTGTTCTTGTAAGATGTCTCATGTGTCTGAAGAGAGAGAGTGAGCGACCCCTCCCTTCGTGTAGTCATTATATGTCCCTTAGATCATGTGGTCTCTATATATGGAGTTGCCACTTTACCATACAGAAATAGCATGTGTAATGTCAGCTGAAAGTCAATGTACTCGGTACAGAATTGAGTGTAAAGAATAAATCCATAACCAATAATTAATATTTAACAGCGGGACAAGTTGATGTTTTTATTGATATCATTTTCAGGCCCATGACATTTTTGATCGTTTTCTATTCCGATTTTTGTGTTGCAGAATGAACAAAAACCAGCAGTTCAGGAACTGTTTTTTAAGTTTTTTGTTTTGTTGTTCCACTTGTGGTAAAATTGATAAGACAGCTTTATTCTTTAGGTCAGTACGATTACAGCGATACCACTTTTATATAAATTTTTTTTCTTTTGGCGCTTTAAGGGTATGTGCACACGTTTCAGATTGGGCTCAGGAATTTCCTGAGCGGATTCTGTATCTCTTGCCAGAAAACGCATATAAAAATCCTTTCTTTTTTTGCGGGTTTTTTTGCGGATTGGCATGCGTTTTTACCCCTACGGATTTTATTAATTCAATGGGTGTAAGAACGCAGCGGATCTGCAAAAAGAATTGATATGCTGCGGACAATAAACTGCTGCGGATTCCTTGCTGAATTTTCCGCAGCATGTGCACAGCATTTTTTTCCCCCATTGAATAACATTGTTTGATCAAACACCTGCGGATCTGCAGAAATTCCGCGCGGAAAATCCGCTGCTGATCCGCAACAAATCCACAACGTTTGCACATACCATTAGGGTATGTTTCCACGGTCAGGAAACATTCAGTATTTGCTGCGGATTGAACTCTGCGTACAGCCGTAGCGTCCAGATGTTTACATAGTTTAGAGGATTTTATGAAATCCCGTCTCCACTATGCGTGTAGGGCCGCATCCGGCACCCCTGCGTAACCGGACATGCGTCTTTGCAGAGACCGCAGCATGTCTATTTATCTTCCTGCGCTCCCTCGCAGCGTCTTGTTCCGGTGCAAGCAGCTAATTTATGCTTGTAAGCAGCGCATTGCAGGGACGTCATGCGCTGCTTACAAGCAGAGAACAGCTGACGGAATACTCACTGCACTCCACGCCGGTACTATTTGCTTGGAGGGCAGTGAGTATTCATTGCTATTAAGTAGCGCGCAGTGTCATGGGAGTGTAGAGAAGTGAATATTCATTTCTCGTAAGTAGCGGACACACGTGACCGCCTGGCAGCTGCAGGAAGCCGGCTTCTACGGCTGACACTGTGCCCGCTATTACAGAGAAATGAATATTCTTTCCCAGCGCAGTGAATATTCATTTCTCTTTAGCAGCGGGCACAGTGATTCAGACAGTTGACTCCCGCCACTCTAACCCCCTAAATTTAGCGAGCAGGTAGAGGGAAGAAAGCCCCTCTGCCCTTGGATCGGAGAGCTTGCGACGTCATCGCTGGGTCCTAATTGTTGCCATGTTGACCTGATGTCGTCATGACGACATCTGGGTCACCGGACACTAGCAAGTTAGATCATGCACAGTGCATGATCTAACTAACTTGTGTCTGCAGGGCTGCGAGGCTATAAGGTATAAGGGGCTCCTGTATTGATATGCTTTATAATTGTGATTAGATTACTGAAAGTGAAAGTTCCATAGTGGGACGAAGTAAGAAAAGTTTCAAAAATAAATATTTTAAAAAATCACAAAATAATATATATAGTATCAAGTGTCTTTTAGTGTGTGACAGCAGCCAAACATAAAAACTCTATATAAATCTGTTATCGCTGTAATTGCACCTAACCGAAGAATAAACTCGTCTAATCTCTTATGCCGCACGAGGAACTGCGTAAAAAACAAAAATAAAACCAATTCTTCATCTGCTGTTTTGTTCATTCTGCGTCCCAAAGATTGCAGTGAGGCTTGGCTCACATTTATTCTGAGCTCTACTCTGAGCGCTTACACCTGGGTTTCCATGTAGATATTTGAAATACGTGATTCAGATAGAATCCCCGGTGGATGATTCCCTATAATGAGGCAGATAGAGACACTGTGGACGCTGTCTTGTCTGTGATGCGGCTGTGTATGTCATTTTAGGATGCATAAAAGTGCCATCGGCCAGTTTTGTGTACTTCTGAAAAGGACACTGCTGAACAGAGGCAACACTGAGTCCAGAGTAACTCTGCTGCCTCATTATAGTGAATGCATCCCTCCGGAGTTTCATCTGACTTGTTTCACTCTGAGATTTAGATGGAAATCCCAAAGTAAGTATTCAGTGTAGAGTGCCAGATAAATGTGATCCTAAACATTATGTAAAATGTTCCCAATAAAAGCTTCAAATCAATCCACACAAAAAGCAAGTTCCCACTCAGATCCGACACCTGTCAATGGAACTACAAGGGGCTTACACGTTACTGGTAGTACAAATGTTTTGGAAAACCAAAATCGCTAATCGCACCTCCAAAGAAATCCAGCGAATTCTGTGCTCCCAAATCCAAATGCCCCTCTCCTTTCTGAGCCCCCCAGGGTGCTTAAACCACATTTAGCATTCACATGTTTGGCATTTCTGTAGTGATGAGAGTCCGCCTAATTTACTGGTGCATGTCTCCAGAAGCATGAGCTGGTCACAACGTACTGTTCACTACAACAGCAGTTTGCAATTTTCACTCAGCAAAATCCACTACTGCTTGTTTCTGGAAATCATGGAGTACATATAGTCACTACACCTGTAGATAAATTCCTAAATGGGTATAATTTTCAAAATGGAGTTAATTGAAGGCGAATTCTGCTCTTCTAGCACTTCGGGGCTCTGTATATGGAGTCCGCAAACTATTCTAGGAAAATCTAGGATGCCAATAGCACTTCATCCCTCCTGAGTCTCCCCGTGTGGCTAAGCGGTATTGTACAGCCACATATGGGATATCACCACATTCAGAAGAAATTGAGGGACAAATTTTGTTGCAATTTTTACCTAGTTCCCAGTATGAAAATGTAAAATCTGCAGCTAAAACAAAATTTAATTGGTAAAAATGTATTTTTCTTTCTTCACCGCTCAATGGTATAAAATTCTGTGACCCACCTGTGTTGTCAAAATGATCACTGCACCCCATGATGAATTCATTGAGAGATGTAGTTTGTAGAATGGGGTCACTTATGGGGGGGTTCTGCTGTTCTGGCACCTCAGGGGTTCTGCCAGTGTGACATGGTACCCTCAAATCAGTCCAGCGAAATTTGAACGCCAATATTGAGCTTCTTCCCTTCTGACCTGTGCACTGTGCTTCAAAAGTGTTTTTGCCTATATATGGGGGGATCGACCTATCGAGGAAAAATTGCACAAGAAATTTTCAGGTCCATTTTCTCCCATCCTTGTGAAAATAAAAAAAATAACTTGGAGTTAAAACAGTTTTTTGGCGAAAAATAGTTTTTCTTCATTTCCACAGATCAACATTGTAAAATTCTGTGAAGCACCTGTGGGTTCAAGGTATTCACAACACAGCTAGATAAATTCCTTGAGGGTCTAGTTACCAAAGCTCGGTCACTTGTGGGGGTTTTCCACTGTTGAGGCACATCAGGGGCTCTCCAAACCTGACATGACCCCGGCAGACCATTAAATCAAGTACATAATCATTTAGAAACAAAAATACTAATGTTTTAACTCAGGAAGAGTTCAGAAATCAATATTTTGTGGAATAACCATGATTTTTAATCACAGCTTTCATGCGTCTTGGCATACTTTCCACCAGTCTTTCACACTGCTTTTGGGTGACCTTATGCCACTCCTGGTACAAAAATGTAAGCAGTTCTTTGTTTGATGGCTTGTGACTATCCATCTTCCTCTTGATTACATTCCAGAGGTTTTCAATGGGGTTCAGGTCTGGAGATTGGGCTGGCTATGACAGGGATTTGATGTGGTGGTCCTTCATCCACACATTGATTGACCTAGCTGTGTGGCATGGTGCATTGTCCTGCTGGAAAAAACAGTCCTCAGAGTTGGGGATCATTTCCTGAGCAGAAGGAATCAACTGTTAATCCAGGATAACCTTGTATGAAGCTTGATTCATACGTCCTTCGCAAAGATTAACCTTCCCAATTCCAGCCTTGCTGAAGCATCCCCAGATCATCATTGATCCTCCACCAAATTTCGCAGTGGGTGCAAGACACTGTGGCTTGTACGCCTCTCCAGGTGTCTGTCTAACCATTAGACGACCAGTTGTTGGGCAAAGCTGAAAATTAGACTCATCAGAGATTACCTTACTCCAGTCCTCTACGGTTCAATCCTTATTGTCTTTGGCAAACTTCAGCCTGGCTCTCCTTTGCTTCTCATTGATGAAAGGCTTTTTTTTAGCTTTACATGACTTGAGCCCTGCCTCTAGGAGCCTGTTACGAATTGTTTTTGCTGTGCACTTCAACCCAGCTTCCATTTGACATTCCTTTTGTAGGTCATTTGATGTCATCCTGCAGTTGCTGAGTGGCATTCGAATAAGATGAGGGTCATCCCAGTCATTGGAGAATCTTTTTTGCCCTCTGCCGGTCTGTAGCTTTGTTGTCCCCAATGTCTGCTGCTTGACCTTGTTCTAATGGACTGCTGTCTTAGAAATTTTAAACATGGAGGTAACATGATGCTCACTGTATCCCTCTTGAACCCTTCTTTTCCTCACTCAAGACTTTTCTTTTCAACTCCTTTGGCATGGTTAAAAGTTATTTTTTTATTCTATTACTTTTGGGATATTACTCGCACTTGTTTTGCCATCCAGCTTGTCCTATTGCAAGAGGATTGTGAACACCACAGCAGTGTTTTTTTTTATACTTTCTGCATTCCAAAACATCACTCCTTGGTTTCTGAACTCTGCCGTGTGCCCAAACAGTATTTTATCACCACATATGGGGTATCTGTGTACTCAGGAGAAATTGCACAACAAAATGTGGAGTCCATTTTTTTTCTCTAAGTTATAAACTTCTCTGAATCCCCTGGGGTTCATGGTAGTCAGCACACATCTAGATAGGTTCCCTGAGAGGTTAAGTTTCCAAAATGGTGTCACATGTGGTGGGTTTCCACTGTTAGGCCACATCAGGGTCTTTCCAAACACGACATGGCGACAACTTATGATTCCAGCAAATTTTGCATTCAATAAGTTGGATGGAGCGCCTTCCTTTCCGAGCCCTGCCATGCACCTAAACAGTAGTTTTCCCCCATTTATGGGTTATTGGCATGCTCAGGAGAAATTGTACAACAACATTTGGGGTTCATTTTATGGTCACCCTTGTGAAAATAAAAAAAATTTGGTCTAAAGTAAATTTTTGGTGATTTTTTTTTCCTTCCACATAACTTCAGATCCTGTGAAGCACATGAAGGGTCAATAAACTTCTTGAATGTTCGTTTGAGCACATTGAGGGGTGCACTTTTTAGAATGGTGTCACTTTTGTGTATTTTCTGTCATATAGGCTCCTTAAAGTCACTTCAAATGTGATATGGTCCCTAAAAAAAAAAAAAAAAAAAAGCTTGTAAATTTTGTTGTAAAAATGACAAATCGCTGGTCAACTTTTAACCCTTCTAACTTCCTAACAAAAAAAAATATATGCTTCAAAAATTGTACTGATTTAAAGTAGACATTTGTGAAATGTTAATTAGCTATTTTGTGTGACATATCTCTGATTTAAGGGCATGAAAATTGCTAAATTTTTGCCAAAGTAAACTTCTCTCCACCCTTGTATAACCAGTTGTGTGTAGTTCATAATGGATTCATATCTGCCAATCTGACCCTAAATTACTTTTATAAATGATATGTGCAGCGTGCTAGACTAGGGGCTTTATACTGAGGTATAGCCCTAAATTTATTCTAAAGCGCTGTGTGAATATCATATGTTTAACATAACCGCTCTATGGTGAAATATGTAGCCGTTCTGAATATTTTTAGATTTTAGAGGGCTGTATATCTAAAAATGCATAAGTCTAGTCTTTACAAGTCTACATTCACCTTTGCACTGCATAATACAAGCACAGTACAATTTTAGATATCTCTGTGTATGAAGCATTGGAGATGGGAAAATTCAGGAGAATGAGAGGCAGAAATCATTTCCTAGCAGTCGCCGCACTTCACCCACAACATTATAAATGGCTGTTTCTCCATAAGGAAGTGACTAGCTTTGCAATGATGTATGAAATAATATGCATTTTGCATGTCCTGTTTGGAATGATAAAGGTCATGTAGTATCATTTACATAATCTTGCAGTGAGAAAATGAAGTGTTAGGGGCCTTTTCTGAGGAATATATACATTATCCCAGACTTAAGCCCTTCATTATTCATGAAAGTTAATTTTTCAGTGGGTGTGAATGATCTCTTATGGGCGCTTTTTTTCTGATCGTTCTGTAAAATAATGTGTAGCAAAGGCAGCACAAATAGCAGGCAAACGCGTAAAGAGTGATACATTTGCATGACTCTCGTGTACCCGATTGAATCTTGATTGATGGCAATCATTTGTCTTTGTCAAAAAAGGAGAAAAATGCAGGCATTGAAATAAGCGTGCTATCGAAGTTTCTGTAGCACCAGAAGATGCCATTAATGCTACAATTCAGCATAACCAATCTGTTTTTCCAAGAAAATCCTTTAGCCATACAGCTTTTTCGAAACCATGCCTTATCTGTTTGTTCCGCTGAATATGTATTTGCTCAATGTCATACGATAGCTTGTATTACCTTGCTTAGGATATGACAAAGTTGAAATAAAAGAGAAAAACTGAATCATTTGTTTGGGGCTGAAATCAAGATTACTAATCCTGAAGGTCAAGTCAATGAGAGACCTGGTTGTGATTGTTTCCAAATATTGAAAAAATTACATTATTTTCTTCTATTATTCGGAGAGCCTCAATTTCCTTTACTGGTGTGTGTAATGTATTTAATGTATGACATTGAGGCATTCCATAGGAATGGTAAAATAAAAAGATTAAACATACCGTACTTATTTTGTAGACTTAAGATATCATATATAGCCTTATGTATCGGTATAACAACCTCATTCAAATGTATTGAAACAATTTGTCAATTTCTTCAACAAATCAGCCATATGTGAATATAAAATATTAATTTTTTCCACTGACCTACTTGTGGTCCATTTACTCTGCATTATGCACAGAAATAAGCAGCTGCAGTCGTTTATTTGCCAGTTAACGCAGGCCGACTGATTCAGATGTGCACTGATCGTAATAGATCGTTCAGTGATCGTAGGCTGCTATTGTCCTCGACAGCACAGATCCTGTTTACACAGGACAGTGTGTTGCCGAGAATTATATTCTTGTGCATACTAAAGATCATTCCACCTGATGAAAAAGGCATCTTGTTCATTCATTGGGTAATCAGCAGCCTGTTTAGTTTCGCAATAATCATGCAATCTATAGTTCCTAGTTAATTGTGCAGTGTACTGTATGTGCTGCTCTAGTCACATTGCTTTTGTCCTTCTATCTGTGCTGTGCACTTCTTATCTATAACTTCTGCATTTTATCCAGCTGGAAATACCATGCCATGCAAAAGTCAAGATGCAAGCTTGTTCTCAAGATTTTTTACTTTTGCTTGGCCACCTGGATTTATGGACCCAGGTTCCTGTTACTGTGCATCAGCTTTTCTGCCAACATTTCTAGTGTATCAAAACATCAAGACTAGCAAACTTGTTTGTCCAGTTGGTCATCGTGCCACATATCAGAATAAATCAGTAATGCTCTGAAGACAAAGGGGCCCGTTCTTACTGTTTTCCTACGTTATAAAGTGCTAGGATAATGCCAGGATATGCACTCACTTTGTTCTGCGGATGCATAACATTATCCAATCTTAAAAATCCTAATTTAACCCCTTAACGACCGCCGATACGCCTTTTAACGGCGGTCATTAAGGGTACTTAAACCACAGCGCCGAAAAAAGTGAATAGCTCCCCCCAGAGGCGCATTTTTCTCCGGGGTCTCGGCTACCGGGGGTAGCCGAGACCCCAGAGAACATGAATCGGGTCGGTTTTTACCGACACCGATGTGGCGATCGCCGTTATTAACCCTATAACGGCGATCGCAACAACAACAAAAAAAAGCTGTGCTTGGCGGCAGATTCAAATTTTTTTTCATTCATTCTCCAGAAAGTGCATTTTGATCACTGTGATAAACTATCACAGTGATCAAAATAAAAAAAACAGTACATAACCCCCCATTTATCACCCCTTAGTTAGGGACATATAATAAAAAATAGAAATTATATTTATTTTCATTTTTCCATTAGGTTATAATTAGGGTTAGGGTAAGCATTAGGGTTAGGGTTATAATTAGCGTTAGGGTTAAGCTGGGTTCATACTGCGTTATGGCAGTCCTTTAGACGGACTGCGTTACACCGCGTTATAACGCGGTGTAACGCAGTCCGTTAACGCTGCCATTCACCCCCATTTGAGGGCGCATCGCGACGCATGCCGTAAAGCGGCATGCGTTTGCGACGTGCCATCATTCAGTGACGGAGCCTCGGACGCGGGCTGCAGCGTCTGGGCTCCGTCACCGCTAGCGCAGATGAATCATCTGCTAATTCCTCTGCGCTAGCGGTATAGCATAACGCGATCGCGTTATACTATTACCGTTACCAGCCCGTCAACGCTATGTGTTGAACGGGCTGGTAAAACGCAAAATGAACTTAGGGTTAGGGTTATAATTAGGGTTAGAATTAGGGTTAGGGTTACAATTAGGGTTAGGGTTAAAATTAGGGTTACAATTAGAGTTAGGGTTACAATTAAGGTTAGGGTTACAATTAGGGTTGGAATTAGGGTTGGGATTTAGGTTAGGATTAGGGTTGGATTAGGGTTAGGGGTGTGTTGGGGTTAGCTTTGGAGCTAGAATTGAGGGGTTTCCACTATTTAGGCACATCAGGGGGTCTCCAAACACGACGTGGCGTTCAAAAAGTCAAATGGCGCTCCCTCCCTTCCGAGCCCTGCCGTGCGCCCAAACAGTGGTTTACCCCAACATATGGGTATCAGCGTACTCAGGACAAATTGCACACCAATTTTGGGGTTCTAATTTCTCCTGTTACCTTGGGAAAATAAAAAATAGCTGGCTAAAAAAAATCATTTTTGAGAAAAAAAATGATTTTTCATTTTCACGGCTCTGCGTTTTTAAATTTCTGTGAAGCACTTGGGGTTCAAAGTGCTCACCACACATCTAGATAAGCTCCTTGGGGGGTCTAGTTTCCAAAATGGTGTCACTTGCAGGGGTTTCCACTGTTTAGGTACATCAAGGGCTCTGCAAACACAACATGACGCCCGCAGAACATTCCATCAAAGTCTGCATTACAAAATGGCGCTCCTTCCCTTCCAAGCACTCCCATGCGCCCAAACAGTGGTTTCACCCACATATGGGATATCAGCATACACAGGAAAAATTGCACAACAACTTTTTGGGTCCAATTTCTAACTGTTACCCTTGGGAAAATAAAAAAAATAGCGGGCTAAAGAATCATTTTTGAGGAAAAAAAAAGATTTTTTATTTTCACGGCTCTACGTTTATTAATTTCTGTGAAGCACTTGGGGGTTCAAAGTGCTCACCACACATCTAGATAATTTCCTTAAGGGGTCTAGTTTCCAAAATGGTGTGATTGTTGGGGGTTTCGACTGTTTAGGCGTATCAGGGCTCTCCAAACGCGACATGGCGTCCAAATTTCAATTCCAGCCAATTTTGGTTTGAAAAAGTCAAACGGCGCTCCTTCCCTTCCAAGCCCTGCCGTGCCCCCAAACAGTGGTCCCACCCCACATATGGGGTATCAGCGTACTCAGGACAAATTGGACAACTACTTTTGTGGTCTTTTTCTCCTGTTACCCTTGGG
>JARQOD010000001.1:170650179-170693184 GCA_033576555.1 Oophaga sylvatica | reverse complement strand
GATTAATAAAACTGCTGACATTATAAATTAAAGCCATGCTTTACATTTTATTTTACAAATACTTCAGTTTTTTATTTCTTTTGTTTTGTATCTATACAATACTGCTTGTAAAAATATTAAATACATGTAAAAAATATTTACATTTATATTGTTAACTGATTTGTCAGGATGTCATCGGAAGCACACATGAAGTCCCATTTCCGTAGCCTGATCATGCAACCAATTACTGGCTTGAGCTGCTAGTTGACTGAACAAAACTTAATTTTTTTTTTAGTAGACAACTTATTTAAGATGGCCAGGCATTTGTGTAAAAATACAAGCAAAAGTTATTTGCAAATATTATGAACATGAATTCCATCATAAAATTGTGAAGTGCTTTGTACACGTTTGATAAAATGTGTATGTGAGCTCATCTGCTAAATGTAGAGGTTGGATCGAGGGACGCCTTCTTCAGGATAGGTGTGATTGTGGCATATTTGAAGGCAGAAGGGAACGTACCAGAAGTTAATGATAGCTGGTTGAAGAGGTAGGTTAGGGCTGGGATAAGCCTGGTGGTAAGTTTGGGGAGTGGATCGGAAGGGGTCAAGTGCACAAGTGGTGAGGTGTGATTTGGAGAGAAGATGAGTAAGCTCTCCTTCAGTGATGGTGGGTAGGAAGGTTATAGGGGAATGGCATTAGTCTGTTATACATAGGGGTTGTGGTGTTGGAGTAGTAAAACTTGCCTGATTTATTTGATCTTGTTTTTGAAATGTGTGACAAACTCTTGTGCAGAGATGAGGGAGGTTAATTGTTGAATAACTGGGGTTGTGAAATAAAGTATATATGAGGATTTTGAAGTAGTCCTGTTTAGCAGTGATGAGGGCCAACTTAATGTAAAAGTTGCTTGTTTTAATGTGGTGAAGTGTTCTTCTAAATGCATGGTCTTCCAGTGCTTCTCAGGATCCCCAGACACTGGCCAAAGCTTTTTAGCGAGGTTGTTGTGCCAGGGTTGTCTACATGTATTCAGTCATCGCACTTCCCGTGCACGAGAAGGGTGACTGATTTAATAGCTGATGAGTGTATCGTTTTAGAAAACAGTGGCACTGTATGTTGTGGAATGATATGAAATTTAGTGGTAGAATACAGTCAGTGTGTGAATGTCTTGGTGTGCAAGCTTTCAGTGGGGATGTGCTAGTTGCTGGACATGGGGAGCAAGTGAAGAGGACAGGGATGAGCAAGTGAGTAGATGTCAGTCAGATAGGGAGAGTCGAAGTATTGAGGTTAGATAGGGAGCAGAGGCAGGTGAAGATAAGGTCTAATGTATGTCTGTCTGCGTGGGTGACTGTGGAGAACCACAGAGTAAGACTAAATAATGAAGCAAGTGACAGGAGTTTGGTAGCTGCTGATTGACAAGTGTCAGTAAGGATGTTGAAGTCACCCATGATGATGGTGGGCATGTCGGCAAAGAGAAAATGTAGAAGCCAGGTGGAGACGTGGTAAGTAAAGGCAGTGGTCTGACCATGGGGTTGGTACATGATGGCCACTTTGAGATTGGAGGTAGAGTGGCTATGGACAGAGTGTACTTCAAAAGAAGGGAAAGTAAGGTTGTTGCAGTTGTTAGAAAGGCGAAGACCCACTCCTCCACCATGTCTTTTGCCTGGGTGAGGAGTGTGGGTGAAGTGAAGGCTTCCGTAACACAGCACAGCAGGAGAGGCTGTGTCAGAGGATGTCTGTTGTGATTTGATAAGGCTGAAGAAGGATAATATTGCGAGATATAAAGAGGTTGTGAATGACTTAACCCCTTAACGACCGCCAATACGCCTTTTAACGGCAGTTAAGGGTACTTATGCCTCAGCACCGCTTTTTAACGGAGCTGAGAAATAAGTGTATAGCGCCCCCCAGCATCGGAATTTCTCCGGGGTCTCGGCTACCTGGGGTAGCTGAGACCCTGGAGAACATGATTTGGGTCAGATTTTATCGACCCCAGTATTGCGATCGCCGTTATTCATCGAATAACGGCGACCGCAAAAAAAAAAGTCAGATTTCCCATTTATTTCCCTCCTCTGACATGATCTAGCACATCAGAGGAGAGAGAAATGAGGTCACACAAGCCCCCCAGGTACCTCCGATGTCCCTCTGGCTCTGTTCCCTGGCCCTCTGCGTCGTCTTAGAGGAAAAAAATGGCGGTTGCATGCACAGTGCGCCCGCCGGCACTCGGCAACAATTGGAGGTTTTTCCTATTGGTTCACTGTGATAGGGTTTATCACAATGATCAAGATAAAAAAAAATAGTAGATCAAACCCCCCTTTATTAACCTTAGGTAAAAATAACACAATTTAAAAAAGTATTTATTTCCATTTTTCCATTGGAGTTATGGTTGGGCTTATAGTTGGGGTTATAGCTAGGGTTAGGGTTGGGGATATAGCTAGGGTTATGGTTGGGGTTATAGCTTGGGTTAGGGTCGGGCTAAAGTTAGGGTTATGGTTGAAGTTATAGTTGGGGTTATAGCTAGGTTTGAAGTTGGTCTAGTGTTAGAGTTAGGGTTGGGGCTAGGGTTTGGGTTTGGGTTAGGGTGTGGTTTTGGGGTTAGGGTGATGGTGTTAGGGTTAGGGGTGTATTGGGGTTAGGATTAGAATTGTGGGTTTCTACTGTTTAGGTACATCAGGGGGTCTCCAAACCAGACATGGCGCCCGCCATTGATTCCATACAATTTTGCATTCAAAAAACCAATCGATGCTCCCTCCCTTCTCAGCCCTGCCATGTGCCCAAACAGTGGCTTTCCCCCACACACAGGGTATCAGTGTACTCAGGAGAAATTGCCCAACAAATTTTATGGTCCATTTTCTCTTGTTACCCTTGTGAAAATAAAAAAAAAATTGGTTCCAAAGTAAATTGTTTGTGAAAAAGTAAAATGTTAATTTTTTCCTTCCACATTGCATTAGTTTTCGTGAAGTACCTGAAGGGTTAATAAACTTCTTGAATGTAATTTTGCGCACCTTGAGGGGTGCAGTTTTTAGAATGGTGTCACTTTTGGGTATTTTCTGTTATATTGACCCCCCCAAACTCACTTCAAATGTGAGGTGGTCCGTTAAAAAAAATGGTTTAGTAAACTTTGTTAGAAAAATGAGAAATTGCCGGTCAACTTTTAACCCTTATAACGTCCTAACAAAAAAAAAAAATTGTTTCCAAAATTGTGCTGATGTAAAGTAGACATGTGGGAAATGTTATTTATTGACTATGTTGTGCGATATGACTCTGATTTAAGGGCACAAAAACTAAAAGTTTGGAAACTGCTAAATTTTCAAAATTTTTGCCAAATTTCCTTTTTTTTCATACATAAATGCAAGTGATATCGAAAAATTTTTACCACTAACATCAAGTACATTATGTCACGAAAAAACATTCTCAGAATCAGTGGAATCCGTTAAAGCGCTCCAGAGTTATAAAGTCCTAAAGTGACCGGTCAGAATTGTAAAAATTGGCTTGGTCATTAAGTACCAAATTGGCTCTGTCACTAAGGGGTTAAAATTCATTGCATACAGATCAGGCATTCTGAAGCGCCCCAGAGAAAGTTGCAGTGGAGTGGGGATCAAGGAATGGTTTTTACGTTGGCGAGATTGCAGTTGTTTCTTATAGGTGGGGTGTGATGAAAGGGAGAAATGATGGGGGTATCAACTTTACAGGTTCAGGATAGGAAGATATATCGCCAGCAGTGAGAAGCAAATAAAGAGCAAACAAGTGGGAGGAGAGGGCGTGGATTGTTTTGTATTTTAGTAGGACGGGTCTGAGGATAAGGAGCAGGTCAGCAAATAGGTCAGGTGGGGAGGAAAGAGGGAGGGTGAGATAATTATTTGGAGAGTGCTTGTGTTTGGGGATAGCGAAGGATAGTAAGGATTAGTGGAGCAATAACGGGAAGGTCAGATGTAAGCATGGTGAAAGAGTAATAGCGTCATTACAAACAGTGATCTATTTTGTTAATGTTGATGATTATGGCTTACAGCCAATGAAAAACCAAAAGTCATTATCTCAGTAAATTAGAATACTTTATAACACCAGCTTTAAAAATTATTTTAAAATCCAAAATGTTGGCCTACTGAAATGTATGTTCAGTAAATGCACTTAATACTTGGTCGGGGCTCCTTTTGCATCAATTACTGCATCTATACGGCGTGGCATGGAGGCGATCAGCCTGTGGCACTGCTGAGGTGTTATGGAAGCCCAGGTTGCTTGGATAGCAGCTTTCAGCTCGTCTGAATTGTTTGGTTTTGTGTCTCGTCTTCCTCTTGACAATACCCCATAGATTCTCTATGGGGTTAAAGTCAGGAGAGTTTGCTGGCCAATCAAGCACCGTGATACTGTTGTTTTTAAAACAGGTATTGGTACTTTTGGCAGTGTGAACAGGTGCCAAGTCTCCAAAAAGCTTGTCGGCAGAGGGAAGCATGAAGTGCTCTAAAATTTCCTGGTAGATGGCTGCGCTGACTTTGGTCTTGATAAAACACAGTGGACCTCCACCAGCTGATGACATGGCTCCCCAAACCATCACTGATTGTGGAAATTTCACACTAGACCTCAAGCAGCTTGGATTGTGTGCCTCTCCACGCTTCCTCCAGACTCTGGGACCTTGATTTCAAAATTAAATGCAAAATTTACTTTCATCTGAAAACAACACCTTGGACCACTGAGCAACAGTCCAGTTCTTTTTCTCCTTGGCACAGGTAAGACGCTTCTAGACTTGTCTATTGGTCATGAGTAGTGTTGAGTAGGGTTGAGCATTCCGATACCGAAACCCGGTTCCGATACCTGAAATCCAATGTAAGTCTATGGGAACAAAATATCGGAATATTTTTAATTCCGATATTTTGTTCCCATAGACTTACATTGGATTTCAGGTATCGGAACCGGGTTTCGGTATCGGAATGCTCAACCCTAGTGTTGAGCGATACTTTCCGATATCATGAAATATCGGATCAGATTGGATCGGACAGATACCCAAAGAGTATCGGGTATCGCCGATTCCGATACCGGAAACCAATGCAAGTCAATGAGACAGAAATACCGGAATTAAAATAAACCCTTTCTTTCCTTGTAAACACTGGATATATACACATAGAATACATACATATAAATACATGTCATTGTGACACATAATATATATATATATATATATATATTTATAGTTCATACACTTCTACATAGTATAATAGCCGCTAATTCAATTGCCGGCTTTTGTGAAATTACAGAACCACCCGACCTGAAATGACACATGGTTTACATACAGTTAACCATGTCATTTCATGTAGTTTGATATATGGTTTTCACTAACAATTACAGTAGTGTATGTGTGCAAAATTTCATACATGTAGGGGTTAATTAAAGGTGTAAATTCGTTGAAAAAAAATGCGTGAGCTCCCCTGTATTTTCTCAACCAGACAGGTAAAGCCAGCGAGTGGGGGCAGATAAAATAATAGCCTTATTTTGTGCCCCCCCTGGCTACTAACATCTGCCCCCAGCCACCCAGAAAAAGCAAATCTATAATTAGATGCGCCCTTTCTGGCACTTATCCGTCTATTCCCATTGCCCTGTAGCGGTGGCTAATGGGTTAATAATGGGTTAAAGACACCTTGCTATTGGAAGGTGACTTTAAGCCAGGTTAATAATTGAGAGTTGTCAATTAGACAACTCTCAATTATTAATCCTATTGTATGAAATAAAAAAAAACACGCACACATTAATTAAAAATCCTTTTAATGAAATAAACACAGTTTTTGACCATCTTATATTTTACAGGTAATCCATTCGAAGCCCTTGTTCTCCTGTAATAAAATAAAATAATAAAGCAACATTTTTCTTTCCTTTCCGATGCTCTGTCACGTCCCACGCTGTAATCCTTCACAAAGGGTTAACATGTTTACTGTGGGGACCGGAGCTAATGCTTCAGCCTCGCAGTAAACCCCCGAAAGAATGAGCTCCTCTCCCGGCAACAGGAGAGGAAGTGATTAGTGTGGGAAGCTTAATTGATTGCTTCCCAGGCTAATCAGTTCAGGTCAGCCGGGGACACCGCACAGCATCAGTGACGTCGGAGGGAATCCCAGCTGACCTGAAGTGAACTGATTAACAAAAATAGGGGATCCCCTCGAAAAAAAAATGGCGTGGGGTCCCCCTATTCTTGTTAACCAGCCAGATGAAGCAGACTACTGAGGCCTGGTATTTCAGGCTGGTAATGATCCAATATTCATGAACCTTGCAAGCCTGATAATACCAGGCCACAGCAGTCTGCTTATCTTGATTGATTAACAAAAATAGGGGATCCCCTCGAGAAAAAAATGGGTGGGGTCACCCTATGTTTGTTAACCAGCCAAGTAAAAAGCATACTGCTGCGGCCTGGTATTAAAAGACTGTCAAGGCCCATGGATTTTAGCCCTCAACAGCCTAAAAATACCAGCCTGCAGCTGCCCCACAATTGGTGCATCCAAAGATGCGCCAATTGTGGCACTTTACCCGGCTCTTCCCACTGCCCTGTAGCGGTGGCAAGTGGGGTAATAAGGGGTTAATGTCACCTTTGATTGAATGGTGACAATAAGCCCGGTTAATAATGGAGAGGCGTCAATAAGACAATTATTAATCTTAAAGTTTGAAAATATTTAAAAAAATACACAGCCAGAATAAAGTCTTTTAATGAAATAAGACACAACACATTTTTCCATCTTTATTGCACGCTCATCCTGCGACGCCATCGATCTCCTGTAAAAAAACAAAAATAACAAACCAACACAAATACTCCCTGTCCGATGTAGTCCAAGATAACGAGGGTCCCACGACGAGTCCAGCTCTGCTACATCTGGATGCCAGGCTCAGCCTGACATCCAGACACAGCAGAGCTGCTTACCGGAGGAAATCCCCCGGCGGTCACGTGACGTCGAATGGATTTCTCACGGCCACCTGATCTTGAGAGTACAGCTGGCTGAAGTTACCCAGTCCTCCCCGGCAGTCACGTGCACTTATCGCAAGAAGCTGCACGTTACCGCCAGGGAGAGGGTAAAGGCCAGTCAGCTGTACTCAGCTGGCAACGAGAAATCCATTCATCTCGGAGCGTGACCACCGGGGATCCTCTGGTAAGGTAAGTGCTGACAGCCCCGACACTGACACTCGGGAAGTTCCTGTGTCACGTACTTCCTTCTGTGACACAGGAACTCCCCATATACTAATTACTGCTGACATGGGAACTTCAGATTCCGGTATCCGATATGCAAAAAGAATCGGAATTCCGATACCGCGAATATCGGTCGATACCCGATATTTGCAGTATCGGAATGCTCAATACTAGTCATGAGTGGCCTGACACAAGGAATGTGAAATTAGTAGCCTGTGTCCTGGATACGTCTGTGTGTGGTGGCTTTTGTAGCAATGACTCCAGCAGCAGTCCACTCCTTGTGAATCTCCCCCAAATTTTTGAATGGCCTTTTCTTAACCATCCTTTCAAGGCTGCAGTTATCCCGGTTGCTTGTGCACCTTTTTCTACCACATTTTTTTTTCCTTCCACTCAACTGTCCATTAATATGCCTGGATACAGCACTCTGTGAACAGGCAGCTTCTTTAGCAATGACCTTTTGTGGCTTACCCTCCTTGTGGAGTGTGTCAGTGACTGCCTTCTAGACATCTGTCAAGTTAGCAGTCTTCCCCATGATTGTAGAACCTACTGAAACAGACTAAGGGACATTTTTAAATGCTTATGAAGCCTTTGCAGGTGTTTTTTGTTAATTATTCTAATTTACTGCGATAATGACTTTTGGGTTTTCATTGGCTGTAAGCCATAATCATCAACATTAACATAAATAAACACTTGAAATAGATCACTCTGTTTGTAATGACTCTATATACCGTAATATGAGATTCACTTGTATTAAAAAACTGAAATGAAATAACTTTTTGATGATATTTTAATTTTGTGAGAAGCATCTTTATATACAAACATGGAACAAAACATTATTAAATGCTTATTTTTACATGTTTTACAATTCTTTGAATACATTTGATCAAAGTATGTAAGTTCATCAGTCTTTTCGCCTGAAATCTAGCGTAACACACCAAGTATATATCGATAAATGTAAAATATATTATTTTATTTAATTGTATGAAGAAGTTTTTCTCATGTAATACAGCGATTACTTGTATATCCCCTCATCTGTTATAACAGTTTGCTGGTCACCAGAAAGTGCCTTGACTGTTTCCACTGATTGAGAAACTTTGGAAGTGCTCAAATTACAGGGAGGCAATGCTTGGAGAATGAGGCTTGGCCCTGTTATGACTACTGAGGAAGGGCACTGCTGTGACAGCACGTTAAAGGAGAAAAATGCATTTTTGACTTCTATCTTCATGAGGAAAAGTGCTGACTATATGACTAATAGAGTGTAAAATACAGCTAGGACTACTAAGAGGAAGAGTATTGTTGTCACTGCTAGGAAAAGATGAAGGTACTGAATAAAAATGGAAGGTCCTTCTTTCACTTTTCATGATACATGTCTAGGATATGCCATCACTTAGTGGATGTCCGCCTTTGACTCCTTCGTAGTATTTCCCTGCATAGTGACTTTAGCCACCATCTCTGTAGCAAACTTTAACATTCCCTTAAATTTAGAGGTGATGCAATTCAATGGATTGTTTGGACTGTGAACACCGCTATGATTGAGAAATACTTAGAAGGTTCTTGGAGGTTCGACCCCACCGATCAGAATCCTAGTGATGACGAAATGGCATGAAAGTACTCTGCAAAGGGAAAGTTCTAACTGCAGCTAGGTGGATCTGTGCTCCATCTGCTGTTAGGCAGAGCAACGTTTGACATTGAGGTCTATGGCTGTATTCACAAATTACTTTTTGCACAATTTTCTGCTTCGTTTGGGTATAACAGAAGTTTCTGGTCTGTGTCAAATAGTAAGTTAAACCCAGAATTCAGAGTGCCTCTTGGCTGGCTTGTGAGTTCTTACCTTTTGAATCCCTTTCTCTACTCCTAAACTGCAAATAAGGTGAAGTAGCACTGTATGTCATATATATATATGCCAGAATAGAGGCATTTTGTAATTAAAAGTCCACTTTCATGCACCTGATGCCAGCATCTGGACTGGCCTCTGGTCTGACTGGAGTCAAGTGATATTGGCTATGATGTATCTTCAGTGTAAGAGGAATCAATACTAGTTTAGTGGGTTTTATTTGCTGTTGCTAGCAATATGTGCATCAAGCTGTCAAGGTATTTTATCTCTGGCAAATGAATTAAAGGAGATAGTGTATAAACCCATTCAGCCATAACGCCTGCAGACCACATTGTAACAGTGCATTTTTAAATAGGAGTCAGGATTTAAAGATTTTCCATTTTACTACTGCAGCCAACTCTAATTTAGAAAATAAATATTCCTCGCGTAAAAATGAGGTTAGCAAATAACTTTGTGTTTTTAATTTTATTTTTAACATGCAGGCTGATGCCTTTTCTTTAAAGATGTCCACTTTTTCAAATTTGTTTTTTTAATCAAAATCCGCAGTATGCTTTAATTAAAGTAACTAAAGAATACTCAATTTCTTTCCATTTCCTCTTTTCCAAATAGTGTTGGGATGGCCCAATTTTCTGTGCTTCCTCTTTCAGCCATACTGACAGGTGATTTATGTAGGGTTGTTTTGGTGACGCATTAGTCACCACTGCGTCTAGTGATTGGCTGCAGCATAACATGCATAACCAGCCAGGAGGAGCACTGGATTGGTGAGGGACGTCCAAATTGAAAAATGGAACTATTGGTTATAATTATTATATCTTTATTACTAAATTTGCCTTTAAAAGTCACATTTTGTTCTACCACTTGGTACAGTTTTCTTTAGAATTGTTCACTGTTTTGTGATCGCTTCCTTTGCCAAAGAAATTTATCAGGTGCTGTATTTTGGCTTAAGGCTAAATTTTTATAAATTGCACAAGGATTGATAAATTTGTCTCTTTATAAATGACTAGAGATGTTTTTTAACCGTTTCACCTGCCGGAGTGAGTGTGCATAAATTGTCCAATCTATACCCATTTTCACTCCAGTTTATAAACTGCTGCTTTAGTCTTCAAATTCTGGCGCAAACCTCTCAAAATAGATTAGACATTATTTGAGGAAAAAGGGATCCTCTAGCGATGAAACCAGTGAAAACCCGGTGTAAAAACGTGAATACTTTATTGGAACTGATACAAAGACATAATAACTGGACACCAACCAAGAGAAGAATTAATATCCCCATGTATTTGTGAAAAATGTTTAGAAACCGCAGAAAAGATATTTGAGACAATGTAACAAAAATTTGTGCAAATACATAGTAAACATGAGTTTGTGCCTTAAGATGCGTTAACGCTAACACCTCATATAACCTTATCGAAGAGAAGGTCCTCCAGTGATGTGCAGGTGAGTATAAAACGTAATAATGTATTAAATAATTTAAAAACCGTATAGAACCAGCATGAGGTGAGAATAGGATTCCTGCTTTAACCTACGCGATTTATCATGATGCCTTAGTAATGGTATTACCATTATTACATTTTGAAGTTTTATGTTCACCTGCACATCGCTGGAGGACCTTTCCGCTTAGAAATTGCTTGATTGCAGCCCTGGTCAGAGCGGCTCCAAGCGATTATTCTATGCCAAGTAATACAGGTGAAACGACACTGACTCTCCTTTTCTTTTTTTCAATTCCTATAATATTTGTTGCCTGATAAGCGGACTAAATTGTTTTTTAAGGTTGGTTAAAAATCTTAGTTCTTGGCAGCACATTGTGCTGACGAGGAAATTGACAGTGAAAAGAGCATAGAATGATCTATTATCGATCATTCTGTGCACATCGAAATTAAAGAGGATAAAGGAAGAAAATCAATGTGGAATATATGCATGCATAAATGAGTCACATTGGTCAGTTACTAAGACACAGGGTGTCATACGTGTATCTATTTATGATGTATAATATATTATAGCTGTGCATATAACTTCTGGATTCTGATGCAAAAGAGACCGCTCAGTAAGAAAACACAAACCAAATGGGGAGCCCAAAGAACTAAAAGTCAATAGAGTAATGAAAAAGTAGTAAATTTTATTACAGGGAACCTGTCAGCAGGATTGTGCCCAGTAACCTACAGACAGTGTCAGGTTGGCACCGTTATACTGATTAAAATGATACCTTGGTGGATGAAATCCGTCTTGTGGTTGTTTTAATCTTTATTTTCCCCCACGCCGCGACAGCAGCCACTGAGAGAGGCAATCTGCCCCAAGGACAGGGAACCTACAGATAGAAAGGGCGGTCCCCCTCGCTCCGACATTGGTTTCCTGTCCTTCGGGTGGAAGCCCTACAGATGAAATACTTACCCGGGTCCTGACGCTTCCGTGCAGGGCCTGCGGGCAACAGAATCCGGTACTCCGGAAGCAGCGTGGGGGGAGCACTGTGTCCAGTCTCCCCCTCCGCTGATCCGGATGCAGTGACTCCATGCCGGGGAACGGAGCCGCCATGGGGCGCGGCGCGGCTGGACCCGCGTTAATCCAGCGGTGAGGAACGGGCAGCAGCGTCCGGCAACACAGAAGAGGCCACTTCCGGGGGAGAAAGGTTCACGCATGCGCACTGGCCACAAGCGCACCCATTCCCCCGGAAGTCATTGGGAGGACCAGGGAGGAGCATTCCAGGTGGGAAAAAGCGCCGATTCAAAATGCCAGCGCAGCACACTGGGAGTGTGCCTTTTGGAATGTCGTCCCCCGGGATGCAGAGGAGCACCCGCCACCTTGTGTGGTCCCGGTTCGTCAACGCAGCAGCAATGACGGACGTCCTAAGAGTGCACAGTCGTCTGATGCCAGGAGTGGACGGAGCGTCCGGAAGTCCTCCGGGTCCAGCGTTGTGCCTCCACCTCCAGAGCCGGTACCCATGGATTGCTAGAGGATGAGTGTCACTATGTGATCACCTGTCGGCTGACCCCCCTTCCCCTGCTTCCCCCCCTCTCTCTTTCTCGTCATCCCTAGGTTAAAAAGAAAACCAGTAAGACCAAACACAAACAGTGTGGTCTTTGTACCCAGCCACTCCCTGATGAATATGGGAAAAAACTTTGCCAAATCTGCATAGAGCAGACATTGCAGGACGAGGCCCCGATTAGAGCAACGGACCTAAGACAGTTTATTAGGGATGAAATTCGCAGCGCGCTCCAAGAAGGCAGCTTTAGCAGGCCCAGGGCGTATACGCCAGAATATCCAGCTCCCGGGGAAGATTCCCCAGCAGAGTCAAGGGGCTCCACTGGGTCTATGTCCTCCTCAGATGAGGAGGCAAAAACGTGCTTCCCAGTCCAAGATGTGGATGGCCTAGTAAAGACGGTCAGAACTACCATGGGCCTGGCGGACTCCAGAGAGCCCCGTTCTACCCAAGACCTGATGTTTGTGGGTCTCTCGCAGAAAAAGCATAGGGCCTTCCCGGTCAACGAATCCATTAAGGAGCTCATCCGGGCGGAATGGCTCAAACAGGATCGAGGATTCCTGCCTTCTTCATCGAAAAGGCGCTATCCCTTCGATGACCAGCAGCTGACCACCTGGAGTACGATTCCCCGTGTAGATGCAGCGGTAGCCTCATCATCCTGGGGCCCCATTCTCCCCTTAGAGGTTTGGGGACTCTTATCAGATCCAGCTGATAGATGGGCGGACACTATCCTAAAAAAGACATGGGAATCAACAACAGGAGCCTTTAAACCAGCAATTGCCAGCATGTGTGTGGCTAGATCAATGCTGGTCTGGTTAGAGCAATTGGAGCAGCACATACAAACTGGCGTGCCCAGAGATAGGCTCCTGGCTTCTCTCCCTCAGATTCGGGGAGCCGCAGCATACTTGGCGGATGCTTCGGCGGACTTCTTGAGACTAGCTGCAGGGTCGGCTGGCCTGTCCAACTCTGCCCGCCGGACCCTATGGCTTAAAGTTTGGAAGGGGGATGCACATGCTAAAACTAAATTATGTGCAATGCCATGTGAGGGTGATTACCTATTCGGACCGGTACTGGATAAAATACTAGATAAGACTCGAGATAAGACCCTCCCTAAACCATCTACCCCTCCCTACAGGAGATCATTTAGGAGGAGGCAATACAGGCCCAAAAAATTGGAAGAACCAAAGAAGAGGGGCTCATACTTTGGTGGAACATCCTCTTCAAGGGGTAGAAGATGATTCTAGTACCTTTAACCCCCCTGTGGGGGGGAGGTTGTCCTATTTCTCAAAATCTTGGGCCCTTATAACATTGAGCCCCTGGATCCTTAGTATAATATCCTCAGGGCTCCAACTGGAGTTTAAAAAAGTTCCCCATGATGCCGTTCTAGTGACTTCCATACCTGGCATATCCCAGCGGGCTGCCCTACAAGCCGAGGTGCGAGAGTTGCTATCTAACCGAGTACTGATAGAGGTTCCAGGGGATCAGGTTGGGAGGGATTTTATTCCCCTCTCTTCCTGGTACCTAAGCCGGATGGATCTTTCTGTACTATCATTAACCTCAGAAAGCTAAATTGCTGTCTTAAAGACCGAACCTTCAAAATGGAGTCCATCCAATCTGCAATTAAGCTTCTGTTCCCTAGGTGCTTCCGTGGTGGACCTCAAAGATGCCTACTACCATATTCCTATTCATCCAGATCATGAAAGGTTCCTCAGTGTAGCAGTGGAATTGGCAGGCCAGGTCAGACATCTCCAGTTTACTGCCCTGCCCTTTGGCCTCTCTATGGCTCCTAGGATTTTTACCAAAGTAATTGCTGAAGTAATGGCCCGTTTGAAAGAGCGAGATACCCTCATCATCCCGTACCTGGATGAGTTTTTAATAGTGGGGAATTCAGCGGCCCAATAAATTACCAGGTTACGGTCTGTTATATCATCTCTACAGGACCTGGGCTGGCTCATAAATACGGAAAAGTCCAGATTGGTTCCATCAACCCTTCAGTCATTTCTAGGCCTCCATCTGGGTTCAAGGTTACAGAAGTGCTTCCTGCCGCAGGACAAACGGGACGCTCTAGTTCGCAAAGTACAAGGGGCTATAGACAACCGCAACCTGTCACTCCGCAATGCTATGTCCCTTTTAGGATCTCTAACGTCCTGCATACCGGCAGTTCCGTGGGCCCAATTCCATTCGAGAACCTTGCAGCAAGAGGTCCTACGGGCAGAGAAAGTGTTGCGGGGCTGTCTAGACGGAAAAGTGTATCTGTCCCCCTCAATCCGCCAAGCACTAGGATGGTGGTTAATACCGAGACATCTCTCCAGCGGAGTCCCTTGGGCGATACATCCAGATCATATTATCACCACGGATGCCAGCCATTGGGGTTGGGGAGCCCACTTAGGGGACCATCTGGCCCAGGCAAAGTGGACAGAGGCAGAAGAGTCCGGTTCCTCCAATCTGAGAGAACTTATGGCTGTGATAGGGGCGCTCAGACGGTTCCTCCCACTTATCTCCAAGTCCCACGTCCGTATTCATTCGGACAACACTACAGTAGTGGCATACATGAATCACCAAGGCGGCACTCGTTCTCCCTCCCTCATGTCCAGAGCGAGAGACATCTTTGCCTGGGCAGAGCGTTATGTACTCTCCCTGTCGGCCACCTATATCAGGGGCTTAGACAACGTACAGGCAGACTACCTGAGTCATCACGATCTCCATCAGGGGGAATGGTCCCTCTCTCCACAAGTGTTCGAACAGATAGTCCACCTACAGGGGGTTCCAGAGATAGACCTATTTGCCACCAGGGGCAACAGGCAGGTCCAGAGATTCGCCTCCTTATGGGCCAACGACCTCCCAGAAGTAGTCGATTCACTTCGGGTTCCCTGGACATACAACCTCGCGTATGCCTTTCCCCCCATGTGTTTGCTGCCACTAGTACTCAGAAAGATCAGGGAGGAGGGAACGAGAGTGATTCTCATCGCCCCCTTCTGGCCCAAGAAACCCTGGTTCTCCTGGCTAAAGGCAATGTCTGTGTCGGACCCTTGGATCCTACCGACATCCAGGGATCTGCTCTCTCAAGGTCCATTCCATCATCCTCAGGTGAAGGGCCTTCACCTGATGGCCTGGAGCTTGAGAGGTACATTCTAAAGCTTAAGGGGTTTTCCAATGCAGTAATCTCCACCCTCTTGCAGAGCCGCAAACCTGTAACCTCCAACATATATTACAGGGTCTGGAGAAAATTTTTACAATTATACCCAGTGTCCTTGTCGGATTAACCGCCCATTGCACATATTTTAGAATTTTTTCAAAAGGGACATGGTTTGGGCCTCGCCATCAGCACTCTTAAAGTACAGGTCTCAGCTTTAGGAGCATTATATCACTCAAATATAGCGGGAGATAGATGGGTAACGCGTTTTTTTCAGGCCTGTGAACGTAGTGTCCCGATTCGGGTTCCCAATGTACCCCCTTGGGATCTCAACCTGGTCCTAGAGGCCCTGACAAGTCCCCCCCTTTGAACCTTTGTCCTGAACATCTATTAAACACCTGACCCATATAACGCTTTTATTAGTGGCCTTAACTTCAGCCAGACGGGTGGGGGACATCCAGGCCCTTTCTGTAGATGCCCCGTATTTAATAATATACCCGGATAGAGTCGTGATGAGGACAGACCCTTTATATCTCCCCAAAGTATCCTCCAAATTCCATAGGAGTCAGCAAATTTGTCTTCCTTCCTTTTTCCCAAACCCATCCACTCCTGAAGAAGAGCACTTTCACACGCTTGACGTGAGGGGGTACTATTAGAGTACCTAGATAGGAACCGGCCCTGGAGGAAGAGTAGGGCTCTTTTTATCTCCTTCCAGGGCCTCAAGAAAGGATCAGGGGTCACGAAGACCACGCTTGCCAGGTGGATACGAGACGCCATCTGCTCAGCTTATACCACTGCAGGTGAGACTCCCCCAGAGGGAATCAAGGCGAGCTATGGCGGCCTCCTGGGCCGAGCGAGCTAATGTCTCCATTGAACTAATCTGCAAGGCAGTTACCTGGGCCTCATCATCTACTTTCTTTAGACACTACCGGCTTGACCTATCCTCTCTTACGGAGTTGGAGTTCGGTAGATCGGTTTTGGGCACAATATTTCTCCCCCCCACCGTGAATAAAGGGTATGCCACACTAAGCGAGATCGCTAACGAGATCACTACTGCGTCACCATTTATGACGCAGGTAGCGATCTCGTTAGCGACTTAGCTGTGTGATTCCAAACACATCTCATCAGCGATCTGTGATTCCAAACACAACTCATTAGCGATCTGTATAACGACCTCTGCGGTCGTTGGGAAAACCTAGTCCCACCTGCGACGCTGGTGAAGTCGTTCATAAAGGGTGTCACACTCAGCGATTCAGGCTCACCAGCGGGACACCAGCGACCAAAAAACGGCTCAGAACGTTCATGAGCGATCAACGACATCTCAGCAGGGGCCACATCGCTGCTACATGTCACACACAGCTAAAGTCGCTAACGAGATCGCTACTGTGTCATAAATGGTGACGCAGGTGCGATCTCGTTAGCGATCTCGCTTAGTTTGGCATACCCTTAAGTCTCTGTAAGTCTCTCAGTGGGTGCTGTCGTGGCGTGGGGGAAAACCCAAGATTACTTACCGGTAATCGTGTTTTATAGAGCCATGACAGCACCCACTCACTTCCCTCCCTGGCTCACTTTTGTTCACACAACATCCGTGTATGTGTTTAGGTCACTGGCACGGTGTTACCTCACCTTAAGGTTCATATGGTTAGTGCATATATACTAATTGCATGGTGGTTCTTCTCGAAATGCTCTGTAAACCAACTGCGGAGCGAGGGGGACCGCCCCTTTTTATCTGTAGGTTCCCTGTCCTTGGGGCTTTTCCCCTCTCTGTGTGTGCTGTCATGGCTCTATAAAACACGATTACCAGTAAGTAATCTTGGGTTTTCAGTTAATGAGATGCTCATGCTTTGTGGTGGCCTGTGTGGGGGGATTCATGTGGTGCTCTGATTAACTATTCATAATGAAGACTGTTGACAGGTCACTGATCTCTGTGACCTGGCCCCCTAGTTTACATAATGAATATTATATATATTTAAAAAAACAACCACAAGACTGATTTCATCAACCAAGATATCATTTTAGTCAGTATAACAGCGCCAACCTGACACCGTGTGTAGGTTACTCTGCACAATCCTGCTGACAGGTTCCCTTTAAACAAGCATAATGGTGTGGAGTGAACAACAAAAAAGATAAAAGGGGGCACAAATCAAAAATGAAGGCAATAATATAAAAAGTCATAAAAATGGATAATCCTAACATGTAATAGATAAAAGGGAGAACTCCACACAGAGGCAACATTCAAGAGGGTAAATGAAGTAGTGTATGTAATTCACCTAGTAGGGTAACCTATAATGAGTAAGACCAAGTATAGACATACCAATAAGATGACTATTTCATAAATCGGTAATATATACATGGTCAAGTAAAATAGTAAATGAACATGGGAAGTGTCCAGTCTGCAGTCACAGATTGCAGGTCAGCTGGTCTACAAGCAGCATAATGGAGACAGGAATAACTGTAATGAGGATATTATCTAGGTGGATGCCAGCAGAGACTTCCTTGAGATGCGCCCACCCCAGAATCTACTATATAATTGTCTATTTCTGTCTGTAACGGAAATCCCGCGCAGGCGCAGTCCGGCCGCGAATTGGCGCAGGATTTGAACCACGCACGCCACCGCTATCGTCGGGAGATCAGCGGCGCTAGCCGCTGATCTCCCGAAAGTAGCCGTGGGTTATCTCCTGCCCCGACCGGCGGCCTCCACGTAAACCCCAGCAGCAGCCTCCACGTACACCCCCACCACCATCAGCATCATAAACCCCAGCAGCAGCAGCCTCCACATAAACCCCAGCAACAGCAGCCTCCACATATACTCCAGCAGCAGCCTCCACATGTACCCCAGCAGCAGGCTCTATATACACCCCAGCAGCAGCCTGTATGTACACCCCAGCAGCAGCCTGTATGTACACCCCAGCAGCAGCCTGTATGTACACCCCAGCAGCAGCCTCTATGTACACCCCAGCAGCAGCCTCTATGTACACCCCAGCAGCAGCCTCTATATACACCCCAGCAGCAGCCTCTATATACACCCCAGCAGCAGCCTCTATATACACCCCAGCAGCAGCCTCTATATACACCCCAGCAGCCTCTTCATAAATAATTGTGTACTTGATTTGCCTAGATAAAGACAATGGAGTAGATTTATCAATACATTTAAGATTTACAAAGCTTAGAATTAGACTCTACACCACATATTTATCACAGTGGCTCAAGCTGGACGATAAATGTAGAACTTCTTGAGATTTTTATCTAACTTTACACCACTTCTCGATTGCACAAAAATGTTCTAAAATAAACAAATGTGGGGCATCCTAAACCATACCCTCTATTGTCAAGTGAGGCGTAACCTGCATCCTCACAAGATCTCCTTCTCTACTCCCCTCTTATCTCCTCTTCCTAGAATCGCATGCAAGATTTCTCCCGCACATCCCCCCTACTCTGAAACTCTCTACCTCAACATATCAGACTCTCGCCTACCATTGAAACCTTCAAAAGGAACCTGAAGACCTACCTCTTCCGACAAGCTTACAACCTGTAATAACGACCAAACTGTTACATGACCAGCTCTAGCCTCACCTACTGCATCCTCACCCATCCCTTGTAGACTGTGAGGGTCCTCTCTCCTCCTATACCAGTCGGTCGCTTGTATTAAAGATTACTGTACTCGTTTTTATTAAGTATACCCTTTTTTCATGTAAAGCGCCATGGAATAAATGGCCCTAACATAATAATAAAACAGTTAATGCATGTGAACTATAAGTCTCATGCATTTTGATTAGTAAATCAAAATCTGCTCCAATGTTTGAGTATCAGAAAAGTATCTCAATGTCCTTGGAAAGATTTGCACCTGATACTTTGTGTTAGTGTAGATGAGAAGTCAGAGCAATCTCCCGTTAGGATTGATGGGGACAAAACCAGCCTCTAATACAACAGTGGCAGCGTAAATACCTGAAGACGAATGTTCTCTGTTTTGCCAATCAATACCAGCCCCTAGACTATACTTCTGGCTATCTTCTAGTTAAAAACAAATTTGTTAATTCTGACAATTTAATTGCCCTTTCCAAGTTCACATTACCTTTCTTCACAGAAAAGCACAGGTCGTTTTTCAAAGTGTAACCCTTCCCTATAGTTATTTAGGAGTCCTTGTCTGGAAATTTGTGTTCCTTTTTAGGTTACTATTGTTTATTTAAACAAACTGTTTAACATACAGTGTGTCATACACATCAAAACATTTTACATTTATCTAAGCCTTCATTATTCTGTTTAGAAGAAGTTGGGTTTCAGGGACCACTAGAAGGCACTTTTTAATTTTTTGACCCATTTATTTCTGTTGAATTTCCTAAACTAACTTTATGAAGTGATGATACTAGCAGTCTTTTACTCCTACTTTGCATAAAGGTAGCTAGTTATGTTGGGAAATACCATTTCTTTTTAGAACAGTGTTAATTATTTATGACCACATAGCTTTTTATGCACTTGACATCTCTGACCTGCACTTCACTTTAATGAACTTCCATTCAGACCGCCTTTCTCCTACTTGCCTAACGTGCCCTGAAAAGAGTTAATTGCAAGCCAGATTCATTTTGTATTTACCTGGTCCTCTATTCAACTTAATGTGGTAAATGGGATAAAGAATTGTCTGGTATGTATTATACCAAGTAATTTGTTAGATGCTTAATATGCTTTATAACTTTCATATACTGCAAGTAAAAATAAACATCATGTAATGGTATATTTACACCAAGTTAACCAATACTATTGTCGTGTATGTACGTACGTATGTGTATATGTATATATATTCTAGCTGAAGAGCCCGGCGCTGCCTGGGCATAGTAACGAACTACAGTTAGTTATAACAAATTATAATGATTATATCTATATATAAAGCTGAGTGTATAGCCGGGCCCACTCCCCATAGCCACATTCATTATAATGTTCCACAAAATCCAGTCAGCCAGAGCTACCAGACTACTACCCCTAATATCCCACACAATTCCGTCAGCCAGAGCCAACGGACTACTAATATCCCACATCATCCCGTCAGGCAGAGCCACCGGACTACTACCCTAATATCCCACATCATCCCGTCAGAACCACCGGACTACTAATATCCCATCAGCCAGAGCCACCGGACTACTACCCCTAATATCCCACATCGTCCCGTCAGCCAGAGCCACCGTACTACTAATATCCCACATCATCCCGTCAGCCAGATCCACCGGACTACTACCCCTAATATCCCACATCATCCCGTCAGAAACACCGGACTATTAATATCCCATCAGCCAGAGCCACCGGACTACTACCCCTAATATCCCACATCGTCCCGTCAGCCAGAGCCACCGTACTACTAATATCCCACATCATCCCGTCAGCCAGAGCCACCGGACTACTACGCCTAATATCCCACATCGTCCCGTCAGCCGGAGCCACCGGACTACTAATATCCCACATCATCCTGTCAAAGCCACCGGACTATTACCCCTAATATCCCACATCATCCCGTCAGCCAGAGCCACCGGACAACTACCCCTAATATCCCATATCATCCCATCAGCCATAGCCACCGGACAGCTACCACTAATATCCCACATTATCCCGTCACAGCCGCCAGACTTCTACCCCTAATATCCCATATCATCCCGTCAGCCAGAGCTACTGGACTGCTACCCCTAATATCCCACATCATCCCGTCAGCCAGAGCCACCGTACTACTAATATCCCACATCATCCCGTCAGCCAGAGCCACCGGACTATTACCCCTAATATCCCACATCGCTCTGTCACAGCCACCAGACTACTACCCCTAATATCCCACATCACCCTATTAGCCATAGTCACCGGGCAACTACCCCTAATAGCCCACATCATCCTGTCACAGCCGCCAGACTACTACCCCTAATATCCCACATCATCCCATCAGCCTGGGGTCAGAACCGGAGCGCTGAGTGGAATGGCCCTAACTTGCATACCGGGGATCCCTTTAAGAGGGGCCTGGCATCAGAACCAGAGCGCTGAGAGGAATTGCCCTGATTTCCATACTGGGATCCCTTTAAGAGAGGCCTGGGGTCAAAACCAATGCGCTGGATGGATTTGCCCTGACTTCCATACCAATGATCCCTTTAATAGAGGCCTTGGGTCAGTACCAGAGCATTTGAAGGCAATTGCCCTGACTTCCATAACGGGGATCCCTTGAAGAGAGGCCTGGGGTCAGAACCACAGCGCTGGATGGATTTGCCCTGACTTCCATACCAATGATCCCTTTAAGAGAGGCCTGGGGTCAGAATCAGAGCGCTGAGGGATTTGCCCTAACTTCCATACTGGAGATCCCTTTAAGAGAGGCCTGGGGTCAGTACCAAAGCGCAGAGTGGATTTGCCCTGACTTCCGTACCGGGGATCCCTTTAAGAGGGGCCTGGGGTCAGAACCAGAGCGCTTATTGGAATTGCCCTAACTTCCATATTAATGATCCCTTTAAGAGTGCCTGGGGTCAGAATCAGAGTGCTGAGGGATTTGCCCTAACTTCCATACTGGAGATCCCTTTAAGAGAGGCCTGGGGTCAGTACCAAAGCGCAGAGTGGATTTGCCCTGACTTCCGTACCGGGGATCCCTTTAAGAGGGGCCTGGGGTCAGAACCAGAACGCTTATTGGAATTGCCCTAACTTCCATATTAATGATCCCTTTAAGAGGCCTGGGGTCAGAACCACTGCGCTGAGTGGAACGGTCCTAACTTCCATACCGAGGATCCCTTTAAGAGAGGCCTGGGGTCAGACCAAAGCGCAGGATGGATTTGCCCTAACTTCCATACCGGGGATCCCTTTAAGAGGAAAGATGTGCCTATGGAATGGAGGATGTGTGATGGGTATATGGGAACGGGAGGGGGGATTCATTTTTGTCATCTGCTCTTTGCTCCATTCTGGGAGCAGACAATGGCTGGGAGCTTATGTTCCCTGGATGCTAGATTTCTCCCACCCAGTCACTGTCTGCTGAGGTGTTGTCGTGGAGTGAGAAAACTGTTGTTCATAGCAACCAATCACAGTTCAGCTTCTTTTAAATAGCTCTGGTGAAGAGAAAGATGCTTAGCGATTGGTTGCAAGGAAAACTGTTGCTTATAGCAACCAATCACAGCTCAGCTTCTTTTAAACATGCTTCGTGATTGGTTCGTGATACATACACAAACACATTTAATTTTATATATATAGATATATATATATATGTGTGTTTGTGTGTATCTATATATATATCTAATGCTAGGAGCGTCACTCTGTCCGAAGCCTTTATAGACTGCGCAAGCACAACACGCCTGCGCAGTCTGGCTCCAGACAGATTGAGGCATCCAGCATTAGTACTCTGTATGGCGCCAGAGATCGCGGTATGCGTAGACACTGGATGCGTACTGCGATCTCCGGCGCCATACTTACCTGACCGGAAGGAGCGTTGCCGCGGCGCTTCTCTTCTCGCCGGGGCAGGAGACCAAGAGTGCGCGTCGGAATCGCGCATGCGCATAGTGCAATCCGGCGCCATTTTGCTGAAGACACATTTGCAGTGTATCTTCAGCAATATGGCGCTGGACAGCGCGGTATGGGCATGCGTGTACTCCGGCGCCGCTCTCCTTCCCCGGCGTCTAGCAGAACGGGACAGCGCTGAAGCACAGGGAAGAAAGGTGAGTATAAATGGTTTTTTTTTTCTGGGTATGTGTGCAGTTTAATAGTGGTGAGGGGGTGAGAGGACCATGCATGCCAGGAAAGGGAGTGAGGGGACCATGCACATCAGGATTGGGGGGTGAGGGGACCATGCACATCAGGATTGGGGGGTGAAGGGACCATGCACATCAGGATTGGGGATGAGGGGACCATGCATACCAGGATTGGGGGGTGAGGGGACCATGCATATCAGGATTGGGGGGTGAGGGCACCATGCATTCCAAGATTGGGGGGGTGAGGGGACCATGCATACCAGGATTGGGGGGTGATGGGACCATGCATATCAGGATTGGGGGGTGAGGGGACCATGCACATCAGGATTGGAGGTGAGGGGACCATGCATATCAGGATTGGGGGTGAGGGGACCATGCATATCAGGATTGGGGGTGAGGAGACCATGCATTCCAGGATAGGGGGTGAGGGGACCATGCATACCAGGATGGAGGGTGAGAGGACCATGTATACCAGTATTGGGGGGTGAGGGGGCCATGCATACCAGGTATGGGGGATGAGGTGTAACATGCATACCAGGATAGGTGGGTGAGTGGTACCATGCATACCAGGATTGGAGGTGAGAGGACAATGCATACCAGAATTGGGAGGTAAGGGGTGCCATGTATACCAGACTTGGGGATGATGGGACCATGCATACCAGGATTAGGGGGTAAGCGGATACCATACATCCTACGATATGGATATGGGGGGACCATGCATACCGGCATTGGGGGGTGAGGGGACTATGCATACCAGGATTGGGGGCTGAGAGAACCATGCATACCAGGATTGGGGGGTGAGGGGACCATGCATACCAGGATTGGGGGTGAGGGGACCATGCATACCAGGATTGGAGGGTGAGGGGACCATGCATATCAGGTTTGGGGGCTGAGGGAGTACCATACATACTACGATAGGGATGAGGGGGGGACCATGCATACCAGGATTGGGGGGTGAGGGGACCATGCATACCAGGATTGGGGGGTGAGGGGACCATGCACATCAGGATTGAGGGGTGAGGGGACCATGCATATCAGGATTGGGGGGTGAGGGGACCATGCATACCAGGATTGGGGGGTGAGTGGACCATGCATATCAGGATTGGAGGGTGAGGGGACCATGCATATCAGGATTGAGGGCTGAGGGGGTACCATACATCCTACGATAGGGATGAGGGGGGACCATGCATACCAGGATTGGGGGGTGAGGGGACCATGCACATCAGGATTGGGGGGTGAGGGCACCATGCATTCCAAGATTGGGGGGTGAGGGGACCATGCATACCAGGATTGGGTGATGGGACATGATCAGGATTGGGGTGGGGACCATGCACATCAGGATTGGGGGGTGAGGGCACCATGCAATCAAGGGTTGGGGGGTGAGGGGACCATGCATCAGGATTGGGGTGTGCCATCAAGATTGGGGGTGAGGGGACCATGCATACCAGGATTGGGGGGTGATGGGACCATGCATATCAGGATTGGGGGGTGAGGGGACCATGCACATCAGGATTGGAGGTGAGGGGACCATGCATATCAGGATTGGGGGTGAGGGGACCATGCATACCAGGATTGGGGGGTGAGGGGACCATGCACATCAGGATTGGGGGGTGAGGGCACCATGCATATCAGATTGGGGGTGAGGGACCATGCATTCCAGGATTGGGGGTGAGGGGACCATGCATACCAGGATGGGGGTGAGAGGACCATGTATCCAGTATTGGGGGTGGGGGGCCATGCATACCAGGATTGGGGGTGATGAGACCATGCATATCAGGATTGGGGGGTGAGGGGACCATGCACATCAGGATTGGAGGTGAGGGGACCATGCATATCAGGATTGGGGGTGAGGGGACCATGCATATCAGGATTGGTGGTGAGGGACCATGCATATCAGGATTGGGGGTGAGGAGACCATGCATTCCAGGATAGGGGGTGAGGGGACCATGCATACCAGGATGGAGGGTGAGAGGACCATGTATACCAGTATTGGGGGGTGAGGGGGCCATGCATACCAGGTATGGAGGATGAGGTGTAACATGCATACCAGGATAGGTGGGTGAGTGGTACCATGCATACCAGGATTGGAGGTGAGAGGACAATGCATACCAGAATTGGGAGGTAAGGGGTGCCATGTATACCAGACTTGGGGATGATGGGACCATGCATACCAGGATTAGGGGGTAAGCGGATACCATACATCCTACGATATGGATGAGGGGGGAACATGCATACCGGCATTGGGGGGTGAGGGGACTATGCATACCAGGATTGGGGGCTGAGAGAACCATGCATACCAGGATAGGGGGGTGAGGGGACCATGCATATCAGAATTGGGGGTGAGGGGACCATGCATATCAGGAAGGGGGCGAGCAGACCATGCATACCAGGATGGGGGGTGAGAGGACCATGCATACCAGGATTGGGGGGTGAGGGGGCCATGCATACCAGGATTGGGGGATGAGGGGGTAACATGCATACCAGGATAGAGGGGTACCATGCATACCAGGATTGGGGGTGAGGGGACCATGCATACCAGAATTGGGAGGTAAGGGGTGCCATGTATACAAGGATTGGGGATGAGGGGACCATGCATACCAGGATTGGGGGGGTGAAGGGTACCATACATCCTATGATAGGGATGAGGGGGACCATGCATACCAGAATTGGGGGTGGGGGACCATTCATACCAGAATTGGGGGATGAGGGAACCATGCATACCAGGATTGGGGGATGAGGGGACCATGCATACCAGGATTGGGGGGTGAGGGAACCATGAATACCAGGATATGGATGAGCAGTTACCATGCATACTAGGATAGGGATGAGGGGGTACCATGCATACCAGGATTGGGGGATGAGGGGACCATGCATACCAGGATGAGGAATGGGGTGCCATGCATACCAGATTTGGGTGGGGGTGAGGGGACCATACATACCAGGATAGGGATGAGGGGTACCATGCATACCAGGATAGGGATGAGGGGTGCCATGCATACCAGGATAGGAGGGTGGCAGCACATACCTGGATGGGAGACCATATACCTATAAAAATGCTTACCACCCGGGCGTAGAACGGGTTCATAGCTAGTGTATATATATATATCTATATATATATCTATAAATATATAGATATATATATTTAATAGATATATATGTATATAGATATATGTATATAGATATATAGATATGTATATATAGAGAGAGATATATGCAGATACAGCTCTGGCAAAAATTAAGAAACCACTTTCAGATGTTCAGTTTGTCTGAATTTTCTCTTTATAGGTATATTTTTGAGTAAAATGTAAATTGTTCTTTTAGTCTATAAATTTCTGACATGTCACCGAATTTCCAAGCAATAAATTTTGTATTTTTTTTCTGACAAAGAAAAATGGTCAAAATTTAAAAAAACAAAACAGTGCTTTCAGACATCAAATAATGCAAAGAAAACAAGTTCATAATAATTTAGAAACAACAATACTAATGTTTTAACACAGGAAGAGTTCAGAAACCAATATTTTGTGGAATAACCATGATTTTTAAAAACCGCTTTCATGCATCTTGGCATGCTTGCCACCAGTCTTTCACACTGCTTCGGGCGCAAAAATTTAAGCAGTTCTTTTTTGATGGCTTGTGACTATCCATCATCCTCTTGATCACATTCCAGAGGTTTTCAATGGGTTCAGGTCTGGAGAATGGGCTGCCCATGACAGGGTTTTGATGTGGTGGTCTCTTAATTTTTGTCAGAGCTCTGGGTGCTTCTTAAAGTATGTTTGGTGTTATTGTTTGGAAGACTCATGACCGAGAATGCAAACTCCACTTTCTGACACTGGGCACTACATTGTGACACAAAATCCTTTGGTAATCTTCAGATTTAATGATGTCTTGCACACAGTCAAGGCACCCAGTGCCAGAGGCAGCAAAACAACCCCAAAACATCTTTGAACCTCCACCATATTTGACGGTAGGTAAGGTGTTCTTTACTTTGTAGGCCTCATTCTGTTTTTGGTAAACAGTAGAATGATGTGCTTAACCTTTAAGCCCTATCTTGGTCACATCTGTCCACAAGACGCTTTCCCAGATGGATTTTAGCTTACTCGTATTGCAGTCTAGCTTTTATTTGTGTCAGTGTTAACAGTGGGTTCCTCCTGGGTCTCCTTCCATAGTGTTTCATTTCATTCAAATGAGGACAGATAGTTCGCACTGACACTGATGCACCCTGTGCCTGCAAGATAGCTTGAATTTCTTTGGAACTTGATTAGGGCTACTTATCCACAATCTGGACTATTCTGCATTGTAACCTTTCATCAATTTTTTTTATACCATCCACTTCCAAGGAGATTAACTACTGTGCCATGAGTTGTAAACTTCTGGATTATGTTGTGCACCGTGGACAAAGGAACATCAATATCTCTGAAGATGGATTTGTAACCTTAAAATTGTTGCTATTTTGCAACAATTTTGGTTCTGAAGTCCTCAGACAGATTTCTTCTCTTTCTGTTTCGCCATGCTTACATAGTGCGACACACAGACTCACGAGACGAACAATGCAAAGATAAGTCAACTTCTTCCATTTTTTTTTATAAGTTTTCAGGCATGATTTTCATGTTGCCCACACCTGTTGCTTGCCACAGGTTATTTTGAACAAGCATCACATGCTTTAAACTATTGTTTTACCCACAATCTTGTAAAGGAGCCAACAATTTTGCACTGCCCTCTTTTGAAGCTTTGTGTAAAATCATGTCCAATTTGCCTTTTTTTCTTTTTTTGTTCCAATACACACAAAATAAACGTGTATTACAAAATTATGTGTAATTGCAATAATTTTCTGTGAGAAATACTTCATTTTCTGGAACAACTTCAAGGGTGCCAAAACTTTTGGCCGTATAGATATATGTACAGCAGTACAAATTATTTCTAAATGTGCTCTTAACATGGAATTCTCACCAGATGTTTGTAAGAATCCATCCAATCTACACAGGCAAATAAATCAAGCCTTAGGTGTCCTTAAATTGTGTGTAACAATGTGAAATGAAACAGTAAAAGTATTGAACACGCTTACTAAAATTTATTTAATACTTTTGTACTAAAACCTGTGTTGGTGATGATTGCTTCAAGATGCCTCTTGTAAAGAGAAACTAATCTCAATCATTGTTCCGGGGTGATTTTATCCCTTTCTTCCACACAAACACTGTTCAAATCCTTCTATACATTTTCTATTGGATTCAGGTTAGATGATTGGCTGGTCCATTTCTAGCAGTTTTATTTTCTTTCTCTGAAACCAATTGAAAGCTTCCTTGACTGTTTGGGATTATTGTCTTGCTGAAATGCCCAACCATGTTTCATCTTCATCATCCTGGTAGATAGCAGCATATTTTTATCAATAATGTATCCGTACATTTTTCTATTCATCCTTTCTTCAATAATATGAAGTTTGCTAGTGCCGTGTGCTGAAAAATAACCTCACATCATGATATTCCCACCTCGAAACCTCATTGTTGGTATGGTGTTTTAACATGGGGTGTATTCTGGCATCCAAAGAGTTCAATTTATGGTCTCATCTGACCATACTAGATACTCCCAGTATTTCACAGGCTTGTCTAAATGTTTCTCAGCAAAATTTAAACCCGCTTGAACATGCTTTTTGCTTACCAGTGGAATCTTGTGTGGTGAGCATGCATACAGGCCGTGGAAGTTGAATGCATTACTTTGTTTTCTTTGAAATAATTGTAGCTGCTGATTCCAAGTCTTCTTGTAGCTTTCCACTGGTGGTTCTTGGCTCTTGGACAACTCTTCTGATAATTTTTTTTTAACTCCTCTGTTTGAAATCTTGTGGGGAGCACTTGGTTGTGGCTAGTTTATGGTTAAATTATGTTCTTTCCTTCTCTGGATTATGGCTGCAGCAGTGCTCCCTGGAACTAAGCAGTAGTTTAGACATTCTTCTGTCAATGCCATCAGTATGTTTTGCAACAATAAGGTTGCAAAGGTATTGGGGCAGCACACTGGTTTTGCCCTTCATAAGATGTTTCCCTTTTATGACACCTTGGTAATGAGACACTTTTTTATAGACTATCAGTTGAACCAGCTGATATTACAATGATATAGAGTGATTTTGGTGCCATCGGTGTCTTTGAATGGTTTTATATTAATTTTATGGTGCGGATTAAGAATGACTTCGGTTTTGGCCGATTGGCTTTAGTTTGTGATATTTAAAAGTTAGTTACACTAGAATTCTGGCTTAAAAAAATCGCTTTTAAACCATTATAAGCCTACAAATTAAAATACAAAATAATTATATGGGATATTTCATTACCTAAGACGCTGGTAAAGACACAAAAGGCGGACCAAAATTCTAGTGCATTTATTATCACATGTCGCATTGGGGGAATTTATTATTCTCATGGATGAATTCTCTCACAAACTAGAACCAATTCAGCAAAACGAATGGGATTTTTGATTACGGCACCCTCAAAACTTTGTCTAGGCAGAGTGGGGCCCTGGGCAAAAGTTTAAAGTGGGGCCCCAAAAGCTCACCCATATTTGCACAATCACAAAGAAACATTTTGGTTGCATTTATAGGCGCTGATTTCAGGACATTAAACGAACGCAATCTAGAATGTTCAGGTTGTTGTCTATCAGGCTCTTCACATTGGCTTAGGAACAACAATTGGCACAGAATGATCACTAGTATATCAATCAGTCTCCATCATGTTATCAGCAGCACATCTGCAGTTTACACTGGGTGATGTGCTCCTGTGAACAATGATTTTTTTGTTCCGGTCTAAACAACTTAATCACCAGATCAATGAGCAGAATTTTGCTAGTTCGTTGGGCGATTGCTGCCATGTTTACACCCATGGACTCTTGTCAGCGTTGCCGGAATTTATAAATGCAGATGGTACACACAGTATGTGGCACACATTGTATGTTACACACACACACACGTGTATATACAGTACATGTAGCACATACACATGTAAAAACCAAGCACATGAACGCACACATGTATACAAGGATCAGATATATGCATACATGAAGCACATACATACAGAGCCGTGTATGCACATAGAGACGTGCATTTACAGGCACATATAGATGCATGCATATGCATACACATACAGAGACAGACATACATACATACATACATAGACATGCACATGCATACATACAGAGACACATACATACATTGAGACATTCATGAACATACATATGGAGACATGCATATACATACATACAGAGACATGCGTATACAAACATACATACAGAGATCTGCATGTACAAACATGCATACATAAATAAATACAGAGACGTGCATATACAAACATACATGCAGAGCTATTCGGTTAATGGCTTCAGTGATGTAAAACCCAGAAGTTTTCCTCTAGCACATTAAGTGCTGCAAGGGTAAACAGCCAATTTGTTTAAAGGACTGGGTTTTTTGTGGACAACTATAGAGCGAGTGGGAGGTTGTCCACCTTATCTCCACCCCAAGGTGTGGTCTGGGACTTAAATAGCTGGCTTCCAGAGGCAGTGGGTGTCCAGTGTCTGTAGATGAACACTCCAGAGAAGTGTTTGTGTCTGTGCTAAAACATGAACCGTGAGTCTTGCTAAGGGCTCATACTCACATGCGAGAAACTCAGACGAGTCGGAGCGTTCAGCTGCATATATCTCTATGCAGCTGAACACTCTGATCCGAGTGCTGGGTATTGACGTGCGAGACTCGTCCGAGTTTCTCGCATGCGAGTATAAACCCTAACTCTGAGTGGGCTGATCCCCACTACCACAAGGACTGTGCTTTATCATTTTGTTTGGTTTCCTGTTTTGACCAGAGGGCCGTGTTTGTCCTTATTTCACCTGGATTTATGCTGCATCTAATAAACCAAGGGTCTTCTTAAAGAAACAGTGTTCCTGTTTCTATCTCTGGGTACAGCTAAGTGAGCCGATCTACCACACTACATAGAGACATGCATGTATATACATTCTGTACATACCGTGACACTCGCACGCACACACACCGAGACAGGCACGCATAGATAAAGATATATAAATATATATATACATATATATATAACCAGTACCCTCTTCTTTAGTTCTTCTAAACTTCAGCACATTACAGGACCAACGGTGACATCATGGACATGTGACCAGTAACATGATCTTGTACTCTGTGGAGGTTTATGACCTTTGAGGACAAGGCCTGTCGTGACATCACGGTCACATGACACTGATGTGATGCAAGATCCTTAAGCTGTCTCAGCATTGGAAATTAGATTGATATCATCAATCTCATTTTTGCTGCAGACACGGGGGCCCTAGGCATATGCCTAGTTTGCCTGCCCCTAACGCCGATCCTGCCTAAATTCATTCCATTAAAAAAATACCTTGGCACCTGAAAAAAAAATCTTCTTTGTAGATCTGTTATTTTAAGCTGTGGCAGGGTTGCTTTCTAATTACTGATAGATTTCAGCTGGTGTTATGACTTTCCATGGCTTTTGCACCTCTTGCTTCATGTCTTCAATACTTTGTCCCTGTGTTATTTCTCATTATTACACACAACTTGTTTTATGGACATTTATCGATTTATTTCTTTGCCTTTATGGATTGGATGGTTTGTTACCAACATGGTGAGAATTTCATGTCAATAGCACCTTTAAAATTCTATCATACCACAGTTCCTGGGCCGGGGAGTAAGCAAAAGCGTATACAGACAGGCCAGCATGAGAAAACAGGTGATCTTTTTTTTTTTGTGAGGTAAATCGTTTCCCTTCCCGCTTTAAAAAAAAAAATGTTTCATCTCAAAGGAAGCATTATTTGTGATCCCCTGCTGTCCTGTCTGTATACTCTTTTTCTTCCTCCCCTGCACAGGAGCTGTGGTGTGATCAGACCATGTCCCTGTACGGTCAGACACAGCCATTACACAGGACATAGCAGGGGCACATTTATCACATTTTATAAGATTTTCAGCACAGGAACATTATTTTTAAACACATCTAGTTGTGGAAATTATTATTATTATTTAAAGATCTATTGATCAGGATGAACGTTGGAAAACCCCTTTAAGTAGAAATTGCTGTCTTTTAGCAGTTTTAAAATAAAAGTATATTCCGATCTCATTTTAAAATTGCGCCATAAAATGATTGCTCCTGAGACCCATAGGAGAAATAATGCTTTTCTTATAGTTAAATACAGATAAATCTCATGAATTTGGCAAAATATGTAATATTGACTTTAATCTGTTGCGTTGCCCCATATTTTACTACTGGGCCTTATGGTTGTATTTTGTAATTATTTTTTAGGGGTACGGTATATTGATTTTGTCCCTATATCTTAATAGGTTTTCACATTCATTCATTTCTATCAAAAATACAAGTAATTATTTTGGGATAATTTGAAACGTGATAATATAATGGGGGACAAATCCTACCACAACATAATATATGTGCAAAAGGGCTAATGGCACAAGGGTATTGACATTGCGAGTAACCTTATTATATATCTTGCTGCGAGTTACTAGCCTCATGGCATTGATGAATTAGCTGGTACTATACATTGCATTCTCTTCAGACCCTAATATCTTATGTGACTGCAGCAAATGGACATTACTAGTGGAAAATTGAATTTTATATTCACTTCAGTAAACTGGATAGATTGTGTCTGCTACAAATTGTAATTTGATGATGAAATTATGGAGATAATAAGTGTAAGCGCTCATTAAAATGAAACAATGGCTTGTTAACACAATTGAACTTTTTAAGGTATAGTTTTTGCCTTTTTCATCCTTTTATATTGAAACAATGTGTTGGTTTTTTTCTTAATTACTGTAAAATGGCTTTTTTGTGCCTTGATCTATATTGACTGGCACTATTGTGGTGTGTATTCAACTTACTGATTATGCTATTACTGCAAAATTTATTTATATTTCTTTCTTTGTAATCGCTTTGATTATCATATTGTATGCATCTCCAGTCTATTTTCACCTGGTTGCACTCATTAGGTTATCTACATAACCTGCCCAGTAGTATAGCAAAGACCAATCTTCATTTCTGTGCAACATTCCTTATTGCACTAAAAAGTTGCACTATTCAGAATTGTTTTTGAAGAGAACTACTAAAACCTAAATACTTTCTGTGCTTTTTCTACTTTGTTGCTCCACCATATTAAACTGCACTAGCTAAAATGTCTATAAATGTTTGCCATCACCATTATTCCAACCCAGGACCTATGTAATGGCTCACCTGATGAGATGGATATTGTAAGCTGTAATTAATGATGAGCTACACAGACCGCTGGTGGTGATGATGATGATGATGCTGCAGAGTGGAAGTTGACAATCAGCTGTTGGTTGGTAAGGACCAAGAGAGCAGAAGGGCAAACTGACATAGCACACCAAACACCATATGAAGCAGAACCATGTGTGCTGATAAACACAGGAAAAGTAGATGTATAGCAGCCAAATGGTTAATAGCAGATATACAGCTCTGGCAAAAATTAAGAGACCACTGCAAAATTTTCAGTTTGTCTGATTTTTCTCTTTATATGTATATTTTTGAGTAAAATGTAAATTGCTCTTTAATTCTATAAACTACTGACAACATGTCTCTGAATTTCCAAGCAATACATTTTGTATTTATATTCAGAAAATGAGAAATGGTCAAAAAACAAAAAAAGCAGTGCTTGCAGACCTCAAATAATGCTAAGAAAACAAGTTCATAAATCATTTAGAAACAACAATACTAATGTTTTAACTCAGGAAGAGTTTAGAAATCAATATTTTCTGGAATAACCATGATTTTTAATCACAGCTTTCTTGTATCTTGGCGTGCTTTCCACCAGTCTTTCACACTGCTTTTGGGTGACCTTATGCCACTCCTGGTAGAAAAATGTAAGCAGTTCTTCTTTGATGGCTTATGACTGTCCATCTTCGTCTTCATTACATTCCAGAGGTTTTCAATGGGGTTCAGGTCTGGAGATTGGGCTGGCCATGACTGGGATTTGATGTGGTGGTCCTTCATCCACACATTGATTGACCTAGCTGTGTGGCATGGCGCATTGTCATGCTGGAAAAAACAGTCCTCAGAGTTGGGGAACAATGACTGAGCAGAAGGAATCAACTGTTTTTTCCAGGATAACCTTGTATGTGGCTTGATTTATACATCCTTTGAAAAGATTAACCTGCCCAATTCCAGCCTTGATGAAGCATTCCCAGATCATCTCCGATCCTCCACCAAATTTCACAGTGGGTGCAAGATACTGTGGCTTGTACACCTCTCCAGGTCTCTGTCTATTCATTAGACGACCAGGTGTTGGGCAAAGCTGAAAATTAGACTCATTAGAGAAGAATACCTTACTCGAGTCCTCTATGGTCCAATCCTTATAGTCTTTGGCAAACTTCAGCCTGGCTCTCCTTTGCTTCTCATTGATGAAAGTTTTTTTTCTTCTAGCTTTACATGACTTGAGCCCTGCCTCTAGGAGCCTGTTGCGAACTGTTCTTGCCATGCAAGTCAACCCAGCTGCCTTTTGCCATTCCTTTTGTAGGGCCTGCGGTGCTGAGTGACATTCGAATAATATTATGGTCATCCCGGTCAGTAGAGAGTCGTTTTCACCCTCTGCCTGTCTGTAGCTTTGTTGTCCCCAATGTTTGCTGCTTGACCTTGTTGTAATGGACTGCCGTCTTAGAAATTTTAAGAATGGAGGTAACATGACACTCACTGTTTCCCTCTGCTAGTAAGGCCTGAATTGAGCCCTTCTTTTCTTCACTCCAGACTTTTCATTTCAACTCCTTTGGCATGGTTAAAAGTTATTTTTTCATTCCTATTACTTTTGGGATATTACTAGCACTTGTATTGCCATCCAGCTTGTCCTACTGCAAGAGGATTGTGAACACCACAGCAGTGTTTTTTATACTTTTCTTCGTTAAATAAGATTTGGTTCAGGTGATCACCTAATCAGAAGCACATTAAGTAGAATGAGGTGTACTCTTGTTGGAAATCAACTGACACTGGAATGGAATGGCTATCAGACATGTAGAGAAGCTGATTTTTATAAAACTTTGCAGTAGTAATTTTTGCCAGAGCTGTATATGCAATTGAGAACTTATAGCAGATTGTTAATGGCAGACACAAATGTAGTCAAGAAGTTGCAGAAGATAAATGGTTAACTGCAGGAGATGCACTGGTTACTTGCAGTGATGTGATTACACGAGGAATAGTAGAGACAAATAATTTAGTACCTAGATTGCAAAGACAATAGCATGAGCAGCACCAGTATTAATGGAGTATGTTCACAGGCACCTGTAGCAGCAGAATGCAATAGTACCAGGAGTCACATGACTGAACTAGGAAGTAGTTCCACATTTTGGATCTCAGGCAGTAGTTTGGAGAGTTGATTATAGCTTTGAGTGAATTAAAGAGGTAAACACGCGTAATACGTGTTTTAGCTTAAGCTATACTTCCTCAAGACGTCTAAGGCCTCTTTCACATTTCCGGCGGGCGCCTGGCGGCGCCCCCGGCATTTTCCCGCAGCGCCGCCCCCGGCATTTTCCCGCAGCGCCGCATGTGAAAACCTTTCACACTTCCGGCGGCCAAAATGCGTTTTTTTTGCCGGATGGTTTCTGATGCTTGGAGAGATAAGAAACCATCCGGCAAAAAAATAAAACGTTACATGCAGCGTTTTTTCGGACGCCGCAATGTACATTTGCGCCGCATCAGGACAAAACCGCATGCAACGCATTGACATGCGGCGCCATCCGGCGCTAATGCATGTCAATGCGAAAAAAGCCGCATGCGGCGCATCAGATTTTCAGATGCGGCGCTGCGGCAAAATGCCGGGGGCGCCGCCATGCGCCCGCCGGAAATGTGAAAGAGGCCTTAGACAGCGCATGACTGCCTGAGCCTCCTTTGAAAAGGCCTTTGAGGTCAGAGGTGCTAGTTGGGTTACCACAGTAATCCAGTGCAGACAAGCATAAAGGGAGCTGGCCATACTTTAAGGAAGCAAGGCCCTGCCTTTGAGCTGAGACAGGTGAGAAACAGTAGCCATCCTCTACTGATCTCCCACGAGTAGTCGAACATGAAAGAGGATTCTATGTATGGAATATGAGTAAAATTGGAGAATCTATAACCTTTTTAAGAACATTCCAGCTCTTTTGAACCTTGCCTCTTCCAGTCTTATCAAGTTGAAAATATTTCTGAGACTACTTACAGTCCTGAATTTGGCTGATTCACCAGAGGCAGGAGCTGCCTTGACACTTGTGGAGAATTTATTGAGGAACAGAGGGCATATTTTTAGGTAATTTCAGACTGTAAGATTGGTTTGCTTAATAATAAACTTAAAACCTATCTTTTTTAAACAAGTCTTTAACCCCTTCATGACCCAGCCTATTTTGACCTTAAAGACCTGGCCATTTTTTGCAATTCTGACCAGTGTCCCTTTATGAGTTAATAACTCAGGAACGCTTTAATAACGGATCCTAGCGATTCTGAGATTGTTTTTTTTGTGACATATTGGGCTTCATGTTAGTGGTAAATTTAGGTCGATAATTTTTTATTTGTGGAAAAAACAAAAATTTGGCGAAAATTTTTCAATTTTCAAATTTTGAATTTTTGTTCTGTTAAAACAGAGAGTTAAGTAACATAGTTATTAAGGTTGAAGGAAGACTTTAAGTCCATATAGTTCAACCCATATCCTATCCTAACCTGCCCTAACATGTTGATCCAGAGGAAGGCAAAAAACACCCAAGTGGCAAACAGTAAGCTTCACATTGGGGAAAAAAATTCCTTCCCGACTCCACATACAGCAATCAGACTAGCTCCCTGGATCAACGCAATATCTAGGAAACTAGTGAATATAGCCTGTAATATTATACTTTTCAAGAAAGGCATTCAGTCCCTTCTTAAATTTTAGTAAGGAATCACTCATTACAACATTAGACGGCAGAGAGTTCCATAGTCTCACTGTTCTTACAGTAAAGAATCTGCGTCTGTGATTATGACTAAACCTTCTTTCCTCCAGACGTAGAGGATGCCCCCTTGTCCCCGTCACAGGTCTAAGAGTAAAAAGATCATTAGAAAGGTCTTTGTACTGTCCCCTCATATATTTATACATTGTAATAAGATCACCCCTAAGCCTTCGTTTTTCCAAACTAAATAACCCCAAGTGTAATAACCTGTCCTGGTATTGCAGACCCCCCAGTTCTCTAATAACCTTGGTCGCTCTTCTCTGCACCCGCTCCAGTTCAGCTATGTCTTTCTTATACACCGGAGACCAGAACTGCACACAGTATTCTAAGTGTGGTCGCACCAGTGACTTGTATAGAGGTAAAATTATGTTCTCCTCATGAGCATCTATGCCTCTTTTAATGCATCCCATTATTTTATTTGCCTTTGCAGCAGCTGCCTGACATTGGCCACTAAATGTGAGTTTGTCGTCCACCCATACACCCAGGTCTTTTTCAGTAACAGTTTTGCCCAGTGTTTTACAATTAAGCACATAGTTATACATCTTGTTTGTTCTACCCAAGTGCATGACCTTACATTTATCCCCATTAACCCTTCACCCCCAAGGGTGGTTTGCACGTTAATGACCGGGCCAATTTTTACAATTCTGACCACTGTCTCTTTATGAGGTTATAAGGCTACTTTCACATTTGCGATCGGGCGACCTGCGCCTATCTGCGCACGGCCGCCGCTAAGCTCCGCCCCCGGCCGCGCCTCCTCCCGGCGGCTCCGCCTATGGGCGCATGACGGCGCATGCGACCTGTGTACCCTATCTTTATCATTGGGTACGCAGGCCGTGCGCAGTATGCGATTGACTGCGCATGCGTCCTTTTTGACGGTGCGCCGAGCGCACTAAAATGCAACATTGTGCGCTCTTGGTGCGCTCGCGCAGCGTCAAAAGGACGCATGCGCAGTCAATCGCATACTGCGCACGGCCTGCGTACCCAATGATAAAGATAGGGTACACAGGTCGCATGCGCCGTCATGCGCCCATAGGCAGAGCCTCCGGGAGGAGGCGCGGCCGGGGCGGAGCTTAGCGGCGGCCGTGCGCAGATAGGCGCAGGTCGCCCGAGCGCAAATGTGAAAGTAGCCTTACTCTGGAACGCTTCAACGGATCTTCGCGATTCTGAGATTGTTTTCTCGTGACATATTGTACTTCACGTTAGAAGTAAAATTTCTTCGATATAACTTGCGTTTATTTTTGAAAAAAACGCAAATATGGCGAAAATTTTTAAAATTTTGCAATTTTCAAACTTTGAATTTTTATTCCCTTAAAACAGAGAAATATGTCACATAAAATAGTTAAGAAATAACATTTCCCACATGTCTACTTTACATCAGCACAATTTTGGAACCAAAATTTTTTTTTGTTAGGAAGTTATAAGGGTTAAAAGTTGACCAGCGATTTCTCATTTTTACAACAAAATTTACAAAGCCATTTTTTTTAGGGACCACCTCTCATTTGAAGTCACTTTGAGGGGTCTATATGGCAGAAAATACCCAAAAGTGACACCATTCTAAAAACTGCACCCCTCAAGGTACTCAAAACCACATTCAAGAAGATTATTAACCCTTCAGGTGCTTCACAGGAACTAAAGCAACGTGGAAGGAAAAAATGAATATTTAACTTTTTAGCCACAAAAATGATCTTTTACAAACTTTTTTTTTTTGGACAGATAAGGTTGTTATGCAATTTCTCCTGAGTACGCCAATACCCAATATGTGGGGGAAAACCACTGTTTGGGCACACGGCAGAGCTCGTAAGGGAAGGAGCGCCGTTTGACTTTTTCAAACTAAAATTGGCTGGAATTGAGATTGGACGCCATGTCGTGTTTGGAGAGCCCCTGATGCGCCTAAACAGTGGAAACCCCCACAAGTGACACCATTTTGGAAACTAGACCCCCTAAGGTACTTATCTAGATCTGTTTTTGAGCACTTTAAACCCCCAAGTGTTTCACAAAAGCTTATAATGCCTGGGTGTGAAAAAAAAAAAAACAATTTTCCACAAAAATGATTTTTTAGTCCCAAATTTTTGAATTTTCCCAAGGAAATTGGACCCCAAAAGTTGTTGTCCAATTTGTCCTGAGTACGCTGATACCCCATATGTGGGGGGGGGGAACTGTTTGGGTGCACAGCAGGGCTTGGAAAGGAAGTAGTAACGTTTTGGAATGCAGACGTTGATGGGGGTCATGTTCCGTTTGCAGTGCCCCAGATGAGCCTAAATAGTGGAAACCCCCCACAAGTGACCCCATTTTGGAAACTAGACCCCCTAAGGAACTTATCTAGATCTTTGGTGAGCACTTTGAACCCCCAAGTGCTTCACACAAGTTTATAATGCCCGGGCATGAAAATAAAAAATCCTATTTTTTTCCCACAAAAATTATCTTTTAGTCACTAATTTTTTATTTTCCCAAGGGTAACAGGAGAAATTGGACCACGTAAGTTGTTGTCCAATTTGTCCTGAGTACGCTGATACCCCATATGTGGGGGGGAACCACTGTTTGGGCTCACGGCAGAGCTCGGAATGGAAGGAGCACCATTTGACTTTTTCCAACCAAAATTGGCTGGAATTGAGATTGGATGCCATGTTGCATTTGGAGAGCCCCTGATGTGCCTAAACAGTGGAAACCCCCCACAAATGACCCCATTTGGGAAACTAGACCCCCTAAGGAACTTTTCTAGATCTTTGGTGAGCAATTTGAACCCCCAAGTGCTTCACACAAGTTTATAATGTAGAGCCGTAAAATTTAAAAATCATATTTTTTCCACAAAAATGATCTTTTCACCCCAATTTTTATTTTTCCAAGGGTAACAAGACTCCAAAAGTTATTGTGCAATTTGTCCTGAGTGCGCTGATACCCCATATGTGGGGGTAAAGCACTGTTTGGGTGCATGGCAGAGTTTGGAAGGAAGGAGCGCCGTCTGACTTTTTCAACGCAGAATTGGCTGGACGCCATGTCGTGTTTGGAGAGCTCCTGATCTGCCTAAACAGTGGAAACCCCCATAAATGACACCATTTGGAAACTAGACCCCTCAAGGAACTTATCTAGATGTGTGGTGAGAACTTTTAACCCCCAGGTGTTTCACTAAAGTTTATAACGTACAGCCGTAAAATAAAAAATCCTTTTTTTTTTTACAAAAATGATTTTTTTCGCCCCTAATATTTTATTTTCACAAGGGTAACAGAAGAAATTGGAACCCAAAAGTTGTTGTCCAATTTGTCCTGAGTACGCTGATACCCAATATGTGGGAGAAAACTACTGTATGGGCGCACGTCAGGGCTCGGAAGGGAAGTAGTGACGTTTTGGATTGCAGACTTGATGGAATGGTCTGGGGCGTCATGTCACATTTGGAGAGCCCTGATGCACCTATACAGTGGAAACCCCCACAAGTGACCCCATTTTGGCAAATAGACCCACAAGGAACTTATCTAGATGTGTGGTGAGCACTTTGAACCCCGAAGTGCTTCACAGAAGTTTATAACGTACAGCCGTAAAAATAAAAAATCTTTTTTTTTTTTACAAAAATGATTTTTTCGCCCCCAATATTTTATTTTCACAAGGGTAACGGGAAGAAATTGGACCCAAAAGTTGTTGTCCAATTTGTCCTGAGTACGCTGATACCCAATATGTGGAGAAAAACTACTGTATGGGCGCACGTCAGGGCTCGGAAGGGAAGTAGTGACGTTTTGGATTGCAGACTTTGATGGAATGGTCTGGGGGCGTCATGTCGCATTTGGAGAGCCCCTGATGCGCCTAAACAGTGGAAACCCCACAAGTGACCCCATTTTGGAAAATAGACCCCACAAGGAACTTTCTAGATGTGTGGTGAGCACTTTGAACCCCGAAGTGCTTCACAGAATTTATAACGTACAGCCGTAAAAATAAAAAATCTTTTTTTTTTTTTACAAAAATGATTTTTTCGCCCCAATATTTTATTTTTACAAGGGTAACAGGAGAAATTGGACCACAAAAGTTGTTGTCCAATTTGTCCTGAATACGCTGATATCCAATATGTGGGAGAAAACTACTGTATGGGTACACGTTGGGGCTCGGAAGGGAAGTAGTGACGTTTTGGATTGCAGACTTTGATGGAATGGTCTGGGGGCGTCATGTCGCATTTGGAGAGCCCCTGATGCGCCTAAACAGTGGAAATCCCCAACAAGTGACCCCATTTTGGAAAATAGACCCCACAAGGAACTTATCTAGATGTGTGGTGAGCACTATGAAGCCCCAAGTGCTTCACAGAAGTTTATAATGTACAGCCGTAAAAACAAAAAAATAATTTTTTTTGTACAAAAATGATATTTTCGCCCCCAGTTTTTTATTTTCCCAAGGGTAACAGAAGAAATAGGACAAATTGCACAATAACTCTTGGGGTCCAGAGTACGCTGATACCCCATATGTGGGGATAAACTACTGTTTGGACGCATGGCAGAGCTGAGAAGTGAAGGAGCACCGTTTGACTTTTTCAACGCAGAATTGGCTGGAATTGAGATCAGACGCCATGTCACATTTGGAGAGCCCCTGATGTGCCTAAACAGCGGAAACCCCCCAATTCTAACTCCAACCCTAACCCCAACACACCCCTAACCCTAGTCCCAACCCTAACCACAAACCTAACCCTAACACACCCCTAATCCCAACCCTAACCCCAATCCTAACTTTAGCGCCAACCCTAACCCTAACTTTAGCCGCAACCCTATAACCCTAATGGGAAAATGGAAATAAATACTTTTTTTTAATTTTATTATTTTTCCCTTACTAAGGGGGTGATAAAGGGGGGTTTGATTTACTATTTATAGCGGGTTTTTATGATTGGCAGCTGTCACGCTAAAAGACGCTTTTTATTGCAAAAATAGTTTTTGCATCATCACATTTTGAGAGCTATAATTTTTGCATATTTTGGCCCACAGAGTCATGTGAGGTCTTATTTTTTGCGGGACGAGTTGACGTTTTTATTGGTACCATTTTTGAGCACGTGACGTTTTTTGATCGCTTTTTATTTCGATTTTTGGGAGGTTAGAATGAACAAAAATCAGCAATTCATGAATTTCTTTTGGGGGAGGCGTTTATACCGTTCCGCGTGTGGTAAAATTGATAAAGCAGTTTTATTCTTCGGGTCAGTACGATTATGGCGATACCTCATTTATATCATTTTTTTATGTTTTGGCGCTTTTATAGAATAAAAACAATTTTATATAAAAAATTATTATTTTTGCATCGCTTTTTTCTGCGAGCTATAACTTTTTTATTTTTTCGCTGATGATGCTGTATGACAGCTCGTTTTTTGCGGGACAAGATGACGTTTTCACAGTACCATGTTTTTTTATATCGGTCTTTTTGATCGCGTGTTATTCCACTTTTTGTTCGGCGGTATGATGATAAAGCATTGATTTTTTGCTTCGGTTTTTTTTTTTTTTTTTTAAGGGGTTCACTAAAGGGGTTAACTAGTGGGACAATTTTATAGGGGGGGTCATTACGGACACGGCGATACCAAATATGTGTACTTTTATTGCTTTGTTTTATTTACAGGAAGAAGTGAATTTATTGGGGAATATTTTTTTTTTTATTATTTATTTTGGTTTTTTTTTTTAAACATGTTTATTTTTGTTATTTTAACTTTTTTACTTTGTCCCAGGGTGGGACATCACTGTATTTTGTCAGATCGCTGGTGTGACAGTGTGCACAGCACTCTGTCACACCAGCGATCTCTCAGGCAGTGCAGGACGCTTCCTCAGCGCCTGCTCTCAGCAGGCGCTGAGGAAGCCGCCTCCCTCCAGGACCCCGGCGCCATCTTGGATCCGGGTCCTGGGAGGGAGGAAGCCCTCAGAACAGCGCGATCACATCGCGCTGCTCTGAGGGTCTCAGGGGGGCGCGCAGGGAGCCCCCACCCTGCGCGATCCTCCCCTGTGCCCCCAGTACACCGCGATCATGTTTGATCGCGGTGTGCAAGGGGTTAATGTGCCGGGAGCGGTCCGTGACCGCTCCTGACACAGTCATGGGTGTCAGCTGTGATAATCAGCTGACACCCGGCCGCGATCGGCTGCGCTCCCCCCGGGAGCGCGTCCGATCGCACGAGACGTACTATCCCGTCCATGGTCATACGGGCCCTGGTACCATGGACGGGATAGTACGTCCGATGGCAGTAAGGGGTTAAAGCTCATTTGCCATTTATCAGCCCATGCTTCTAGTTTACATAAATCCTCCTGTAATATAAAATTGTCCTCCTCTGTATTTATTACCCTGCAGAGTTT
>JARQOD010000001.1:170519748-170650079 GCA_033576555.1 Oophaga sylvatica | reverse complement strand
AGATCCACTAGACAGGAAGGCAGATTCCTTCTTGAAAGGCACAGGGGAGATGTCGGCAGGTGCCCTGAGGCCGGCAGTTGCAGCCACTTGCGCAGCCAGTCATTGATGGTCTGGCTAGACCAGTTAGCTTCCCAGTTAACAGATGGAACCTCCAGGGGGACAATTCGAAAGACCTTGCCAATAATTCAGAATGCGGCGGCTTTTCTGGCTGATTCCTCAGCGGACTCAGTAAGAATGGCTGCCAGAGCGGCAGGGCTGTCTAATTCAGCACGAAGGGCATTATGGCTGAAATGTTGGCCGGGCGATATTCAAGCCAGATCTCGCCTCTGCTCCATTCCGTGTGACGGCGAATATCTTTTTGGCCCGGTCCTGGACGAACTTTTAGAAAAGGCGGGGGACGACAAGAAAAAGTTTCCCAGTCTATCAACTCCTTCCTATAAAAGACCTTTCAGCAGAAGGAGGTTCAGCTACCGAAGGTCGTCCAGGGAACGAGCCAAATGGGATGAAAAGAGGCGAAGAGGTACAGGGTTTATGTTTAGAGTTCCACCTAGGGAAACAAAAAAACCCTCGCAATGACTAGCGATGCCGGTAGGAGGCAGATTAAAAGCCTTCTACCCGGCCTGGTCGGAAATCTCAAACAGTAGCTGGATCCTTAACATCATAGCTACAGGGCTGCGGTTAGAATTCTCCTCGTACCTCGGGATAACTTTAAAATTACCCCACTCAGATCATCCCCATCGAGCAGGCCGCTCTAGAGTTGGAGGTTCAGGAGCTTTGCGCTAAGAATGTCTTAGTGGAGGTGCCAGAAGCAGAGCGGGGTAAGGGGTTTTACTCCCCTCTGTTTTTGATCCATAAACTGGATGGGTCTTTTAGAACAATTATTAATTTGAAAGCCCTCAATAAATTCCTGATTATTCACCGATTTAAAATGGAAACGGTCAGCTCAGCAATAAAGCTTCTGTTTGAAAATTGCTTTATGGTGTGTTTAGATCTGAAAGACGCTTATTACCACATACCGATCCATATGGAGCATCAGCGTTTCCTCAGAGTAGCAATCCAGATGGGGAAGTACTGCGACATTTTCAATTTAGCGCCCTTCCCTTTGGCTTGGCGGTGGCCCCACGAGTATTCACTAAGGTTATGTCGGAGGTCATGGCCCACTTACGTGAATCAATATGCTTATAGTCCCCTACCTTGACGACTTTCTTATTATAGGAAAGACGGCAGAGCATTGCCTAGAGCAACTGGAAAGAGCGATTTCTACCTTAGAGCGGCTGGGATGGCTAATAAATACCAAAAAGTCTCGTTTGAATCCGATGAGGGTTCAGCAGTTTCTAGGGCTAATCCTGGATTCACAAAATCAGAACTGTAGTTTACCGTCAGACAAGTTAATTCGTTTACGGTACCAGGTCCTAAACGCTTCCGATAATCCCTCCATGTCGCTTAGGAAGGCTATGTCTCTTTTGGGCTCCCTCTCGTCCTGCATTCCCCGCGTTCGGTGGGCTCAATTTCACACAAGGGCACTGCAAGCTGAGGTCTTGCTGTATCAAAATTTGCTAGGTGGTTACCTGGAAGGCCAGCTATCCTTGTCCCAGGCTGCTATAAGATCCCTGGATTGGTGGAAGAATGAGACAAACCTGTCTAAGGGGTTCCCTGGGAATATGAGATATCCCGAATAATCACAACAGATGCTAGCCCCTCTGGGTGGGGGCTCATATGGGGGACGTTATGGTTCAGGGCTTATGGGAGCAGAATCAAATTCATATGTCTTCTAATATGAAAGAATTAACAGCGGTAGAGCTAGCAATTAAAAAGCTCCTTGTCTATCTACAGGGTCACCACGTTCGAGTGCTCTCCGACAATCGGTCACAGTCGCATACATCAACCACCAGGGTGGTACTCGTTCCGGTCCTCTCATGGAAGTGGCAAAGCGCCTACTTCAGATAGCAGAACGACACTTTCTTTCTCTAACGGCTCTACATATAAGGGGAGAAGAAAATACCAAGGCGGACTTCTTAAGCCGCAATCTCCTGAGCCAAGGAGAGTGGTCATTAAAGACTTCCATCTTCGACCTAATTGTGCGGAAATGGGGTCTACCGGAAGTAGATCTCTTTGCTACCAAAAGCAACAGAAAAGTGACACAGTTCTGCTCTCTGAATCCCAAAGAACGCCCTCTGGCAGTGGACGCTCTTCTATTACAGTGGGATTCAATCTAGCCTACGCCTTCCCTCCCCTGTCCTTACTCCCCCTAGTATTGAGGAAGGTCAGGAAGGACAGGGCAAGGATAATATTAATCGCTCCTTTTTGGCCCAGGAGGGCATGGTTTTCATGTCTCAGAAACATGTCGATAGCCGACCCGTGGGTCCTGCCGGACATTCCCGATCTGCTCTCCCAGGGTCCAGTCTACCATCCTCGAGTAGCGGGCCTCCACCTGACGGCGTGGATTTTGAACGGTCGCTGCTGACAGATAAGGGGTTTTCTGCTAATGTAATTAATACTCTCCTTAAAAGCAGAAAAGAGGTTACAACTAGGATCTACGCTAGGATTTGGAAGAAATTTCTTCAGAGCTCGGCGGTTGTAGCAGGGGACACAACACCGATAACCCAGATTCTAGAATTCCTACAAAAGGGTCTGGACTTAGGTCTCTCCACAAGCACCCTTAAGGTACAAGTTTCAGCTTTGGGGGCACTCTTTAGTTGCAACATCGCAAATAATTACTGGGTCAGTAGATTCATTAAAGCTGCGGGTAGGTCGAGACCCATAGTGAAGGTGAGAATCATGCCATGGGACTTAAATCTTGTTCTCACTGCTTTAACAGAGCCCCCTTTTGAACCTATATCAGCAGCATCAATAAAAACTCTTCCCTTAAGACCGCTTTCCTGGTAGCATTAACCTCGGCTAGGAGGGTAAGTGACATCCAGGCACTATCTAGACTGTCTCCTTACACTCAGGTCCTGAATGACAGGATAATACTTAGACCGGACCCAGCATACCTACCCAAGGTGTCTTCCGCTTTCCACAGAACACAGGAAATTATTCTCCCTTCGTTCATCCCTAATCCATCTAATCAAAAAGAGATGAAACTTCATACTTTAGATGTTAGAAGATGTCTGCTGCAATATTTGGCAGTCACTAATCCCTGGAAAAGGGACAATGCATTGTTTGTCTCTTTTCAAGGAATTAACAAAGGCCGTAGATTAACAAAGAGCTCGTTGGCCAGATGGATTAGGGAAGCAATTTCTCTGGCATACACCTCGAGGGGCAAGCAGCCACCTGAGAGGCTAAGGGCGCATTCCACTCGAGCTGTGGCAACTTCATGGGCAGAAAGGGCAGAAGTCTCGATTGACCAGATATGTAAGGCAGCTACGTGGTCTTCTCCACACACGTTTTACACTCATTATAGATTAGATTTGGGTGCTTCCTCAGACCTTTCTTTCGGACTAAGGGTGCTGCAGGCAGTAGTCCCTCCCTAAATAGTTATTACTCTCTGTAATTCTCTCTGTAGTGCTGTCATGGACGTTCGAATAAAGTCTAAGTTACTTACCGTTAACGGTATTTTTCGAAGTCCATGACAGCACCCTTACATTCCCACCCAGGTTTTATGTGCACTTCTTCCGCTTATGTAGTCCACATGTAATAAACAATTGATTAATGTTACTGTGTGATGCATGAAATTTTTTTGCTGTATACCATTTAACCTTGATGTCCTCTTATGCTCTGTAATCCAACTGATGTGTGGGAGAGGTGCCGCCCTTTTATATCTGTAGGTTTCCTGTTCCTAAGGGGCGGATCCCCTCTCTCTGTAGTGCTGTCATGGACTTCGAAAAATACCGTTAACGGTAAGTAACTTAGACTTTTTTGGCAGCACCAACCACAGCCTTCCAGACACTGTTCACAGAGGTGCACTGTTTTCCTTCACTGTAAATCTCCTGTTTAAGAAGGGCCCACAAGGCCATGCCATTATTCTTTCACCTTTAAGGCCTTTGCTGGCTAGCCAAGCAGTGGAGACATATACGAATATGATGGAGCGTTGTCCTGCATAAAAATCATGGCTTTCTTGAAAGATGCAGACCTTTTCCTCTATCACTGCTTGAAGAAAGTTTCTTCTAAAAAAAAAAACCTGTTTGGGAATTGATTTTGAGACCATATTTATCCTGAAAAGGTCCTACTAGCTGATCATTAAAGCACCACTCCTTCATATATTTTTTTATTTACTGCTGGAGTGGTGTTACTAATATAAATTCCCTGCACCTAGTATTCTACTCACCATCCACTGTCTTTATCAGTTATCGTCGCTGCCCTGGTTGCTCTTCTGCAGGTTCTGACCCCCCGGAGCTCTCCAGTGTTTGCGGAGCGATCCCGAAGTCACAGCTCAGTGTAAGTCTTTTGGAGCCAGAATGAGGTTCTTGGACTTAGACCTCTTTCACACTTCAGTCGTGTGACGTCAGTCAAAATCCGCCAAAGTGAAGATAGCGGATCCGCCATTTTTTTTTTTTTGCGGATCCGCTTTTTTTCCATTGACTTGCATTAGTGGCGGATTTTGACGGATGGTCGTCCATTGGATCCGTTTTTTGACGGATCCGCCATAAATTTGGTGTCCGCGATTTTTGGAAAACGTTCAATGCAACGTTTTTTGCTGTGCGTCAAAATGGCGGACTATGGCGGATCCGCCGCGTCCGCCATTTTGTATAATGGTCGCCTATGGGAGGAGGATCCGCGGGCATCCGTTTTTCACGGAATCCGCCAGCGAATCTGTTGCTCCCATAGAAAATACATACAAAATGCCCAGAACACTGTCCCGGGGTCTCTCTCTCTCTCCCAGACATGCGTACCTGCATTTTCCGGGTTGAAAAGTTCATGGCGGATCCGTCAAAAAAATGATCCGTTTGCATCCGTTTTTCACCTTTTCTGGCGGATCCGCTATTTTCACACTTTGGCGGATTTTAGCTGACGCCAAACGACTGAAGTGTGAAAGAGGCCTAACAGTGAGAGCCTCTCACTTTACATCTGACTTCCAGTCAGTCAAGTTGCGGTCACAAGATTGCATGAGACCCGAATGGTGGGAACAACTGGTAAGTATAAAACTAGGGTCAGGGAACTTAGATTAGCGGCACCACTCCAGAGCTGAAAAAATAAAGTGCTTTAATAATACCAGGCAATAGCAATGCTCAACTTCCACCTTTCTGACATCTGAGTCGAAGTGGAGGTCTGTGCCCATTACTGATCCTCTCTTCAGTCCATAAAACCTTTGAAAATCTGTCTTCAGATATTTCTTGGCCCATTCTTGACACTTCAACTTTTGTGTCTTGTTCAGTGGTGGTCTAGTTTCAGCCTGCCTTACCTTGGCCATGTCTCTGATCACTAAGCTCCCTGTAGTTCTGGGCCTCCAGGGAGATTGCAGTTCTGGAATATGACAGCACAGGAGGGTAAAGGGCTCCTCGTTGCTTCTTCTTTAATTCTTCTGAAATCTTTGGCAGTTAATGTACATCTATTTTTGTCAACAAGTTTTTTGCGACCCTATTGATTATTTGCAACACTATTTCTTATCATTCTGTTCAAGAGTGCTGCATCCTTCTGTAAGACTATTAACACTTTTTGACTATTCAGTCGGTTAAATCGCTTTTCTTTTTTCCTATTTTACCTGAGGAAAATCGAGCTGCCTAATAATTCTGCACACTGATAAATGTTGTTCTCTTTAGGCCGCACCCTCCTCATTCAACAATTAGGCTGGAGTCACACACAACCACAAAAAATCGGTCCGTTTTAGACGGTCGATTGTCGGATCAAAATGCAAACATCACACATCCTTCTGGCATCCGATTTTCCTTCAAAGATGCGATTTAATCGCATGTGTGTGTACCTTGTAACATCCGATTTTCATCCGACTTGCGAGATTTTCTCGCAGGCTTGCAAAACTGACATATAATGGATCCAAAAGAATAGTATTTAAATGCCAAAAGAAAGAATAGATATATACACATAGAGCACATATATATATATATATATATATATATATATATATATGTCATTGTGACATATATATACATATATTTATAGTTCTTACACTTCTACATACTGTTATAGCCGCTAATTCAATTGCCGGCTTCAGTGAAATCACAGAAGCCGACATGAAATGATACATTGTTTCCACACATTTAACCATGTAATTTCATGTATTTACATACATGTTTGAAACATACAATTACATGAGTATATGTGTGCTAAATTTCAGACATGTAGGGGTTAATTAAAGGTGTAAATTCGTTGAAAAAAAATGCGTGGGCTCCCGCTGTATTTTCTCCACCAGACAAACAAAGCAAAGCGAGTGGGGGCAGATAATAATAGCCTAGGGAGGGTACATTTTTTTTGTGCCCCCCCTGGCTACTAACATCTGCCCCCAGACACCCCAGAAAGGGCAAATCTATAATTAGATTCGCCCTTTCTGGCACTTTGCCCGTCTATTCCCATTGCCCTGTAGCGGTGGCGAATGGGTTAATCTCACCTTACTGTCACCTTAGTATTGAAAGGTGACCTTAAGGCAGGTTAATAATTGATAGCTGTCAATTAGACAACTATCAATTATTAATCCTATTGTATGAAAGAAAAATCAAACACACAGTTTAATAAAAAATAAGTTTAATTAAATAATCACACAGTTTTTGACCATATTTTATTTTCCTGCTAAAACCATTTCCTGTAATAAAAATAAAATAAAAAAGCAAAATTATACTTACCAATCCGATGTACAGTCAGGTCCCACGGTGTAATCCATCAGAAAGGGTTAACAGGTTACAGGTCGCAGAGAGCTAATAATGCTGTCTCAGACCTGTATTCCCCTGAATGAATAAGTTCCTCTCCCAGCGAAAGTAGAGGAATAGATTCATGAATGGAGCTTAATTGATTTATTGCCAATTTAACTGTAGTGACCTGACCTAAAGGGAAAGTGGACACAATCAATTAAGCTTCATTCATGAAACACATCCTCTCCTGTCGCCAGGAGAGGAACTTATTCATTCATGAGCTTTGAGCTGAGCATGCAGGATTACTTGCACTGCTTGGCTCAAAGCTAGTTAACCCTTTGTGAAGGATTACAGCGTGGGACGTGACAGATCGGCGGAATAGGTAAGAATAATGTTGTTTTATTTTTTTTTCTTTATTTTAGGAGATCAATGGCTTCGCACGGATTAAGTGTAAAATAAAATATGGTCAAAAAAATGTGTTTTTATTTCATTAAAATTATTTATTCTTAAAGTGTGTGTGTTTTTTTATTTACTTCAATAGGATTAATAATTGATAGTTGTCTAATTGACAGCTATCAATTATTAACCTGCCTTAAGGTCACCTTTCAATACTAAGGTGACAGTAAGGTGAGATTAACCCATTCGCCACCGCTACAGGGCAATGGGAATAGACGGGCAAAGTGCCAGAAAGGGCGAATCTAATTATAGATTTGCCCTTTCTGGGGTGTCTGGGGGCAGATGTTAGTAGCCAGGGGGGCACAAAAAAAATGTACCCTCCCTAGGCTATTATTATCTGCCCCCACTCGCTTTGCTTTGTCTGTCTGGTGGAGAAAATACAGCGGGAGCCCACGCATTTTTTTTCAACGAATTTACACCTTTAATTAACCCCTACATGTCTGAAATTTAGCACACATATACTCATGTAATTGTATGTTTCAAACATATATAAAAATACATGAAATTACATGGTTAAATGTGTGGAAACAATGTATCATTTCATGTCGGCTTCTGTGATTTCACAAAACCCGGCAATTGAATTAGCGGCTATTACAGTATGTAGAAGTCTAGGAACTATAAATATATGTATATGTACATGTCACAATGACATGTATATATATATATATGTGTTCTATGTGTATATATCTATTCTTTCTAGTCTTTATTAAAGCTGTCAGTGTGATTTTACAGTATAGCCGGGATGAATTGCCGGCTTTTCTAAAGGACACCGATGCGATTTCATCGCAAGTCACACAGTGTGGTCCGTTTGTAATCCGATTTTTCATCGCTCCCATAGACTTGCATTGGCGATTGTCGACCGACAATCGGTGACAATCGCAGCATGCTGCGATTGTACACGGACGTTTAAAACGGACCACAAAAAATCTGATACTGGGAGCTGCTCCATAGATTAACATAGGTCCGACTGCAATGCGATATTTCATCGCATTGCAGTCGTCCGATTTTGTCGCCAGTGTGACTCCGGCCTTACACATCCGATCTGCTTCGTCCAATTAGCATTCAAGTTTATAAAGCTTGGCATTGGAAAATAAGCATAAAACTACTCGCTTGCCTAATTATTACACACAGTGTATGCTGTCATTAGCTCATTTGTGAAATTACGTATTTTGCTATTTTTTTTTTCCCTAGCCTAGTAGAAATTGACTTACAGTAAATGAATATTCCCTTCTCCAAGATCCTATCCTAATATATAGTATGGAGACCAGCGGTGTTGAAATTTCAAATACCGTACTATTAATGCACATGACAGATGATTTTCATTTGCTCTATGCATCAATAGAGCAGCATTTTCACAAGACTGATATGTCAGCAGCAGGCAACAAACAAAACTTTGCACTGCCATTGTATAGCAGAGCTCAACACTCTTGCTCTCCTCTAAGTAGCATAGAACGTTAATAATACAGCAGATATATTGATGTCGATGGCAGAATATAATATCCATCGGGCACAATATTGAACAGGAGCAAAGAAAGATAAGGTGAATTCTACACTTAAAGGGAACCTGTCAGCAGGATTGTGCTCAGTAAACTAAGAACACTGTCAGGTTGGCGCCGTTATACTAATTAAAATGATCCCTTGTTTTTGTTTTTTTTCTTAAACAATAGTATATTCAGTATTTAAAATAGGGGGCAGGTTACTGAGTGATCAGTGACCCGTCATAAGCCCATAAGGATGAATATGTAATCATAGCACCACATGAAGACCCCCCCCACATGCCGCCCGAAGCACGAGAATCTCATTAACTGAAAACTACAAATGCAGATTAATCAACAACCACACCACAGATTTCATCAACCAAGGTATAATTTTAATCAGTATAACGGCGCCGACTTGACACTGTAGGTTACTGTGCACAATCCTGCTGACAGGTTCCCTTTAAAATATCTTGCTTTTCCCCAGTGCTGAAGACTTACACCTCAGAGTTATAATAAAGTGCTGCTGGAAAATGGCAGTTTTAGCAGATAAAAATAGAAACCTCAATTCTGCCATGATAAAGGGAACCTGTCATCAGTTTTTGAGCCTATAAACAAATGCCACCACTTTTAACTGCTCCTGTGCTGCATCCCACAAATGTGTGTCGGCTCCAAACTCCCTCTGTATACCCCAAAATATACCATTTCATAAGCTCCTGCACTGTATGTAAATAAGGGTGGTCCGGTCCGATGGGAGTCCTCGCCGCAGCTCCTGTCCCTCCTCTTTGCTCCTAATCGCCTCCTCCTACTTTGATTGATGTGGACGCGTGATACACATTGCAGATTGAGATATCGCGCCTGCGCCGTAGCCTCTCAGCACTGCACAAGAGCACTCTGCCCTACTGTGAGCAGAGCATAAGACACTGCGCAAGCGCCTGGCTTTGATATGAATGACGTCGTTACGCGCTTGCACACTGCTGTTTTATTCTCTGCTCACAGCAAAGTGCGCCTGCGCTGTCCTGTGAGGCTACAAGTAGTTCAGGCGTGATATCTCGGTTTGCAGTGTGGTGACGCATCCACATAAAGCAGGAGAATGCGATTGGGAGCAGAGAGGACTCCCATTGGACCAAACCACCCTTAGTTGCTTGCAGTGCGGGAGCATATCAAATGGAATTTTTTGGGGTATACAGGGGTAGTTGGCAGCTGATAGACACGTTTATGGGATGCAACACAGGAGCAGTGTAATTTGTTCATAGACTCTATAAGTGGTGACAGGTTCCCTTTAAACTGGATGCACTGAGGGGGCAAATAGAGATGAAAACAAGACAGAACATTTATGTTGGGCCTAGTCTGTATATTGATAAAAAATATTGTGCTTTGTGAAAAGTAATGCAATTGTAGGAATAACCCTATAAAAGGGTCAAGGTAACATGGAAGTGTATGGTTAGTGCCCACTAGTTTGATATTGGCACGAACATTAGGTCTTGGAAGAATAATAACTTCCACAATTGGATGTGTTGAACAAAAATGTTCCTGTGCTGAGATAATCTTATAAATGTGCCCCTGCTGTGTACTGTGTAATGTCTGTGTCTGACCGTACAGGGACATGGTCTGATCACACCACATCTCATTGGCAGGGAAGGAAGCAAAAGAGTATTCAGACATTACAGCATGGGGTCACAGCTGATTGTTTTTGCGAGATAAAACATTTCCCTGCCTGTTTATAAGCAATATTTTACCTCAAAGAAAGAATCAGCTGTGATCCCCTGCTGTAATTAATGTCTGTATACTCTGCCCCCCGCCCAGGAGATGTGGTGTGATCAGACCATGTTCCTGTACGGTCAGACACAGACATTACACAGGACACAGCAGGGTCACATTTATAAGATTATCTCAGCACAGGACCTTTTTATTATTATTATTATAAATGCATCCAATTGTGGAACTTTTTATTCAAAGATCTGTTGATTAAAATTAATTTTATCCGTGGGAAAATCCCTTTAATGTAAACGGTTGTCTGCAACCATCTTGCTACTGTGACACTCCTCATGGTAAATGATATGGAAAGTTTAAAATGAGTCTCTACTTTTTTAACCTTTTGGTCTGAATATGTGTACTGGTTAATTTTTTAATACTTGAAAAATTAAAGGGGGAAAAACCCCACTTGTTACCATACATCCGGTCATCGCCAACCTACACCTGCCGCCCCTCTTGGTGTGGTGCTGAAACACCAGTGAGTAACTGATGCTAGAACCAGTTCATATGTTCTTCTACTGAAATGGCCCAAAGGCTATAAAATGTTTGCCGCTGACTGGAGCAGCATTTCTGGGCAGCGCACACAGGCACACGCCACTTAGAGGCGCCAAATTCATTGCGTAACGTGCGCCTCTTAATGAATTGGGCACCTTCTATTTCATCAAGCCCGGTATACCCCGATGGTGCGCTGTGCCAGTATTGATGAATCGGTTCCTCTTTGTCCAGCTTTAGGCATAAAACAACTGACGGATGTAGACCCAGTCTAAACTGTTGTAAATCTTCCATATAAATTAATTTTAACATTGTAGTACGTGATTCTGATGCCCTATTTGCTGAGTTTTGGCATGTGCGGCAGATAGGCAAACAATTGGCGAATCTTTTGTTTATAAGGCCTCAGTAAGGAATTTCATGGGTGGGTGACTGAAGGGTCCTTCTGTTGTGTGTTCCAGGGCTTGCCCCAACTGATAACACCCTTGTTGGCGTGAAAGTGCAATGCAAATTATGACAGTTACAACTCTCTGTTTTGTTTAACCTGTCAGTAGATTTCCTGGCTCTGAGCCCGTGCAATGGTGTTTCCAGCAAGTCCATGCTCACCCTAAATTCGAAAGGTCACATTTCTACTGGCAGGCCTAGGCAGGGCCTAATTGATGAGGAGGGCAGAGACAGAATTTACTGTTCTGCTGGCTAGTTTTATATCGTTGTCCTGAAAGCATTAGGCGGCGGGAGCCCTTTCTCATGTAAAGGCCGACCCCAGACAGAAACTGGCAATCAAAGGAAGCAGTCACAGGAACCAGTGCAAGCAGGCTATTGATTTTTCTGTTAAGTCTAAGTAGTTTGTTGGATGGGTTATGGGTGACAGAGGCAGATATGTTGTTATTGATGAGTCCTAGAACACCGGTGACATGACAGCCTCATATTTTCTTCAGCATTGACATTATGCAACCGGTAGTCTCTAATAAACCTAAACTCTACCGCAATGCTCACAGCTGAATGAGAAATTGTAGAGGGGATGTTACTTTTTTACGTATTTACAGACAAATTTAGGGGAATAAGTACATTGTGTTATTTACCACTACTATTACTTATGGTACTTAATTTGTGGTTGTTTATATACTATACATAACAAAAAAAGGCCAAAATGTAGACTTTCTGAAAACAAATCTGTGGTTTCACCATTCTCGTTTATAGTTCTGATTAAAAGTTAGATTAAAAGTAACATGAGATTGACATTGAAACACCAATTTACCTTGTGCATAAAAGTTTTTCATAGCCGTGTAAAGTCTGGAGTTTATGCCACGAAGATACAAAACAGCAACAGCTCTGCGCTTCCTTGAAATATAGGCGTGCAATTAAGATGTTTGGACTCTACATAAACACAGCATGCATAAATAGTTAGGGGAAGGTTAAGTTACCGCAGAATGGTTTGGGTTTAACTTCACCCATGTTGCTCTGCATTTAATCAGAGTACACTGCCACAGCAGCACACCAATAACACATTGCCAGCCCTAATCCGCTTTTAATTCCTGGTTTCCTTTTCCTGATTTCAATTCCTTCAAATAGGAGACTATAAAATGGCTCTTAAAAGTTGTGTGCACATTATGATGAAAATCTTCATAGTTTGTCCCTGCTGCATTTACCACTGAAACAATCAAAACGTGGGTCCGTTCCTGCAATAATGAACAACATGTCTTGGGTTAATTACAGTTTATTAGGGGTGTATAATAAAAGAAATAGATAACATTTCTCAGAGTTATGACTCGTTTTGACATTTAAATTGGTGGAAGTTTTTTTTCCCTCTAAGTGCAAACTTTTAAGGAAATGTAACAAATAACAATAATATAGTAAAAATGAAAAAAAAAAATTGGGGAAACTTTTATGTGATCATTTACATTTTAGAAAAAAAAAGTACAAACTTTGCCAAATGTGAATTTTTTTCTTTGTCAATGCCACATGCTTTTGATTGACTTGCAAGAAAAAAATAGTAAGACAAAATGAAATAAAGCAGAAGACTAAATGTTTTGAAAAACTTTTCCTAAATAATTCTTGAACTGGTCTCTTGTTTAACATTGCTGGTGATGTTACACAGGACTGTTTCAGAAGAGAGCTGCCGTGTTCGGAAGCTGCACTGGTCGGTCAAGGTTCTTGCATGGTTTCATATGTAATGTTATGTGATCGTTTTGATGAAAACGTATAGTAACCATGATTATTTCTATAGATTTAAAAACTGAAAATCAAACTGTAATAACAATTTTTCCTGACTTTCTCTTTTTTTCTTAACTGTCTTTTGAATGCATTCTGTTTTTTTCAAGCATCAGATGTGTACTACCGTACCCAATATATTAAAGCCCCCAAAGCTTTAGTGCTCCCACTAATACAAAACTGAAACTCTCAACTTGTCCGACTCCTAGTTTTCTACAGTTAGAGACACAGACTATTATTAGTGTGTATATGTTGGATTTTTAGTTTGCTGTTGGCTGAAACGAAATGCGTAACGTGTGTTCTGTTGATCATCCAACACTTTGTGCAAGCCCACTTTCCTGTTGTGACCTGTTTAATCTGATATCTGGATGGGCAGATCATTCATGTAAATGATCCAGTGTACCGTATATCAAGCCACGTTATGGTCAATACAATTCATAAAGTTTGTAATAGCTTTACAGATGTTATATGAATAGACAGTAAAAACCTACAAGCAGTCTAAAGAAAATGAGACAATTACTCATCAACTTAAGCTGTTGTAAAGGAAAGAAGCCCTTCCATTAAGACTTTTTTTTTAATAAATCTGTATATAGTGTAGTGTACATGTGCTAATATACTCGCCTACCGCCACCTTCTCCTTGATTCAGCGACGTTCCGCTCCTCTTCACAGTGACGTCACTTCCCCCACTCTGTGTGAGCCGGAAGTCTCTTTTCCAGTGTAAACCTGTGGAGTCTCATACCTTTACAATGTTGACGCCACTTTCGGGTCACACAGAACACAGCATGACCTTGAGAGTCTGAAGAGTGGTAGCATCACTGGGAGAAGGAGCGGAACGGTGCTGAATCCCGGAGAAGGTGGTGGTAGTTGAATATATTAATACATATACACAACATTGCATACACATATACACGGATTTAATTAGACAAAAAATTAATGCAAGGGCTTCCGTAATGGTATGTATAATGTATGTGGCAATCGTAAACTCTTGGGTATGATGGCAAGGTACAAAGTAACCTCTGCTATTCGTAATGTGGTGTGCCTAACACTATAATCGCCCTATATCAGCTGAACAATGACCTAACTAAATACTGTGTGCTGATGGAAAGGTGACATGTAGCAAACATTCAGCTATAGTCTGTATCTCAGATGGGCATTTGAAATTTCCAACCATCGCTGGAGGAACAAGATTGATCTTTCACAATGGATATTGCTGCGTATTGTAGACCATATAATTACAAGGTTTCTGTAAAAAAAAAAAAAAAAAGTGCATATCCTAAGGAAAGACACCATTCCGTAGCCACAGGTAATATACAAAGAGACAGCTAGCACAACCAGTGGTTGAGGTGCCTCTGGTAGGTTCCCAAACCGTGAAATATACTATAGAAAACCGGGCACACTCGATACTGTGCGATGAAAGATTTTAATGTGCGATACATACAGTAGTCACAAACGTTTCAGTCTGAGCTAGACCTTCCATCAGTGTACAATGCGCAGGATATAGTGACGGCAGAGCGCACCGTAGTTGCGATGTGGCATCAAGCGGTGAAATAGGACCGTGAGACCCGGGACGTGGTATCCACCGCAAGTCAGGGGATAGCGCGTCCCGGGTCTCACGGTCCTATTTCACCGCTTGATGCCACATCGCAACTACGGTGCGCTCTGCCGTCACTATATCCTGCGCATTGTACACTGATGAAGATCTAGTTCAGACCGAAACGTTTTGTACTACTGTATGTATCGCACATTAAAATCTTTCCTCACACAGTATCGAGTGTGCACGGTTTTCTATAGTATCCACAGGTATTGTCACTTCTAATGTTCCTTGAACTCTATTAACATAGACTTTTTCATTTATTTATTTTACATTAAAAAAAATTAGTTAGTTTAGTTAATTTGTTTTTGTTGTTTTTTTTACAATTTCTATGTTCATACATTCATAAAGGCCTGTGACATTTCTGAACACATTTAGCGATATACTATATGCCGTATTTTTTGGATTATAAGACCGTTTTTTTCATCAAAATTTTTGGAGAAAATGGCGGTGCATCTTATAATGTGTATATACCTTACTGGTACCGTTGCTGCAGGCCGCAGGCTGGAATGAGGGGGTGCATGGCGGTGCTGCGGGTGCCCAGCGGTGCTACAAGGGTGTCCGGTACTGCTGGTGTCTCCGGTGCTGCGGGGGGGACTCTGCCGACATTTTATGGAAGCTCGCAGCCCCTGCAGTTCAATGGTTTACTATGCGGTGGACTCTGGGGGAAAATGGCTGCCGGGGTCGACACATGCTCAGATGGAGATCTTGGCGCTGAGATCTTGGTGCCGAGATCTCCATCTGCGCATGCTCTGCCTCCGACGGCCATTTTCCCGGAGTCCACCTCACAGGAAACCATGGAACTGCGAGGGGCTCTGGCCTTCCGCAAAATGTTGGCAGAGCCCTTCCCCCCCCCCCACAGCACCGGAGACAGCGTCGGACTGGAACACCTTGGGCCCACCAGAGAAAATCATTCTTGGGGCCCACTATGTAGCTACATAGAAATAAATACAAGACCACCAATTGTGCAGTAAAACACAATAATATCAGGGTATAATATAAGGTAGTACATGTCTTAATTATGTAGCAGGAGTTGGGGTAGCCTCCCTCATAGATTAAATGCTGCCCCCCCTCATAGGGTATAATGCTATATATATATATATATATATATATATATATATATAGATAGATAATAGATAGATACCATATATACTCGATTATAAGCCGACCCCCCTAATTTTGCCACAAAAAACTGGGAAAACTTATCGACTCAAGTATAAGCCTAGGGTGGAAAATGAGATTATGCCCCGTATGCTGCCCCACAAGATGCTCCATAGATTGTGCCCCATATGCTGCCCATGTATTATGCCCCCATAGATGCTCCATAGATTGTGCCCCATAGATGCTCCATAGATTGTGCCCCCATAGATGCTCCATAGATTATGCCCCCATAGATTATGCCCCCATAGATGCTCCTTAGATTATGCCCCCATAGAAGCTCCATAGATTGTGCCCCTATAGATTCTCCATAGATAATGCCCCCATAAATGCTCCTTAGATTATGCCCCCATAGATTGTGCCCCCATAGATGCTCCTTAGATTATGCCCCCATAGAAGCTCCATAGATTGTGCCCCCATAGATGCTCCATAGATTGTGCCCCCATAGATGCTCCATAGATTATGCCCCCATAGATGCTCCATAGATTGTGCCCCCGTAGATGCTCCTTGGATTATGCCCCCGTAGATGCTCCTTAGATTATGCCCCCATAGAAGCTCCATAGATTATGCCCCCATAGATGTTTCATAGATTATGCCCCCATAGATGCTCCACAGATTATGCCCCCATAAATGCTCCACAGATTATGCCCCCATAAATGCTCCACAGATTATGCCCCCATAGATTATGCCCCCATAAATGCTCCACAGATTATACCCCCATAGATTATGCCCCCATAGATGCTCCACAGACTGTGCCCCCATAGATTATGCCCCCATAAATGCTCCACAGATTATGCCCCCATAGATTATGCCCCCATAGATGCTCCACAGATTATGCCCCCATAGATTATGCCCCCATAAATGCTCCACAGATTATGCCCCCATAGATTATGCCCCCATAGATGCTCCACAGATTATGCCCCCATAGATTATGCCCCCATAGATGCTCCACAGATTATGCCCCCATAGATTATGCCCCATAAATGCTCCACAGATTATGCCCCCATAGATTATGCCCCCATAGATGCTCCACAGATTATGCCCCCATAGATTATGCCCTCATAGATGCTCCACAGACTGTGCCCCCATAGATGCTGCATTTTATAGGCCCCTTTTTGCTGCCGCAGCTGCTGCTGCAGAAAAAAAAAAAAAAAGACATACCTCTCGACACCTGAGAGAATTACCTGTCACCCGCTCCACCGATGAGTACCGCTGTCTTCGGGTCCTCCGGCAGTGAATGCTCAGGCAGAGGGCGCGGCGCACACTAATGACGTCATCGCGTCCTCTGCCTGAACATCGCAGCAAGAGGACCCGAGGACAGCTTTGCTCAGCGGTTGGAGCGGGTGACAGGTAAGTAATGATATTCACTGCTTCCCACGCCCATGGGGACGTGGGAAGCAGTGAATATTCATTTCTCTTTAGCAGCGGGGACAGGGGCTCCTGCCTCCTGTCACCCGCTGCTGCTCCGCTGGCACGGGGCCCCCATGGCAGCTGCATGGTGTGCCGTTATTAGCGACATACCACCGACTGGGGGCCCCTGGAGCAGCAGGGGCCCTAGGCAACTGGCCCCTGTATGCCAGCAGGTGCCAGGGCCCCCCAGATGCCAGGGCCCACCGGAGAATCCTCCGGTTCTCCGGTGGGCCAGTCCGACCCTGACCGGAGACACCTGGGACACCAACAGCACCACCGGGCACCTGCAGCAGCACCAGACATCCGCCACGCCGCACATCGGAGCACCCTCTCATCCCAGCCTGAAGCCTGCAGCATCACCCCATTCCTGCCTCCTTCAGCAGCAACCCTGGGATCCCGCTTCACCGCAGCCACCACCCCCGGTAAGCAATAAGACTCATGGATTATAAGAAGCACCACCATTTTATTAAAAAAAAAAAATAATCCTATTTTTCTCCTCAAAATTTGGAGTGTGTCTTATAATCTGAAAAATACGGTATATCTGTCATTGTACACAAAGCCATGGCAATTGGAATTGGAATGAAAATTGGTGAACAATGGAAAATAAGTAGAAAAAAAATTGTATATTACACGGTGACTTTTTTGTTGTTCATTAAGATCTTTTCAATGTTTTTTTGTTTGATTTTTGATTAAATATAGTTCTTTAAATTTTTTAGTTTTCAATCCTTGAGCACTGTTGTACCCCACAACCATGAACGTATCAAGCTAGTAATTCCTACTGCAGGAATAGTGCAGAAAACAAGCCCTAATATGTACCGTATATGTGCAACGATAAAAAAACATTATGGCTCTTGGAAAAAGATAAGGAAATGGCAAAAGAACAAAAATTAAAAATTGGTTCTTAAGGCATTTTAAATTCCCACAGACCAAAAATGGAATCTACAGGATTATGATTTCAGATAAAAAAACCAGGGTGACATTTAAAGACAAAAGTATTGGTGAGGCCTGTTCATCTCCATAATGATTGAGCCACACTTGAAGGTGTTTATTTAGAGAGCAACAAGTCTTATTTGAAGCATTTAAAAATAACTTGTATGCTCCTTACTGACCTGTAGAGATAACAAATATTTTTTCTTCATTTTTTTGCAGGATGTTTTAGACATAATTGAACCCAGTAATGAATTATGAATCCCCCAGCACACGCACTGTGCGCTGCGGGGAGTCACTGGTTTCTTTGCCCATTGTATTATGCTTGAGGCCGTCACGTTCTGCCCCATCCTCCTTTGGCAACAAAATGGTGGAGAGAAACATGCTAGAAATGATCCCATAGATTTTTCTGGGGTCATTTTCAGTCATCCGGTGCAGGAGTTGTGTTGGATTGGTCCTGGAGTCAGGAGAACACAAATGTATGTATCGGTATTTTGTTTTTGGTCCAGCTACGGGCACCCGGCCGCTGCACAACCCGGCGTCTCTTGTTTTTCTCATGACTAATTGGTTTTTCTTGCACAAAAGAAAAAACTGTCCCAGTTTCATCATCGTATTTAATCAGATTTAAATCAGCGTTTGGTCAGTGTGTCAGTCTTTTTCTTGTATGTAACAGTAAGATGGAGGCTTCTGACGTTCTATCAGTCAGGCTGTGAAAAGCAGACATGAATGGCGTCTGAATGCTGTCCGGTTTTTTTTTTTTTTAACAGACTCATTGATTTGCATTGATGAGTTTGATCTGTGACTTGAGTCAAAATCAGACTTGTTGGTCCACAAGACTACACGGACAGGTAAATGGCCCCATAGACTAACATAGGTAGGATTTCTAAAGTTAAAAAGATGCAATAATGCCATCCCTTTCCCTGTTAGAGAGTAATAAGCCTCATAAAACATCACACCAGCTGCCTGTGTGTCTAATAAGTACCATAGGAGTAATTAAATCGAAGTTACATGTGCCAGTTCCGTGTCGTGGCGTTCTGGTGTCTAGCGATCCGGCCGGCTGCACTTGCCCAGACATTCTGGATGAAAAAGCGAGAGAGACTGCCGCTTCCAGTGTATGTGACGTCACTCGCTATGGGTCCCCCCATGTGCAAAATAGTAGTCTGTTATCCTACGCGTTTCGGAGGTAGCGTCCTCCTTCCTCAGGGATTATGGCTGACCAGAAGTTCACAGTCCCACGGACCCAGGTATGAAAGGTTACTTCTTATTTATTGGATCCTTTTTAAGCTCCACCGATTGAGGAAAATGTCATTGCATTATTCATCTGGTCTATCCACAGGTAGGCGGAGTGGGCTACACTCCAATGTTTAGTGTATCCCCTACATCCATATGAGGATGCCTTCATTTAGTATATCTACAGCTTTGCGCACATGGAGGTGAACTATCACATTTAACTTTTATTTAATTATTCAGAAGTTATGAGGTCTACGCATGGAAAAGCACAGAACTCCTACATGAACTCTTAACATCTGAAAGAAGGCCTTAGTATGAAGCTTCCATTCTATATATTGAGCATTTTACCTATCCGGTCCATACACAAGTACTTTGTACATGAATACAGAGGTACCGTAAACCCTTGCTTTGGTATGTAACCTGCCCACCATATCGTCTGGTCAGGGGCCCTGAGGGTCCTGGCAGCACTCGCCACCATTAATCCTGGCCATACAGACCTCGGCATGCCGGGCAGCAGTTACAGAACCTCCGATACTTTTATGTTTCGCTTTAATCTCTCCTCTTTTTACTGTATTGATATAATTGTGAATTATGTTCTATAGAGGCTGAAGAAAAGGGCGACGTGGGGTGAAGAGAAGGTTAGCCATTCAGACATCCACTCTCTTAGATTTTTATTGCAGACTTTTTACCTGTCATTGGCCCAAATGAAAATATATATTTGTACTGTGTACAGCCCTACAGTAATGATGATGAAGCAGGGGGAAAGGTATTAGGAAAATTATTCTGAATTTTATATCTTCACATTGACGGTATTGCTAGAGGAAACTTATGTTAGGAGAAGCTAAGTGACAGTGCCCAGATGGACGCTTCTGCTGTTCACAAGTGTGCCACTATTTATTGAGCGTTCCACATAGTACATGCGAATCTCATGACATTGTGACCTTCCCTGCTCTTCTTCTGACTATTATGATTTTTTTTGTTTCCTGTCTGCGCTATTTTTACTTAGTCACTTCATATGCATACACGGTAATGTTCTCATCCTTGTGTGATGGTGTCAGTCACTGGAAGCATCAGATGAAAATCCTGTGCCATCACCATCATGCAATGAAACGGTGGAGAGGAGACAAATTAAATTTTCATGAAAGAAAGCCCTAATCAGCAGTGACAGTGTAAGAGAAAGATGATTGCCACTTGGTCATTGTGCAGAAGCACTTACTGTAGATTTGGTGTCAGAGCTTCTGTTAATGATGACTAATGTCTTTCTCTGAACAAGTGCCTTCTCCTGCTGCCGCCACCGCCGTACAGGGACACAGCGCCGAGCCTGGAAATAGCCGGCATGTGCACAGACAAAGACCTCTGCCACAAAGTCTGCGTGCTAAGCTAGACCCTTGACTTGCTGATTCGTAGAAAATCTCCCACAGCTAATTTTACATGTGACCAATATCAGTGACACACATTACCCCACACCTCTGGCTTCATCGTCATACATCCTTTCCTTAGTTTTATAGATATTCCACATCAGTTCTTTATTTCTATAAAATTCACATCTCTCTCTCTCTCTCCCTCTCTCTCTCTCTCTCTCTATAGAGAGAGAGATATATGATCTCCTGTACTTTATTTACGTGTGTATATGTATATATATATGTGTGTGTATACCTATAAAATGTATATACACACCTTTACCATACGTCTATACACACATTATGTGTTTAATATGTATAATGAATATACACACATGCATATACAATGTATATACACACCTTTACTGTAAATGTATGAGTGTGTACCTGTGCATATATATAAATGTGTGAATGTGTATATATACATATGTAAATGTATGTGAAGCTGTGAACATGTGTGTACATTCACATATTAGTGTGTATGTATATATGTGTGATGTGTGTGTATATATACAATACGTGTGTGTAACTATGTGTATATCTATATCTGTATATCTATAGATATATAGAGAGAGGTGTGTGTGTATATATACATGTGTGTATGTATGTGCATATATATATATATGTGTGTGTGTATATATATGCGTGTATGTATGTGTGTATATATATATATATATATATATATATATATATAGTCTATATATATATATATAATATTCCTAGTTAATTTTTTCAAGTTACAATTCAGCCCTTTACTTAAGAAAAATTAGGCACGCCTTTTACGGTCTAGGAGAGAAAAAAATCACTGTCCTGTTTAGTAGGAAGTAATCAGACGGACATGAAGTTCCTTTTGGAAAATAGCTGATTGCGCTTTATGTAGTGTGCAGTGCCGTGTGCAATATCAGGAGGGTCAGAAGAGAGAAACGTGACGGCGTTTGCCTCGGCCCTGTACTTGCTCCAGACATGAACTCATAATGGTCCCTGGAATTTTCACGTAATCTAATCACGGCTGTAAGCAGACATGAGTTTCCCAGAGCCCAGGGAATGGGATCCTGTATATTAGCGGTATTTTGCTTGTGTCATTATTTGTATGTTTGTTATATAAGGCCACAGATCTCTCCCCGTCACTCTTGCTTTCGGATCCTCTTGATGGGAGACCTTTCCATGGGAGCGCTGCTGCAGCCTGTCATATTTTCCCAGTACATCTTATTGGTGTGACAAGCCTGGAAGAGCTGGAGAACACAGATGTCGTTGCCGGCAGACAATACTAATTACACTGGGATTTTTTATCCCCTGTGTCTGTATGAAGCGGGCTGTGTCAGGGCTTGACCACATGCGTGCAGCCTTGTAAATGGCCTCAGTCCCCTCCTGCTGGCTTTACTGTATTGGCAGTAAATTGGATTTCACACAAGCCCCATATAATAATGCATATAATAAAAGTAATACATATTGTGGTAAATGCTGAATTACCCTTCTTTCCTATACAGTTGCTTTTTAGCGTGGTAATATGATGACTCTCTCATTGCCGCGTCTGCTCCGTTCTTGCTGCACTCGCCAGCATTCCTCTGCTGTATACGGCTTTGTTTCTTGAGGGCTACATGGGTTAATTTGGGGTTACCGTAAGGCTAAAAGGTTGGGAAATGGAGGCGCCAATAATGTTTGCCACAGATGCTGATAAAGCAGATACAGGAGCAACTTTATCAGAGATGTATTATGAGATAAATCTGCAGTCTCTGCTGTGCAGTTATAGTAATTATGACTAATGAACCGTCCAGTCTGGATGAAATGGCATGCCCACAGGGACCGTGTCCACTCGCTTGTGACTTATGCAAGCTGAACACTGCCTTCATGTCCTTCTATATTCGGTTATCCAGAAGCTTTGTGTGTTCAGGGGAATCGTGAAAATATTTTTAAATATTTTTTAGTATATTAAAATAAAGTGCTTTAGAGGGTCACAATTTTTACTCATCCATTTTCTCTTCCGTTTGTATTTATTTTGTTTAATTGGGTTTTTCGATAAATGTGAACAAAGAAAAGCACAGCCAGAGATGTTTTATGCTAAATTTAAAGATTATTTTGTATTATTATAAAGTTATATATATTTTTTGTTTCTTTTAATCTGCACTTATGCTTCATTGTGGTTTGTTTTTGGTTTGAGTACATTAAACATACAGAAAAAAAAAAAGATACCGCAATAAAAAAGGTTAAATTTAAAAATATACTGAGCTGAAATGCCAGGAATTAATATTCTGGTAGCAGGCTAAAAAAAAATAGACTGATACTGTATGAATCATTTTTATAATTTATTATTCTCTCTCGTACCTCAGATTGCTGCCATGGCCAGTGCTGTTCAGCTTCCGTCACCTCTGTTCACACATTGCTCTTCCTCAGGGCTTGTCTAGCAGTTTTTTTTTTACCAGAGGAATATATCAGTTCTGGACATAAAACTATCATTTTAACCCTTTCACCAGCTGATTCCCCAAATTGTTTCTTTAACATGTATCTTGAAATATTACATAATTATGTGTTTATGTATGTGTGTATATATATATATATATATATATATATATATACCGGTATATAAATATGCGCTTTGTTTGAGAATAATGGATCACATTGCATTTGTTTTTTGCTTCGCTCTATGCCATAGTTTTTTTTGTTTTGTTTGCTGTAGTTTTACTTTTCAGTCTGCTTCTTATGCTGTTGTTTTTCTTTTGTTTTTTCACACGTATTGAAATCTGGGAAGGCTTATTTCTAAATTGCAGTCGACCACCTTGCACAGCTCTAGTTCACCAGGAATGATATACTTATATACCTAATTAAAAATTGCAATGGCTCAGGAAGTCTGGGAATGCAATCGAAGCTGTGTTGTGTCCCAGACGTATCTTGGCTGCAGTTTCTAACCTGTTTTTTACTTTTACATTATTCTAGCCAGAAAACAGGCAAAGAGCACAATATAAGGAGCATTTTCATTATCCTAATGGACACTATGGTTTTCTTCTGACCTTTGCATATTAAATGCGTAGTCTCTTCTGTGAAACTGTATTTAAGGGCTTTTAATAGTTACGTTATGATTTTTACATTTAACTCTGCACCGTTCCTGATTTTTTCAGCTTTGTAAAGGTCCCCTTTATTATAAGGTTCTACCTTTTGTTGGTTATGTGTTTTATTCTGAAAAAAAGATGCACGTGGTAGTCCAGCTGTAATGTTTAGTAGGTAAATAGTCTGTTACTGTTCAGTATTTGGTCAGTATTTTACATCAGTATTTCTAAGCCAAAATCAGGAGTGGAACAATCAGAGAAAAGTATAATAGAAACTCGTCACCACTTCTGGATTTATCTCCCACTCCTGGTTTCAAATTACAAATACTGTTGCATTTTGGTGCGCTTGGAGCACTGTCCGAAAGGACACATGCGCCGGCAAACGCATACCTGCGAACGGCCTTCATGCTAAAGATAGGGTACGCAGGTCACATGCAGCGTCATGCGCCCACAGGCGGAGCAGCCGGGAGGAGGCGCGGTCGGGGGCGGAGCTTAGCGGACCGACGCAGGTCAGTGAAACGCTAGTGTGAAACTAGCTTAAACTTGTGAAAATGGCCTAAAAAGCACTGAGAGACCTGTCACTGCTGGGTGTATGGCAGGAGCGGAAGCTGCTGGGTCCTAGGAAACAGCTCTGCTATAGAGCTTAGAAACGGAATTAATTTCTGTGGAAAGGTGAACACAATTTTAAAATTAGGTTCTTTTTGTGGTTGTAAAAAAATACATGTATTTCCTGTTTTATTTACATTTTTCCCTTATATCAGCAAAAAATAACATAAAATTGAAGCCCAATGCATTGTTAAAAAAAAAACATTGGAAAAACCATTTGTATATCCGAATGAGAACAATTTTTAGAGCCGTTAAAAGCGCTGGTTAGTAAAGAAGTAAAAAAGGCCAGGTCTTGAACTGGTTAATGGATCTTTCAGGTGATTCCATAGTTAATTTCTGAAACATAAACAAAGACCACGATAATGATAAAACCCAGGCCCAACTCCATGCTTAACGGGTTCAGTTGTTAAATGCATTTTGCCATCCTTTCATTTGCCGAAAAAAAAATATATCCAATACTAAATGACCAGGTGATCACGTGTACGAAGTACTGCTGCCAAATATATGGGGGAAATCATCAGGAGGCGCTACAGGCCTGTCAGCAGGATTATGGACACAGCTGAAGACATGGATGGAATGGCACTTAAATGATGAAGAGGTTTTTTATTTTTAGGAAATTAATTTTGTCATTCTTCTGTCATCAGCCATGGCAATTTTATGCTAATGAGGTGCAAGTGCTTCAGGGATAGATGTTGCACTTGGTCTTCTATAGCCTGCCTGGGTATTATCCGCCCATACTGCCTCCGGTCTGTGACTGACAGATCACTGCTTTTTTGCGAGCCGACTCCTCTGACCCAAATCTCCTTTAGGTGCCGTCATTGCCGGGGGCTGGGCATGCACAGATCGATTTCTCAGCTCAATGCCATCATCTGAAAGTTAGTGCATGCAGTCTTATTGCTGCGGGGCGATGGGTACCTGGAGCGGCGCACCTCCCAGACTTCATTCTTTAAATGTCGCGGTCTCACATTGACTACAGTAATTAAGGCTTTATCAGCAGCGGACAGAGCTCAGCTCCACTTGCTGCTGTTAGTGGCCGGTAAAGGCTGTGTAACACAGCCATCATCAGCCAGCAGAGATGCAAGATCAGCTCCTAAGACTGTGTTGAAGGGACCCAAATAATATGTTAGGAAGAGGATAAAGCTTATACTTTACGCCCTGACTTTATTTTTTTTACTGATACCATTTTGAAGCAGATTTGATGCTTTGATTGCCTCTAATTGCAATATTGCGGCGTCCAAAAAAGCCCATAATTCTGGTGGTTTTTTTTTTTGTTACTCCGTTTACTGGTCGGATTAATTTTTTTTATCTTTTGATCAGACTTTTATGTATGCAGCAATGCCATATGTGTATTTTTTTTTATCGTTTTTTGTTTTTAATGGGGTAAAAGATTGTCTAATTGTTTGTGCTATACATAACAATGCATCAGCAAGAATTCCTCTGAACGCCGGCTACAGGCTGGCCTTCACAGGAGGATCATCATGACAAGCACAAGGTCTTCAGCAAAACTCCGGCTGTCGTGGCAGCCCATCGGAGCCTCGCGATCACGCCACGGGCGCGCTGATGGCCGCATGGAATTACGCGCTCTCTGATGACACGTGATAAGTGCTGCTGTCTGAAATTGACAGTGGCATTTAACAAGTTAACAACCCTGGGCTCCGCTCCTCCTGTGGCTGTTAAAGGCACGTAATGGCTGATTAAATATGCCTGAAAAGATGCGGCCTTGGCAAGTAAGTTTACATCAAAGGCTGGGACACGTACACATGTACAGGTACATCAAAATTCATGAAGGGGTTAATTTAAAGCTCAGCAGTCATTTACAATTTTATTTCATAAATGAATAGTATGCATGAAAATAAGCAATGTATCTTATCAGATTCGGGGTATAATCTGTATTCAGTGAAGACAGATATTTCCATTCTTGAGATCGGAGGTGACAGCGGCAGCTGACAGTCGTCACTAGAGCTGGACCCTACCTGCCTGCAAAATACTGATACTTCTCTGTTCCTGGGCTCAGCGCAAAGCTCCCAAGTGTGATTCCAGCCTCCCCCCTGTTTTTATGCTATATAATACAAGGGGTCTTAGTGCCTGCCCTAGTAGGTGCACACCACTTTTAAGATAGTGATTTATACATATATTTCTTATTTATACAACATTTTAATCTTTATGCTGTTGAACCTCAACATCTCTGTGTTGGAGAAAATATTACTAGTGAACAAGCTGTAATAAAATTTCGCTGCTTTGCCACTTAGTGCGATTTCTCAAGATGATCATCAGAGGATTAAAGTAAATATTGGTACATAGCAATATGATTTACCTCCTGGCAGGTTGTTTTTATTGTGGAGTCCTAAATCCCTGCTTTGGGATAATAATTTTTATACTTTTGATGTGTGAAGGTAAAAAAAAAATGTAAATGTGTGTTCAGAGAGGATATTTCTTGTTGGAATCTGAAATGTACATTTGTAGCATAAAATGATGGCTGCGCTGCTGTAATGTTCATATGAGAGGATTTAACATAAATGTCATAATACAAGAGTCAGGTAACCGTAGATCTTGGACAGGCATCTAGAAAGGGACGTATTAAAGCGAAATCGTAATAATAGTTAATATGTTCGTGCTTTTAAAAATAAAGGTCTATTCCAGAGTTTAGGTGACAATGACAAGGTGTGTGTTTTTTTTGTTTTTGTTTTTTTTTTAATTCAGATCTGTATATAAAAATAAAACGGCTAAAATGTATAGATATTCAAGACAATCCTGCTGCTGAGTATTTGGTAAAATCAAGAAATTGTATGTTAAGTTATATCTTTTTTTTTTTTTTTTTTTTTTTTTTTTTTTTTCATTAATGGTATTTTATTCAAAAGCCAATTTCTCATTGAAGTGGACCCTTATAGGAGTTTCCCCATCCCAGGATGTGGGGATTTAGCTAGAAGACACCATCATTTTCTGATTGAGGGACCAATTGCCGTGATCACCGCAATCTCAAGAACAAAGAAGTCACAGTGCTTAAAGGGAACCGGTCACCTCATTTTTGGACTATGAGATGCGACCACCGCCATCAGGGGCTTATCTACAGCATTCTGTAATGCTGTAGATAAGCCCCCGATGTAACCTGAAAGAGAAGAAAAACAAGTTAGATTATACTCACCTGGGGGGATGGTCCGGTCTGATGGGCGTCACAGGTCCAGGTCCGGCGCCTCCCATCTTCATGCGATGATATCATCCTCCTTGCTTCTGTTGCGGCTCCTGCGCTGGTGTAATTTTCTGCCCTGTTGAGGGCAGAGTAAAGTACTGTAGTGCACATGCGCCTGGCCTCTCTGACCTTTCCCAGCGCCTGCGTACTGCAGTACTTTGCTCTGCCCTCAACACGGCAGAGAATTACACCTGCGCAGGAGCCGCGACAGAAGCAAGGAAGAGGACGTCATCGCATGAATATGGGAGGCGCCGAACCCAGACCTGCGACACCCATCGGACTGGACCACCCCCCGGGTGAGTATAATCTAACTTGTTTTTCTTATCTTTCCAGTTACATCGGGGCTTATCTACAGCATTCCAGAATACTGTAAATAAGCCCCCAATGGCAGTGGCCGCGCCTTATATTCGAAAAATGAGGTTACATGTTCCCTTTTAGAGCAGTGATCAATGTTACAATTTTGCCCTTGCTCTCAGCCATATTGCCATAGCACAGTCCCCATTAATTTGAAGGTTACCATTTGTATTTCGCAATGTTACTTTATACATACGGTAATTATCAGAACCAGAATTGGATCAATAAATGGATAAAATATAATATTTATACTTCTGTTTGGTTCAGGTTGTACTCTGAAAGTGCCCATACACATTAGATAGAGGTAGGTTGATGGTTGATTACCCGCTGAGGAAGGATCGTCTGATGAACAATTCTTACACCCACTCTGCTGTACACACTTGTAAATATTTTCTGGTAGTTTCTCAGACTAGGCATGCACATATAAACTCCTTTCGAAAGTTGAACATTTTTTAGGGAGCGTTCTGAAAATGTTCTTTAACGGAAATATTGGTAAATAAATCAGCATGGCAGATTTTTTTTTTTTTTAAGTAAGAACTTTTAGGTTTTGGAAGATAGGCCTTCTCAAACAGAACAGAGTTGTATGACCAGGAATGCAAGGGCTTTTTGGTGCAGATTTTTCTTTTCTTTCCACTAAAGCCAAGCAGTCCATGTAGCAATGATGTATCATAAATGTGGACACGACCATCACTGCTGCCAGTGAGTGCCTGCAGCGGTCACATATGTAGGAACGACATGTCATTGCTTTAGAAGGGAAGTAGCGACAAGTGGTTGTTCAATAGGTGAGCACAGGTTACTCTTCAATTTTATAACCTTTATACTCTGTGCAACTCTATTAAAAAATCGTGATGTTTTTTTTTTTAGGAAGATTAATTTGGAATCTCAGAAATTTCTGCAACTAATCTGACAATTGGAATACATATGCAGTAATGTTTTAAAATGCGGTCAGGTACATGGCCTAATAAGTAGAAAGCAGATCTGGGGTCCTTTGTTAGGCCACTGGCTGCCATGATCCATCTGTGACTGCAAGGTTACTGTTGGTTGACCAAGGGTTCTTCCTTCTCTTGCCACACATACCACAGTCTCTACTGACCACATGGTATGTGCACACAACTTTTTCAGGTGGATTCTGCTCAGAAAACATGAAATTGCTCAAAAGAATGAATATTTTCATTTCTGTGTAAAAAAATGACTTCCTTTTCATATGTTGAGAATTTTGAGCTCCTTTTAATCACTTCAAATTTCCAAAGATGCAAAGCGGTTACAGGAAGTGAGCACACCACTCTAAAGGAGTTTTCTGCTCTAAAAACTCTGTATGCTTTTTAATAGAAGTTTGTGGAATGGCTCAAAAAAAATTTTTGCTATAGTTTTTGCTTCAAAAAACGCTTTCTACATAGTTGAATTGTTGATAAAAAAAAAGTCCATAAAATGCCAGTACATAAAAACACCAAAAACTACTAGTAAAATGCTTAAAAAAAATTGCCAGCAGTCAAAAAATGTCAAAAAGCATGGTAGTGTTTCCTGAAGAGCCTTCTATTTGAATAACTTTTGGGTTCTCTGCCTGAAAAATACATTGTGTGCATGTTCCCTCTACTGAGATCAGCATTTAGTTTTTTTTTATCATGCATTTAGTGCTTTTTTTAAGGTGTATGGCCCTTTTGGATATCCCTTCTGACTTATTAGTTAGATCTGTATAGCCATCTGGTCCTTGACCCTTGCAGAGACTTTTTACTTGGACTTGGTGGACTATGGTATTTTTGGAACCCTTTTCACAAAGCGTTTTATAGTCCCCATCCCCATGTACTTTGTGCAACATGTTATCCCTTTTTTTATTTTTTTTTGCACTTTTGTAAGAGAAAACAAAAAGCCAATAAAGATTAGACTGCTAATGTACGGCTCTATACCTTACCAAATAAAATAGTAGCTACCGGTATGTAAAATAAATAAAGACTAAATATTGTCCTCCTTGTGGTGCCAGCCTAGAAGGCCTACATTTTTATTCTCCTTGCTCTACCCTGAATACCATGACTCATTCGGGAATATACTGCTGTCCAGGCGTTTTTCTCCTACCCTACTTCTTTTTTACCATTTAACAGCTTAATATTTTTTTCTTTTCCTTAACAAAAGATTCCAGGCAGTTTGTGCAGAAAGGCTCATTCATGATTGCAGGAGAGTTCACCTTTAAGTCTGGAAAGGAGTGAAAGGAGGCTATTTTATACACCACCCTGCTTCCAATCCAATTAAGAGCTCAATAATAGATGGATTAGAAGAAGTTTACTCCTTAGCAGAAGAAAAGCTTTTTAAGTAGTGTATGTTGATAGCAAAAGGCTATACTGGGGAGAGCGAAGAGAATTATTGAGATAATAGGCAGTAATCTTAACTCGTCTGATGTTTGCGCTGGCCACAATGTAGCGGACCTTCATAGCCGGGAGAACAATAATTCCGAGTCTTTAACTGTTTTGTTGCTGAGCCCTGGATGTCTTTTCAATTTTCTTCACTTGACTGTTGGGTTGTGGTATACTTCAGAAATACCACCCAGCCCAAGCAGAGCGTTATTCAGTTAGTGTGCAGTGTGCTCTGATTGTTCCATGGCTGAAATAAAGATTACATCAGAAATGTGCAGTGAAAGCGCTTCAACAAAGATCTTTTTTTTACAGGACATGGTACTAAGGGTTTCCAACCCTACAACTCGAACTGTGCTCCATGTGCTAAATACGAGGAAAGTTTCTATTTAGTTCTATGTATTGCTTGCCTCTGGTGTTGCTTTCTCTTGCATCTAAAAGATTGAAGAACAAACCGTAAAATATTACCCAGAAATGTGCTTGTTTTGTTTTCTATATATTTAAGGTTTTTTTCCTCTTGTCTTTGTGTTCTGTATTAAGAAAAATTCTACATTTTTTATTTTTAGGGTCTGTGCACGCGTTGCGGAATCTTAGCGGTTTTTCCGCCGCGAGAACGCGGCAAAAACGCTTACACAACACAACTCATTATATCCTATGGGATTCCGCAATGCTGTGCACATGCTGCGTGTTTTTCCGCGGCGGCATCGCATCGCGGAAGAATCCGCAGCATGCTCATTCTTTTTTGCGGAATTGCGGCGATTCCGCCGCCATAGGAATGCATTGAACCGCTTACTTTCCGCATGTGGCTGTGCCCACCATGCGCAAAGTAAGCGGTTCAAGTGCGGATGGTACTCAGGGTCTGGGGGAGAGGAGACTCTCCTCCAGGCCCTGGGTACCATATCCATGTAAAAACAATAATTAAAATAATAAATCGTGGCGGCCCCCGCAGCCTTCCCTCCTCTCAGCGACGCTCCCGGCCAATCCCGTTCCCAGTAATGCATTGCGAGAATCACCCCAGATGACATAGCGGTCTGGCGTGATGCTACGTCATGTGGGGTCATTGTCGCAATGCATCCTTGGGAACGGGATTGGCCGGGAGCATCGCTGAGAGGCGGGAAGACTGCGGGGCCGCCGGAAGGTGAGAATATCACAATTTATTATTTTTTTTATTATTTTTAACATTAGATCTTTTTACTATTGATGCAGCATAGGCGGCATCAATAGTAAAAAGTTGGTCACATTTGTCAAACACTTGTTTGACTCGTGTGACCAACCTGTTTTCCAAGCGATGCTACAGATCGCTAGGAAAACGCTAGCATTCTGCAAGCTAATTACGCTTGCAAAACGCTAGTTTTTAGCGGGAATACACATACCTCTAATATGCGTATTTCCCGCGACAGGGAGGTGCGGAATTGCCACGGAAATTTCCACGGCAATTCCGCAACGGGTGCACCTAGCCTTACAAAATTTTTTTGGTAGTTGAGATAGTAAACCAGCACAAGAGTAAAGCTGCAATATGGGTTTAAAAGGGCTACCTGGCACTAACATCAAAAACCTTTTTTTTTTTTGCAATGGTTCAACAATATCAGATCAGTGAATGATAGGGAGCACCCCCACATTTTAGATCTTATCTACTTGAGGAACAGCTAATCAGTGTACAGAATTGCTCTGTTCTGGGCCTATACACTTGCATGACCCTCGTCTAACATTCACGCTGGTAGTCATGGGTGTGCATAGAAATCATGGGGCCCCATAGCAGAAGTTCTATTTGCCCCCACCCCTTCACCCCGAGAAAAAAAAATTCCTCCACATGCACAATATGATGACCCTACTTACCCCACCTCATCCCCCATCCCATCAAAGTATGGTGACCACAACACAGTATGATCCCTCAACTGTTAACCCCACATAGCCGTCCATGCATTATAATGGGCCTACATACAATGTAATGTCTCCACACCTCACCACACTATACACTGTGTTCCAAATTATTATGCAAATAATATTTTCTCAGATTTTCCCAAATTACCTATATGAATTTCAGTCATTGTAATTTTCCAGTCAAATAACTATTAGAGTACAATTGGAAGGTTTTTGTACAAGCTGCCTATGATAACAGTTTATTTTTTAAAAAATAAAACACTCAAACTGCACTAAAAATGCATGTTCCAAATTATTAAGCACAGCAGAGTTTTCTACCTTTTCATTTTAATAAAGAACAAAAAAATGGTCATTTTTGAAATTATAAGCATTAGCAGGTTCTTACAAACTGAAATCAAACAGTTTTCAACTCAAAACTTTATTCTAGGTGATGTTACATTTGCACATAGGACCCCTTGTTCGAAAGGAGCTTCTGAACTCTCTCGTCCATTGAATTTGTCAGGTTTTGGATGGTTTCTGCTTCAATTGTTATGCATGAGGACAGAATACCCTCCCAGAGCTGTTGCTTAGATGTGAACTGCCTCCCGCCATCATAGACACTCCTTTTGATGAAGCTCCAGAGGTTCTCAATGGGGTTGAGGTCAGGGGAGCATGGGGGCCACACCATAAGTTTGTCCCCTTTTATGCCCATAGCAGCCAGAGATGCAGATGTGTTATGTGCAGCATCAGACGGTGCATTATCATGCATGAAAATGATCTTGTTGCGGAATGCACGGTTCTTCTTCGTGAACCATGGCAGCAAGTGCTGTTTGAGAAACTCAACATACACTATGGAGTTCATCTTTACCCCTTCAGGGATCCTAAAGGGGCCGACAATCTCTCTCCCCATGATTCCAGCCCAAAACATTACTCCACCTCCTCCTTGTTGGCGCCGTAGCCGTGTTTGCATGGGGTGTCCATCGACCAGCCATCCTCCACTCCATCCATCTGGACCATCGAGCGTTGCATGGCACTCATCGGTGAACAAAACAGTTTTGAAGTCAGTCTTCATGTATTGTTTGGCCCACTGGAGCCATTTCTGCTTGTGTGCAGTGGATAGAGGAGGTCGACAGGATGGCTTACGCACAGCTGCAAACCTCTGAAGGGCCCTGCATCTTGTTGTTCGGGGGACGTTGGAGGCACCAGCAGCTTCAAAAACTTGTCTGCTGCTATGACTAGGCTTTTTTGCCGCTGCTTTTTTAACTTGACGTAATTGCCTACAGGAAAGAGTCCTCAATTTTCCCTTATCAGCACGCACACGTGTGTACTGTGAATCAGCTACATACTTCTTGAGCGATGATCACGATGAAGTGTCTTGGCAATGTTGATTGTAGTCATGCCTTGACCTAAACACTCCACAATTTGTTGCTTTTCAGCAGCCGACACATCCTTTTTCTTTCCCATTTTGGCAGAAAATGTAGGCTGCTTAATAATGTGGGACAGCCTTCTTAAGTAGTTTTGCCTTTCATTGGACACACCTGCCAAACTAATTAGCACAGGTGTCTGCAATTGCTTACAGTGATATAAAGAGCCCTGACACACATCACCATCAATGAGTTTAACTGACAAACAAAAAAATTCTTACCTGATCACTCCTAAACAATTTTTGCATAATAATTTGGAACACAGTGTATAATGGTCCCCACTAGTCTTGCAAACAGTGTAGCACTGCCACACAGTATTATGGACTTCACACAAGCCTTCACACTGTATAATTAATTGCATATAATATATTGGCCCTCCATAAAGTATAAAGGCTCCCACATAGGCATCCAAATATTATAATGGCACACACATAGCCCTTCAAATATTATCATGGCCCCCACATAGCACTCCAAATATTATAATGGTCCCCACATAGACCACCATATATTAGAATAGCTTCTACATAGCCCTCCATATAGTATAATGAGCCCCATAGTAGTCTATATAGTATACTGCATCCCATGATACTCCATATAGTATAATGCATGCCCCATAGTCCTCCATATAGTATAATGTACCCACCACAGTCCTCCATACATAATGCACTCCCCATAGTTCTACATATAGTGCATTGCACTTCCCATAGGCCGCCATTCAGTATTATGGCCACCACAATGTAAAAAATATATAATTCTCACTTCTCCTCATTCCTCCCACTGCTGTGGTCTCTGCAGCGAGCGCTCTGAATTGCCGCACAGCGGGTGCCATGTAGTGATTTCATCGTACTCACTGCGCTGAGACATCAGACGCCAAGGAAGAATGATGGTGGAGGGAGCGTCATCTGATGCTCTTTCTTTGATCATTACTTTCAGCTGTATTGGCATCCAGAATGCTGATACAGTTGAAGAGGAATAATGGGCGGGGAGGGCCCCAGTGCCTGCGCTGTCACCAGGCAGCTGCTTGGCCTGCCGCTATTGGTGGTATGCCACTGCTGGTATTCCATGGCCGCAGGACCTGAGCACTGCAAACCTCCTGAAGCACCCCTTATGCTTCCTCGTATTAGAGGCCCTGAAATGTCATCATGTTGGCAGTATGGTGGAAGCATTGTGATACAGAGGCCTGTTAATCAGAAGAGGCACTGTCACTGCAACAGATAAGGTTAGAAAGGATTCAAGTCTGACAGCTACGAACTACCAACTTGGCCATTGGATCAGGGGCCTGCAAATGATTTTCCTCAACTCTACTGTAAAACAAAAAGATCTAGCATCTTTATCTCCCCAGACAGACAGAAATTCAGAGGCATTTACATGAGCTTTTCATTCATCACCATCAAAATTGCAGGGTTCACCCAAATTTCAGACCCTTTGCTTCGACGTCTTATGGGATTTCTACAGGAATTGATAGTTATATCCTACATTGTGTGCATAGTGCTCATTGAACAACCTTCAAAGCCTTATTTTTATTTTCAGCAGCATTGTAAGAAATTAAAGCTGCTGTAAGATTGGTTGCAATGGGCATTTGTTACAAATTTCATTAATTTCCACTGCTGTCATTACTGTGAAGAATTAGGCTATGGTTCCACGGTCCGGAACCATAGCGCTTTTGACGGAGCGGAAATTCCGCTCCGTCTAAGCCCCGCCCCCTTTCTGACGCGCAATCTTTCCGGAGGTGTTCAGGACACCTCCGGAACACCTCCGGAAAGAGCGCAGGGCTTCATAGCCCTGTGTTAATTATGTTGCGGCGACGCACCGTCGCCGCAATACGCGAGGACATGCTGCGGTCTGAAAAGACGCGCCGCATGTCCGTTTACGCAGGTTTGCCACCTGCGTATTGTTACGCATAGTGGAGACGGGATTTCTTGAAATCCCCTCCACTATGCTGTAACATCTGGACGCTGCGTGTTTGGCGCTGCGCCAGCGCACAGCGCCAAACACGCAGCGTTTCCTGACCGTGGAAACTCACCCTTAAAAAAGAAAACAAAAAAACATGTATCACTGACACTTCCCCTCCTGCAGCTGTATGAACGCTTTTTTTCTTGCTGCACTCGACTATGAAACGACTATATGCGGTACATGTCCTTGCTGATTTACCGTAAATGCAACAAATTTAGTTTAGGAAAGTTTTTTTCACTTTTAACAATCAAAAAATCTGAAAATCTGTCTTTTCCATTGACATGGATGTGAAAATTGTGATTTCTGTGAGGGAATGCATATCTGATTTCTCAGAGATATATCAAGTGCAGTCTATAAAAATGTGTAAATCTGTTTTGATAGCAACATAGCTGCTGTGCTCAGGATGCGATTAAGAAGCAAAAGCATTTTGGATAGGGGAGAAATATATTCCAGCTTTCTCCGCATCCTCTAAGGGTATGTTTCCACGGTCAGGAAACATTCTGGATTAGCTGCGTGTTTGACGCTGTGCGTTGGCGCAGCGTCAAACACGCAGCGTCCAGATGTTACAGCATAGTGGAGGGGATTTCAAGAAATCCCATCTCCACTATGCTGTAAAACACGCAGGCGGAAGATCTGTGTTTCCGGACATGCGGCGCGTCTTTTCAGACCGCAGCATGTCCTAGCCCGTTGCGGCGACGCTGCGTCGCCGCAACGGAAATAACACAGGGCTATGCAGCCCTGCGATCATTCCGCATGTGTTCCGGAGGTGTCCGGAACACATCCGGAATGAGCGCGCGTTAAAAAGGGGGCGGGGCTTAGGACAGAGCTCCTAACTCCTGTAATTCCAGAACAATGAAGGAAAAGGTGGAGATACATGTTAGTGGGAAGGTGCACTAAGTTTCTTGGCTATGCCAATGGTATGCTGCACATATCTGAGTAAAAAACAATTTATGGCTAATGCAGAAATAGAATAAGGGATTAACTGTCCGATCGCTCCTGTCTGACCCCTGGAACCACAGATTCTGAGATTGGGCTTCTTGAAATATTGAATTTATTTATTGTACCAATCGGTAATGTACACCATCTATTCTATTATTTCTAAACACTGTTTTTCAGTGATTACTTTGTATCTCCGTTCATACTGCACCCACACACACAAATGATACACCTTTTAGAAAAGGTAAACTTGCCCCATTCAGCAAGAAAATAGCCAAACAAACCACACATCCACGATTTGAGCACAAAATTCAGTTTAAACATTAATTTTCATAAACCTGCAATAAGGAAAAATGACCTGCAGGTGGCACCACTCTACCCCAAAGCACACTAACACAAAGTTGCTTGCAGACATCACAAAAAAATCCAAACATTTGCCTTGGTGTCTGTCCAGCTTGCCAAATTGCTTGCCCAGCCTATTTCAGCCAGTTGGAGGATTGTACATTTCACTGCAGGTGAGGCACATATGCAAACACATTTGTAAACATTTGTAAACATTCACTGCCTATTGAATTGCACACTTGCTCCGGTCATACTCCACCCACACAAACAAATGATACACCATTTGAAAGGTCAAATGACCTGCAGATGGCAGCACACTACCCCAAAGCACACTACCACAAAGCTGCTTACAGACATCACAAACAAATCCAAACATTTGCCTTGAGGTCTTTCCAGCTTGCCCAAGTGCTTGCCCAGCCTATTTCAGGCACATTGGAGGATTGCACACTTCACTGCAGGTGAGTCACATATGCAAACACATTTGTAAACATGCACTGCTTTTTCGCTGATTACGTCGCCCCACACACACAAATGATACACCATTTGAAAGGTTAACTTGCCCCCTTCAGCAAGAAAAGAGCCAAACAAACCACACATCCATTTTTTTATCACTAAATACAGTTTAATCATTCATTTACATAAACCTGCAAAAAAACACACTGACCTGCAAACGGAAGACATTTTTTGGCCTCTACTTATCAAACCAATTTATTGTATTACCAAGCTACATATATAAATACCTGTCTGTGTTCATCATCTCATGAAATACATTTGACCAGCTTGCTTTTTCTGAAATTGCCTGCGCCCGCCCCCAACGACCAATGTGCGAAAATTTCGCACGGGCCAAGCTAGTAAAAAATTAAAACAAATGTTAGTAAAAATGTAAAAGCTGGATGAATTAAAAATATTGTTACTAAATCAGCAGCATCCACTGTATAGGTTTTCACTAAGATAAAGGTAAGCAATGTAAAATCTATTTTAGATTAGACCACATGAGATAGTATCTAAAATTAAAGGGTTATTTAGGAATAAAGAAGTTATCGCTAATCGCTGTGAATCCAACCGGTAGGACCCCAAAGGATCCTGAGAATGAGGCATGATCGTGTGGGGTCATAGCGGTTGGATTCAAAGCGATTCGTTGCTTACCTTTATCTTAGTGAAAGCCTGTACAGTGGTACTTTATAGGAGATACTGCTGATTGAGTAAGACTATTCTTAATTCAGCTCGCTTTTATATTTTTAGTAACATTTATTTACAGTACTTTAACTTTAACTTGTTTTTGTATCGGTGAAGATGACTGATTAGTGCAAAAAATGTTATTCAATATTTCAAATTTAATTGCAAATGAAGGGAGTTTGTTAAAGTTTTCTATGGAGTGGTGTTAACCCTGTTTTTGTTCTTTTTTCCCCTCTCTGGTAGAGTTACACCTTGGGCAAGCCGTACTCAAGGGAGGTTGCTGGTGTTCATTACCTAAGCAAATCTTACTTTCTCACAGTTGAAGTGTGCTTATTCTGTAAAAGGACTGCTTATTATTTCCAACTATTTTGCTTATTATTGTTCTGAACTTTTTTCCGTCTTCTATTCTCAGCATATAGTGGGCTAAATGTTTAATGAGTCAATGTGTTAAAGGCTTCACTTTTCTTCCAATTAACCCCAAGACCACGCTGGCGTTTTTGTAAATCCACAGAAGTATTTTGTGAGGCCTAAAGGGTAATCTGCAGGCAGGCTGTGAAGAATGTAAAAAGACTAACCTGCTAACAAACACTGCAATAGGACAAAAAGAGCTTAATCCGTATTATGGTAAATGCAAGCCTAATGTCCTAAAAGGACTTTGCCAGAGAAGACAAAACAATGAGGCTGCACCAATAATAAAAAAAAAAGCGGAGCCTTTATTGGGACTCCAGAAATTGTCACAGATGAATAACTCATAACATTGAGAAAAGTTACTTTTTAAGTAAAGCTAAGCTGTGAGCCTGCTTACAAAGGGATGCCTCCCTATTGTGTGCAAGATTTAGCGTCCACCCAAGCAAAGATCGGATTGCCTGAAAACGCTCTACTATCAGTTTAGCTTCATTATACATTACTGTGACATCATAACCTTTATAAGAAACGTTTGTGTTCTGCTCTTTTAGTCTAATGATCTCCTGTCTCTTTAACACATAATGTATCATGGGGATGATAAAGGAAAGTTAAAAATTTATGGCAAATAATAGTGCTCTGGACAATCCTTTACAGAGGTTCTCCAGGATTCAGTGACCATACATAAAGGAAGGTAGTCCCCATAGCAAGATCATAAATGAGCTCTCCTCCTTAACATGGTTTAGAGTGTAAGTCGTTTCATTTTTTTATTTAATAAATTTTTAGTACACATGAAAATAAGAAATGTTGTAATATATTTAACAAATGTATCATTCTTTTTTTAAAATTCTCAATTCAGGGGTAACATTGGTATTCAGTTCAGATAGAATATTACATTACTGAGATAGAAGATGGCATTTGTTACTGATACGATTGTATGTAGAGGGGGAGATAGGAGCTAGAGGCAGAACCCCTTCCCTCTCCTTCCTTCTCCTTCCTTCTCCTTCCCTTCTCCTTTCTTCTCCTTCCTTCTCCTTCCCTCTCCTTTTCTCTCCTTCCTTCTCCTTCCCTTCTCCTTCCCTTCTCCTTCCCTTCTCCTCCCTTCTCCTCCCCTTCTCCTTCCCTTCTCCTTCCCTTCTCCTTCCCTTCTCCTTCCCTTCTCCTTCCCTTCTCCTTCCCTTCTCCTTCCCTTCTCCTTCCCTTCTCCTTCTCCTTCCCTTCTCCTTCCCTTCTCCTTCCCTTCTCCTTCCCTTCTCCTTCCCCTTTCCTTCTCCTTCCCCTTTCCTTCCCTTCTCCTTCCCCTTTCCTTCCCTTCTCCTTCTCTTCTCCTTCCCTCTCCTTCCTTAATAATAATAATATTTATATAGCAAAACATATTCCTCAGTGCTTTACAATTCAACAGTTCATATACAAGTCATAAGTAACAACATTCAAAGTAATACAATAATTTATAACAAAATAATGACCCTGACTGTAAGAGCTTACATTCTACAATGAGGTGGGGGAGATACATAATACAAGGGCTTATTTACAATGATGGTCCAGCCATCTTAGAATCATAGAATGGTAAAGTTGGAAAGGACCGCCTGGGTCATCTGGTCCAACCCCCTGCTCAAAGCAGGATTTACTAAATCATCCCAGACAGATGTCTGTCCAGCCTCTGTTTGAAGACTTCCATTGAAGGAGAACTCACCACCTCTCGTGGCAGCCTGTTCCACTCATTGATCACTCTAAGGCCTCTTTCACACATCCGTTTTTTTTGTATCAGGCATGATCCGGCGCGTTGCTAAAAAAAACGGATCCGGTACCGGATGCGTTTTTTTACCATTGACTTTCATTAGCGCCGGATCGTGGCTGATGTCATTGCGTTGTATCCGTTTTTGTCCGGATCCGGCGGAAATGTACATTCCGGCGGCCGGACAAAACGGTGCATGTAACATTTTTTTTGTTTACCGGAGCCGCCTGATAGTCGGAAACAATAGAAGTCAATGGAACCGGATCAGACTTTTGTGCAATCCGTCAAAAGTCTGATCCGGATGCTGGAAATCAGGGTCTACTACTACTACTATTACTACTACTACTACTACATTTTTCAGTGTCTCCGGGCATCCAAAACCCTCTTTTTCTGGGTTCAAAAGTTCAGGTCGGATCCAGCAAAAAAGCGGATCCGTTGCATCAGTTTTTTTATTTCAGTGCCGGATCCGTCCCTTCAGGTGTTCGACGGATCATGCCTGATACAAAAAAACTGATGTGTGAAAGAGGCCTAACTGTCAAAAAGTTTTTTCTAATATCTAATCTGTGTCTCCTCCCATTCAGTTTCATCCCATTGCTTCTAGCTATTAAGCTATTAAGTCTCCTCTCAGTCTTCTTTTTTGCAAGCTAAACATTCCCAAATCCTGTAACCGTTCATCATAGGACATGGTTTGCAGACCGGACACCATTCTGGTCGCTCTTCTCTGAACTTGCTCCAGTTTGTTGATGTCTTTTTTAAAATGTAGTGCCCAAAACTGGACACAGTATTCCAGATGAGGTCTGGCCAAAGAGGAGTAGAGGGCAATAATGACTTCACGTGATCTAGGCTGTATGCTTCTCTTAATACATCTTGAGAGAATGGGGATGAATATAGGCTGCATGAGGTAGTCACCAACCAGTTTTTGTGGTGCTGTTGGGTGTGGTGGGTGCGGGTTCTCCTTCCCTCTCCTTCCCTCTCCTCCTTCCCTTCCCTCTCCTCGTTCCCTCTCCTTCCTACATAGAATCTTATAAAAACCAACTGTCCTCTCATTTGTAGAACTGAGGGGAGAGGAGAATGGAGGAGCTCTGCCTCTAGCTCCTGCCTCATTCTTTCTCATTTCTACATGGAATCTTATCAGCACCAACTGTCATCTCCAATCTCAGTAATGTAACATTCTGTCTTCACTGAAGGCAGATGTTACACCGTGCGTTGAGAATTTTGGAAATTCTGATCAGTTCAGGAGGGAAAGAAGCAGAATCCTCTGAGATATACAAAGTTTCTTATTTTCATGTGTACTATTGATTTATTAAGTGAACATAAGAAATGGTTATTCTCGGTCTCAATCCATGTAACAGAAAGGTCTAATTGCATTTTGATCCTCATTCTCATCCCTTGTCTGATTTCACCTTTGTCTAGTCGCTTTCTGAGCAGATCACTCGGAGTGCGAGCTTTGCACTGGTTTAATCAGATTTGGGCCTCCTTCCTTCCTGGGTGTCATAGCGCCAGTCCTGTCTGCCTGTGGGGTGTGCGTTCTTGTTAGGATCATATAGATAAGTTATTATGACTCAGGCACTGAATCCTACTTCTCAATCAGAAGAGGGTGGTGGCATTTGTGACCACCATCCGTTCACCTTATTCCTTAGCCATCCAGTATCCTCGCCACATCTTTCTACCATTAATCCAAAAGACATAAAAACAGACTTGTCCCATTTTGCACATTTTATATCCTCCCTTTTAAACGTTGCAGCACATTCAAATGACAGATCCATTTTAATATGCTTCCAAATATTGCTCCTTTAAAATAAGGTATTAACTCTACATAGGTAAATGCCACCATGGATTGCAAACTCCTCGCAGAAGCTATAATTTTAGGCATTTTAAATTCTGATTTATACACACATGCGATCTATTTGTAATAAAGCATGTATGGTTTTCTGAGACCTCTCATCATACAGATTGTGAAATCCCAATTTAATGTGTTAACCCCCCAATTAAATTGAACAAGAGAACAAATGTCTAAAAGCGCAGTCTGCGTGAACAAATGTTTTGGTTGTGGCTTTTGTGAGTATGAGATCTGGGGAGAGCCCTTTTTGTTCTCTGTCACGTTGATGTGATCATCAGTGGAGCAGAACTTGGGCCACATTCATATGAGCTCTCATTAAGCAGCCCATTTGTCTGAGGCCTCATTAATTTGATAAACTCATTTGCTGATAAATGATGACAGGAATTTGACTGGAGAGCTGCATGGACTGAATCATTTCATATTTTTTATTGTGTCTTCAGTTCCTGGCATGATCTGTCCTGTGGGTTTCATGTGTACATACAGTACGTGTCCTTTGTTCTCATATGTAGTTTTAAATAAAAAAATAGAAGTTGTCTTGATCGAAAATAAATTAAATGATTACTGTACTTTTAAAAAGGTAGCACATAAAAAATATATATATATTTATATAGATTGATCTACAGTATATCTATATACATATAGATATAGAGAGAGAGCGAGAAAATGGGGAAGCAGTACACCATTCCTTTAGTGCAAAAAAAGTTGTTTTTAATGGCCCACTGTGTGACTTTTTAAGTCTGTGTGTGAGCCAAAACATCACAATGAGCCATTAAAAACAATATACATACCATATATACTCGTGTATAAGCCGAGATTTTCAGCCCATTTTTTACTGCTGAAAGTCCCCCTCTCGGCTTATACTCGGATCATACTCACCCCTCCACCGGCGCGTCTCTGCAGCCCCCCTGCTCTCATGATCTCCGGCTCCTTCCTGCAGCGGTCACATGGTACCGCTCATTAAAGTCATGAATATACACATATTCATGACTTTAATGAGCGGTACCACGTGACCGCTGTAGGAAGGAAGAGCTGCGCAGGCCGCCGGAAGAAGAGGAGAGGCTGCAGAGACGCGCTGGCGGAGGGGTGAGTATAGCGATATTTACCTGTCCCCGGACCACCGCTGCGCTGCTCCCTCGTCCGACTCCTCTGGCTGTGAATGTTCAGGCAGAGGGCGCAATGGCGCCGCGCCCCCTGCCTGATCGTTCACTGCCGAGGACCCGGAAGACGGAGCAGCGCGCAGAGGTGGACCGGTCCGGTGACAGGTAAATATCTCAGGTGCCGGGGTCCTGAGCGAGCGGTGACACCGGCACCTGTCCCCCATAGCGCGCCGGTGTCACCGCCTGCTCAGGACATCGGCACCTGGCCCCCAGCGACGAGAGGTGAGTATGTCATTTTTTTTGCAGCATTGCGGCAGCATAAGGGACCTATACTATGGGGCATAATCTGTGGAGCATATGGGGGCATAATCTGTGCAGCATTTGGGGGCATAATCTGTGGAGCATCATATGGGGCATAATCTATGGAGCATATGGGAGCATAATCATTTTTCACCCTAGGCTTATACGCGAGTCAATAAGTATTCCCAGTTTTTTGTCGCAAAATTAGGGGGGTCGGCTTATACACGGGTCGGCTTATACATGAGTATATACGGTGTGTGTGTGTATATATATATATATATATATATATATATATATATATGTATATACATACATACATACACACACACACACACACACACATACGAAACAAAAAGTGTTTAGTCAGCCACCAATTTTGTAAGTTCTCCCACTTTAAAAGATGAGAGAGGCCTGTAATTGACATCATAGGTAGACCACAACTGAGAGTCAAAATGAGAAAACAATTCCAGAAAATCACCTTGTCTGATTTGGCAAGATTTATTTTGCAAGTTATGACGGAAAATAAGTATTTGGTCATTAACAAAAGTTCATCTCAATATTTTGTTATATCCTTTGTTGGCAATGACAGAGGTCAAACGTTTATTATTCACTGATACCTAGCATAGATCCAGAGCGTTGTGTGTAATGACATTACAGCACAGCTCTCCTCGCCCAATACTTATGACAGTGAAGATCTAAGTGTGATAAGGTTGGACACATCACTCTTACCAAATTACACTGAAAAGGCCAGCTCTGATCTTCTCTATGGGAGTTAACTTTTTACCCCTGCATGATTCCTTCTTAGGGTATGTGCACACGGTCAGTAATCGGCAGCGCTTTGGAGGCAGCACATGTCCGCTGCGTCCAAAGCGCTACCGGCTTTGGAGCGCAGGTGATTCCACATGTGTTCATTGCACCGTGCTGATTCACCGCGTCCTATACATTGTAAGGGTGATATTTATCTTTTGGAAACTTGTCTCTGCAAAATAGTTTGATACGCTGCGGTCTGGGAGGACACACAACATGTCCATCTCCGCAGGTAAGCTGCGGGCTTCCGTGCACGCATAGTAGACATGGGATTCTTGGAATCCCATCCACTTTGCTGTAACATCTGGATGCTGTGGATGTACGCAGCATTTACTGACTGTGGGAACATACCCTTATAATTGGGCAACGTTATACAGGAGAAAAAGTAAACGGTCACAAAGAAGAATCTCTGTTAATGCCCCCTTGGTTGAAGGGGAAATTGACATATTAGAAGCCCTACAATCTCTACAAAGGTGAGAGAAACCTTTATCATATGGTAGTTGGCATAACATGCCATAAGTGGTGAAAGGTCCTCTTTAAATGAACTACAGGCACACAGCCGTTTAAGGCCTCAATAATGTGTCTCTGTTTCTGTGCGCTGCTCTGAGAGTAAATTTCAAGACCCATAGACTTGCTATTGAGCCCATACAGAAGCTGCCCATTTCAGAACACTGTTTTGACCTGGGGGGACCCGATCTCCCCCCTCCCCCCTCCGATCAGCAACACATACCACACCTTATGATATATACAACTTGATCGTTATTTGAATAACTGTTGTCTTACTACCCCCTCCACCTGAAAAAAAAAAACACAAGGTGTTTACCACTAGGGTTTTTCCCTTGTTTTTTAACTTGGTGCCAACTGCCTGTTGTCAAGTGTAATCCATCACAAGTAGCAGTGATGTCAGGATAGAGTACAGGAGGGGATGGTGGATGTTTTGTCGGCCCACTCCAGTGCTGTTGCCTAACTGCATAGTAACCTAGCAGAGAGGTGGGCTATCAGAGCAGAGCAGGTAATGTATTGTACTGTTCCATCTGCAATGCAGGCTTTCTATAAGATGGAGGATGCTTGCAAATATTATGCTATAGTTATACAAAAATCTATAAATTCTCTTCAATCAGTTTCTGTGATCTTTAATTTTCATCAAGCCATAATTGAGTAGATCTGCACCTTCCTGTTGGTACTAAATAGGGTACAGTGTCTTGGCCTAAGGATTTAATGCAGGAAGACACAACGTCTTCAGAAAAGCTAGAATTGCACAAGTAGAGCACATGAAATTGGTGCCAACATGTCTGATAGAAGACATCAAAGGAAGGCCGTCCACCTCATGCTGTTCATCCACCGCTGACCTCTGGAGCTGATCCATTTCACAAGTCCTTTGGATGCTGAACCTTATACCACACTTTGTGTTTAGCTGATGTATTGTAGCATGAATATAATGTTATGCATTAGGGAAATATAACATTAGAGGTGTCTACAAATGCTGGTAAAACAAAGCGAGTGATTTTGCATGACACCTCTTGGCAATGCATTACATGTCCCCAGATGTTTGAGGCATCCACATGAGTACATCAGCCGCAGGAAGTGCAGTTTTGCGGTCATATTGGTTGGTACATTTACTTTTGTAAAATAAATTGTCTGATTTCATCCGAGCAGTGAAAACACACATTACTTGGTTGGTAAACAAGCGGGCGTGATGGATGAGCTGTACCAGGAGCCAATAAGCAAACCAGCTCTATTACATACTTTCTAAAAACTGTACAATTGTAAAGACATTTTATGATCCAGGAACGGGCTACTTACTGAGAAAAGTCTTAAATCATTATGGCTTTTATTTGTGTAATATTCCCTACTTTCCCTTAATTCACTTTCCCTGACAGTTATGGACATGTTCCCTAATAGCTCTGGCATTTACAGATAAGACGGCTTGTAAACAGATTAACTTTTTTTAAATAGGCAGCAATTTCATCCACAATAATGTACCAATTCATAAACTACCCATTGCTACCAAAAATCTGAAAACAAGATAAATGACCTTTTGTATAATGCCTACTATTAGGCTGACTTGATGTCCCTGTGTTCACCAAGATAAGCCCCTTGTATTATTGCACTGTAATAAAATGAGCTCATGTTTTAGCACTACAGATAAAGGAAACATTGGGTATATTTAATACTCGGGCTCACAACACTTAATGCCCGTAGCCTCCATAAATATAGCACCCGCTTGCCTGTAAAACAAATATTTCCAAGTAATATTTTAATGTAGATTGCTTATAAAAAGAAAAAAAGGAAATTAGGCGATTGGAGTTCAATTTGTAGCGTGTTATTAACCATTTCCACTTGACTAGATCGGTAAGAGGATAATGGATGAGGGTTTTATTATAGCATTCTCTGTAAAATGAAGTGGAATCTGAGATAAGGAGATACAACTAATGAACACTGTGTAGGGAAACATTCATTTGAGCTTCCAGGTCTATGTTATCTCACGTTTATGAGAAGTTGGATATTTTTTTCTTAGTATTAGCAATTCGCACATTAGAAAGCATGTGCCTCGCATGCGGTTCTAGAGAACACTCCTGTTGCAGCAGTGTTCGCTGCATTTTATTTCAGGTTTCCTAAAAATCAAACTGTATTAACTCTTGAAAGTTTAAAATCAGAACTCATTAACTTTATTGTGAGGGGTTTGCTTATGTATGCTTAAAGGGATACTCCAAAATTTTGACATTTCTAGACTTTCTGCAGGATGTCCCATGGATTTCTCACCTGGGGGACCCCATCTCTAAAATAGTGGTTATTCCTGGTGAGGCAACCAACTTATCCAGACAGATTAAATGGAGATGGTTTTGCATGTTTGAAGTTCTCTATTCACATCTATGGCAATCATGTAAAGATCTCAACATTCCCTCAATAGCGAAAACATGTTTGACCACAGTGGTGCCTTTTTACATGGCAACATTCTCCAAATGCTCCATGACCTGGTTACCAGACAAATTGTTTTGGCAGTGTGATTCAGGGGGTGGTAAGGTAATTTAAAAAAGCAAAGTAATTTGGCTCACCCCAAATGCTTTACATACGGCATCAGCAAACCGAGCAAGGACTCGTCTCCACCAGACGTAACAGATGAATGCTTGAAAAAGGAATGTCCAGCTCCAGAATTAAATTAGATTACCCATTCTGGACTACCTAAAGGAAAAGCCTTGGAAGGTCTGGACGTGTTTCGAACACTGTGTTCATAGACTCAGATTTAAGATGGATGGATGGATATAGCAGCCATGTCATGAATATTTTAATGGATTTTCAATAAAATAAGCTGGACATTCCTTTTTCAAGGTAATTTAATATATGAGTGCTGTGGAGTCAGAGTCTGAGTTGGTGCCCATTTTGGTAGAGTTGGTGTTGGTATAAAAGGGACCGACTTCTAAAATATATAATAAATTGGGTTCAGTGCAGGATGTGCTGTAAATGTTTTCATAATAATTTGGGAAAGTTGTGACATGTCCTATAAATGTATTTTCTGTTCCTGATCTAAGGATCTCGGCTTTTATCTGAGATGAATCTGTGCTGCACTTTTTGAGGTAGTGCTGTCGAGTTGAAATTGTGGAGTCGGTGGTTTTGCTCCACAGCCCTGTTATTTATCAGTCACTCTTTGTGCTATCGAATTCAGAAATTCCTGATTGTCGTCTCCAGTACTGAAGCTTTTTAATTTCTTGCTCTAACGCAGCAGTGGGGAACCCAAAGCTGATTCCTGGGCACTGCAGTGCTCAGGCCTGTGGCCTCATTTTGCCAAACAACTGCCCTTTAATTCCTCCTTACACTGCTAGCATGCGCACACAGTATTCACATGCAGAGTAATGTACATCTGTGTTTGATACAACTTCATGCCACAAGTTCTTTACAAAACGTATTGCAGAGATGTCCCAGACTGTATCTCAGACCGCCGTAAGCCTGGCAAAACAGTTGCAAGTAGCAACATCATTGTTACCGCCCATCATCACAGCCTTACCAACGAGAAGTAGCTTCGGCCATCACATTAGTGTTGAGTTAAATGTTTGACCAAATATAGAAGAATTATTTTCAAGTTGATAATTTTGTACGGTTCCCAAAGGATGGTATAAATATCCAAATGGCCCTTGGCAGAAAAAAAATGGTTCCCCACCCCTGCCCTAAAGTATAAAGCTACAAGTTTTTATGCAGGCTAAATCTAAAGGAACCTGGAATTTTTGTTTTTTCACAGCCAGATATTTTTATTTTTTGTGGTATTATCGACAGTGTAGATAGATAATGTCTCAAACTCTTGTTCTCATATAAAAAGTAACCAATGAATCCCCCCCCATAGACTCTTAAACCACACATCACTTCCGTCGATAAGAGATCTCTTCCAGCTACTTTCAGATTAATGTCTTCAGTGATCTGTATGTTGGGATAGCTAAAGAGATCCAGATAAACTGTGCGGGGACTCCAGCAACAACACATGTAGATTTGTTGAAAACATAACTTTTTAATTATAGCATAATAAAAACATCTTCAAGTTATGCTCATGTTTAAAAATACTCCTATGAGTTGTGTGTTTCGATGCCATATGAACTCTTACTCGTAGCTAAAGTACAAATGACTGGAAAACTCTTAAGTATTAGGCTAATTAGAGGTGGTGCATTATGCAAATATTCCCATACCGCATCTAAAATCTAATTTATTCTGGCTTTTGTTATTTATACAATTGTTTTGAACAAATGCACATACATAATCTGTAAGAAAAATAAATCAATAATTAAACAAGAGTAGTTAAAATATTTTCATTAGACAATCCAGTTGTATAAAATATTAACTTTTTTTTACCTAGACCTCGGACCTTCATCAGAAGACAACGGATTGCAATAGATGTGGAGTTCCCAGGAGATGTAGGGCAGAGAAATAGCGATGCCACGGCATGTGCGACTAGCATCGCTGTTTCTCTGTTCTGTATCTCCTGGGAACTCTTATCTACAGCAATCCATTGCTTTCTGATGAAGGTCCAAGGATTAGGACTGAAACGTTAGTATTTTGTGCAACTAGCTCGCCTAATTAAAATATTTTCACTATTCAACTTCTGAGTGCCAGGTTTTTTATATATTTGTGTGTATATATGTGTATATGTATGTATATATAAATATGTATATGTATGTACATATATATGTGTGTTATTACATCATTACAATTAATATATATATATAAATACATATATATTTATTATATATAAATATACATATAGGATATTTCCTGCTAATTGTAAACCGTGTAGTAAAAATCCTTACGTTATAATTTTGTTTTCCCTTATTTTAAAAAAAAAAATGTTTATAAAGTGTGTAAAAAAAAATATGATGGACTATGATTTTATGTGCTTAGGTTGGGATGGTTTATGGCTATGGATTTTTTTTTGTATTTTTTCCTTCCTTGGTTAATCCAAGATTGGTTGCTAATGGCACTATAACAATTCATGAGACTTTGGCCTGACGTTCGCTATTTAGTTGCTGAGTAGCTTTCACGCCTTGAAGTTTCTACCATTAGCAACTATTATTTCACAAAAACTGTTTGCTGAATAAGTGACAAATGTGTCAATACTCAGGGTATGCGCACACATGGAGAATTTGCAGCAGATTTTTCTGCACCCAAACCAGACTGTTGGTAGGTAAAATGCTGTGTAAAACACGCACATTTGTGTTTTTTATGTGTGCTTTTGCTTCATTTTTACTTGCATTTTTCCCATTGGTTTGAAACACAAAAACACTGAAACAATTGAAATACTACAGATTTGGAAAAAAAGATGCTTTGGCTGAAATCGGCAAGGAAAAAAATAAGCAACATGTGCATGAGACTTCAGAAATCTCATGCACTTTGCTGGTTCTGTAAAATGCAACATTTTTTTACCCTTGGAAAACTCATGATCATATTGCAGCAAAAACTCAGCGTGTGAACAAGCCTGAGGGTACTACCGCAAGGCTCCCCACTATCACAACAGTATACGAATATGTGACCATCACTCCATTCAAATTCCTCCTGGATGGAGGCCAGACACATTTGTTCTTGGTGGGTGTCCCTGCAACTATGCATCTATTACTAGCGTGTGAATAGGTAAAAAGCTTGAGTATTGTTTTCCTTAGGATAACTGCTTTTACTGGGGATTTCAACAAAATACATATATCACCTAATGAAAGATTAGTTGATAAATGTGTGATTGCTGAGTCTGCCGCTAATCACAAGAAAGTGTGTCCTAATTCCCATTTCTCCACAGCTTAGTGGGGCTTGAATGAAGTAGCAAATTGCATATCCTGTGTTCCAGTAATTTCAAGTCTCCGCACTTTGCTTTATCGTAGCGCGCTAATGCTGCTGTTTATACCGGTGGTAAGGTTTTGGTCAAGAGATTTGGTTCATGTTTGCAATATGTTTTGTGGATGTTAACAATGCAAATGCAAGATTCCTGTAGAGGGATTTATGGCATTTATTTTGGAAACCCAGCCAGGCCATGTCATAACCACCCTCTGTGAGAGGTGGTATATAAGGACAGACATATCTGATGATTTATTTCCAAATTTGTGGGAACCTTCTGGAATCACTTTACTCTACTAAGCTTTTCAGTAGGAACAGGAGGAGTTTTATTTATTGACTTTCAGTGTTCCATTATTTATGGATATGTAGATATTACCAGTATTTCATTCCAAGTATAGAATCATAGAATGGTAGAGTTGGAAGGGACTTCCTGGGCCATCTGGTCCAACCCCCTGCTCAAAGCAGGATTCTCTAAATCATCCCAGACAGATGTCTGTCCAGCCTCTGTTTGAAGACTTCCATTGATGGAGAACTTACCACCTCTCGTGGCAGCCTGTTCCACTCATTGATCACCCTAACTGTCAAAAAGTTTTTTCTAATATCTAATTTGTGTCTCCTCCCATTCAGTTTCATCCCATTGCTTCTAGTCTTTCCTTGTGCAAATGAGAATAAAGATGATCCTTCTAAAATGTGACAGTCCTTGAGATATTTGTAGACAGCTATTAAGTCTCCTCTCAGTCTTCTTTTTTGCAAGCTAAACATTCCCAAATCCTGCAACCGTTCCTCATAGGACATGGTTTGCAGACCGGTCACCATTCTGGTGGCTCTTCTCTGAACTTGCTCCAGTTAGTTGATGTCTTTTTTAAAATGTGGTGCCCAAAACTGGACACAGTATTCCAGATGAGGTCTGACCAAAGAGGAGTAGAGGGCAATAATGACCTCACGTGATCTAGACTGTATGCTTCTGTTGATACATCCTAGAATTGTATTTGCCTTTTTTGCTGCTGCATCACACTGTTGACTCATGTTCAGTCTGTGATCAATTAGTATACCCAAGTCTTTTTCAGATGTGCTGTTACTTAGCCCTATTCCTCCCATTTTGTATATGCTTTTTTCATTTTTGTTGCCCAGATGTAGTACTTTGCATTTTTCCCTGTTAAAAACCATTCTGTTAGTTGCTGCCCACTGTTCCAGTTTATTTATATCTTTTTGAATCCTCTCTCTCTCTTCTCTAGTATTAGCAACCCCTCCTAGCTTTGTGTCATCAGCAAATTTGATCAGTTTACCCTCAATTCCTTCATCTAAATCATTGATAAAGATGTTGAACAATACAGGGCCCAAAACAGAGCCTTGTGGTACCCCACTTGAGACATTCTTCCAACTGGATGTGCAGCCATTTACGACCACTCTTTGAGTCCAATCACTAAGCCAGTTATGAATCCACCTAACAGTTGCCTTGTCCATTCCATACTTAGTCATTTTTTCAATAAGGATTGTGTGAGATACTTTGTCAAATGCTTTGCTGAAGTCAAGATATACTATATCTACAGCATTTCCTGATCCACCCAGTCAGTGATTCTGTGATAGAAGGAAATTAAGTTAGTCTGACATGACTTATTAGTTACAAACCCATGCTGACTCTGTTTAATCACTTCATTCTTATGCAGGTACTTACATACATGTTCTTTAATAATTTGTTCAAAGATCTTTCCTGGTATAGAAGTCAGACTCACCGGCCTGTAGTTCCCTGGGTCCACCTTCTTCCCCTTTTTGAAGATAGGAACAACATTTGCTCTTCTCCAGTCTTCTGGGACTTCTCCTGTTCTCCAATAATTTTCAAAGATTATGGACAGTGGTTCAAGAATTTATTCTGCTATCTCCTTCAGTACTCTGGGGTGTAATTCATCTGGACCTGGAGACTTGAATTCATTTAGGTTAGCTAAGTGTTTCCTCACTGTCTTTCTGTTTATAGATATCCTGGATTCTTCTATTCCTTTAATAGGACAGTGAAGATCAGTTGATGTTACATTTCCTTTCTGAGAGAAAACAGATGTAAAATAGGAATTTAAAAGTTCAGCCTTCTCAATATCCTTTCTTACCATTTCATCATTTTCATCCTGTAAAAATCCTATAGCATCTTTGACTTTTTTTTTACTTTTGACGTATCCCCAAAATCCTTTTTTGTTGCTTTTGACATCTCTTGCAAGCCTTAATTCATTGTCAGCTTTAGATAATCTGATTTGTGCCCTGCAGGTTCTGCAGATGGCATTATATTCTTCTTTAGATATGCCTCCCTCTTTCCATTTGATAAACATTTCTTTCTTCCTTTTTAGCATGTGTTTAAGTTCTGTGTTCATCCATCCTGGTTTCCTTAAATGCTTCCCATTCTTCCCTCTTTTCAGAATTGTTAACGATTGTGCTTTGAGAATCTCATTTTTCAAGATTTCCCATCCTTCCTGTACATTTTTGTCCTTAAGGATATCCAGCCATTGGATCCCTCCAATTCTCTTTCTGAGTCCTTTAAAATCTGCCTTTCTGAAATCTAACCTTGACGTCTGAGTCTTCATAGGTCTTCCTCCTCTTGTTATCCAAAATTCTAAAATAGCATGGTCACTACCTCCTAGGGTCCCAGCCACTCTTACCTCCTCAACCATTTCCTCCCTGTTTATAAGGATTAGATCCAAGGTAGCAGATCCCCTTGTTTTCTCCCCTACCTTTTGAAAGATAAAGTTGTCAGCAAGAGAGGATAAGAATTTCCTTGACCTGTTAGTTTTGCCTGAGAGAGATTCCCAACAAATGTCTGGATAGTTGAAATCTCCCATGACCACTATGTCATATTTTTTGGAGAACTTGGCCATTTGATGCATAAAGAGTTCATCCATATCTTCAGCTTGCATAGGTGGCCTGTAGTAAATGCCTACAATGGTGTCCTTTCCATTGTTCTGTCCTTGTATTCTTACCCAAACAGTTTCCACAGAACTCCCAGTCTCTGAAGCATCAATCTCTGTGCAGATATACGCTTTTCTAACATACAATGCGACACCTCCTCCTCGTTTATCAAGTCTGTTTCTTGCAAATAAGTTGTATCCTTCTAGCCTTGTATTCCAATCATGTGTATCGTCCCACCAAGTTTCAGTGATTCCAATGACATCATACTTCTTCTCCTGCGTTAGTAGTTCCAATTCTCCTTGTTTGTTGCCCATGCTTTGTGCATTTGTATAAAAACAATTTAGTTTGTGATTGGTTTCTCTTCCTCCAATATTTTTATTATTTAGATTGTTTTGTCTTCGTTCTTCCTTTCCATTTCTAATAGCCGAGTTCTCAATAGCATTTGTCAGATGTATGGCTTTTTCTGGCGTTTTGCTTCCCTTCCCATATTGTTCTAGTTTAAAGCTCTCCTGATGAGTGTAGCAAGGCGACTTCCAAATACATGTTTTCCAGTCTTCGTAAGGTGCACCCCATCTCTAGCAAGTAGTCCATCGTATAGGTAATTCACTCCGTGATCCAGAAATCCAAATCCTTGCTGACGGCACCATCGACGTAGCCAGTTGTTCACCTGCAGAATCTTATTCCACCTCCTTGTTCCATGGACATCCACTGGGAGGATGGATGAGAAGACCACCTGCGCACCAAGTTCTTTCACTTTCTTGCCTAAGTTTTCAAAGTCACTGCAGATGGTTTCCAAGTCACTTCTTGTGGTGTCATTTGTCCCCACATGTATTAGCAGGAATGGGTAGTCATCTTTAGGTTTGAAGAGTCCTGATATCCTGTCAGACACATCTTTAATTTTTGCACCTGGAAGACAGCACATTTCTCTTGAGGTTATATCCGGTCTGCAGATAGCGGCCTCTGTTCCTCTCAACAGGGAATCCCCATAACCACAACTCTCAGTTTCTTCTTTACAACATTTTTCTTTCTCCATTCAGGAGGACTCTGAGGGCTTACAAGGTTGCTCTTTGTGGGCAAAGTCTTATCCTGATGTATTCCTTCATCATTCTCTTGTGTGAGAGCCTGGTACTGGTTCCTGAGCAGTATGGGTGCTGACTGCCTCACGATCCTCCTGCTTCTCTGGGTCACATGCTTCCATTCCTCTGTTTCTTCAGGTGCTCTTCGAATTTCTTCTCTTTCTGCACCATGAAGAGATAATTCTGCTCTGTATTTCTAGAAAAAGTTAGCATGTATCCAAATATTTCTCGGTCCAATCACTAACTGTTTAGAACTCCTCAGAGGATAATTGTGCCCGTCACACACAGCCCTGTGGTGGAGAAGGTGCTACTCCATGATGGACTACCTTCTTAACATATAACTTACTTGTGGTATAGAAGAAAAAGAAGGGAGAAAGCGCACCTTGTGTAGATCAAACCAGACAAGTAGTAAAAGCTCAGTGGTCAAAGAGCTCACCTGAATGGGTTGTGCAGCTGCAGGTACAACACTGAGCAAAGTAGGGCGTCTAATCCAATGGCTGCTGCTCCACACGCTGGACCCTGTCCGGAGATCCAGAAATGTAGAGGATAGAATCCTAGAATGTTAGATTGGATGGGACCTCAGGGGTCATCGTGTCCAACCCCAGCTGAATGCGCAGGATTCACGAAGATACAAGAAAGGTGGTTGGATAAAGCGCTGCCGGGTGTGTATGGATTAAGATGTCACCAAGGAATATCATGGAACTTGGCTTTTATTGAATGCTATGCGTTTCAGCGCTGATCGAGCGCCTTTTTCAGGCAAGTTAGTTGCATGATATTCCTTTGGTGATATCTTAAGCCATATATCGCAGGCAGCGCTTTATCCAGCCACCTTTCTTCTATCCTCTGACTACTTGTGGTATGTTATGTGATTTTGACCACATTTGGGTTCATAGTTTGTGGGACTGTAGGTGAGATCAGCAACTCTTTGCAAAATATAATGGTGAGCAAATATTTATTACATAATGTAGATTCATAGAAAATATGCAATTATCTTATCACTTATTACTACACTATAATCTGCTCATGCAGTTCTGCAGGCTTTATCTTGGCATTTTTTTTTTTTCATTTTCTTTTAACAAGCGCGTAGGTTTGTTACACAAGTGTACCTGTAGGTAAAAGATTGTGTGTTGAAATAGTCATGTGAAATAAGCTATAACTGCATGACCGCAGGTGGGGAGCACAGTGTGCAGTTGGGGGCTGCCAGGCCATGTATTCTTTTCACCCATGTCTGGCTCCCTCATATTTGGTGTTCTTTCCATCATAGTTTTTGAGCTCGAACTCTGAAGAACATATTTGAAGTGGAACATTAATTAAGAATTCTCATTTAGTGTTCTGTACGAAACATGGTAGCCACATGTGTCCCACTAAAGCATGAAAGCCCAAACACCCAGAGCATATTATACCACAATTAATCTTTATTGGTTGTTTAAATAAAAATAAAAAATATCATAAAACTAAGTGCTATTAAATGTGTGGACACAAAGTCTACACTAATACCAGCCAAATATACATCACATAATAGTGCAATTGGTAACCTAGTAAGGATAGAAAGTGACTATTTGCATTATAGTTCACTAATAAATATACATTACATCAGCCATGACATACAACAGTGCAGTTGGTAATCTAATTAGGCTATAAAGTAATTCTTTGCATGTATAATACACTTAATGTTATAATCTTATAGAGCACTACCATGTGTCCCACTGTTGTAACATACCTCCCAACTTTTGAAGACGGGAAAGAGGGAAGAAGGTGCGCCGTGGTAAATTTTAGGCCACACCCCAACCACACCCATTTCACAACTAGTCACACCCATGTCCACACCCCAACCACACTGACTGGTACTGTGGGCACACTGGTACTGAGTAAAGAAAGAAAGAACAGAGAGAGAAAAGAAAACAGAGAGAAAGAAAGAAAAAAAGAAGAAAGAGAACAGAGAGAGAAGAGGGGAAGCAAGAAAGAACAGAGAGAGTAGAGAAAGAAAGAAATAAAGAAAGGGGAAAGAAAGAACAGAGAGAGAAAAAAGAAAGAGGGGAAAGAAAGAAACAGAGACGGAGAAAGAAAGAACAGAGACTGAGAAAGAAAGAGGGGAAAGAAAGAACAGAGACGGAGAAAGAAGAGAGGGAAAGAAAGAACAGAGACGGAGAAAGAAAGAGGGGAAAGAAAGAACAGAGACGGAGAAAGAAAGAGGGGAAAGAAAGAACAGAGACGGAGAAAGAAAGAACGGAGGGAGAAAGAAAGAGCGGAAAAAGAACAGAGAGAGAAAGAAAGATGGGAAAGAAAGAAAGAACCCGAGAGGGAGGGAGAAAGAAAAAGGGGAAAGAAGAACAGAGAGAAAGACGGGAATGAAAGAACAGAGAAAGAAAGAGGGGACAGAAGAAAAGAACAGAGAGAGAAAAAAAGAAAGAGGGGAAAGAGAACAGAGAGGGAGAGAGAAAGAAAGATGGGAAAGAAAGAACAGAGAGAGAAAGATCAGAGAGAAAGAAAGAACAGAGAGAAAGAAAAAGAAAGAACAGAGAGAGAGAGAAAGATCAGAGAAAGAAAGAACAGAGAAAGAAAGATTAATGGGAAAGAACAGAGAGAAAGAAAGAGGGGAAAGAACAGAGAGAAAGAAAAAGAGCAGAGAGAGAAAGAAAGATGGGAAAGAAAGAACAGAGAAAGAAAGAGGGGAAAGAAAGAAAAAGAACAGAGAAAGAAAGTGGAAAGAGAACAGAAAGAAAGGAAAGAAAGAACAGATATAAAGAAAGAACAGAGAGATATAAAGAAAAAGGGGAAAGAAAAAGAACAGATAGAAAGATGGGAAAGAAAGAAAGAAAGAACAGAGAGAATGAAAGAAACAGAGAGAGAAAGAAATAAAGATTCTATAAAGATACTATAGCAGCCCGGCTCCCATTGTAGTGCCCACCTGAGCCTCCCAGTGCAGGACATATCATGATCCGCTCACATGGCCGACATCCCCGATTCCAAGGCGATCCCGCTGTCCGCGCTGTCGGAGGACACAGTGATGGATCTGAAGCATTCCCTGAAGTGCCTCATGGTTCCGTCACAATCTCCTCCCGAAATTACCTCATTTCTGGTCATCTTCCAGCACATCACTTCTGGTGGAACATCACGTGCGAGTTTTAAAGTGCGCCTCCGGGCTCCGGCATGTACTCCTGTGTCCACGGGAAAAGCTCCCGGCCGGGAGAGCGGGGCTGACTCTCAAAATCGGGAGTGTCCTGCTGAATTCGGGATGGTTGGGAGGTATGAATATTCCCCACCATACACCTTGTACACGCACGGCTCTGCACACCTCACACACACACAGTTCCACTTTGTATGCCTCGTACACACACGGCTCCGCTCCGTCCACCTCGCACACACAAGGCTCCACTCAGTATACACATGGCTCCATTCTGTACCACTTGTACACACGCAGCCACGCTTTGTACACACACGACTCCACTCCGTAAACCTTGTACACATGGGGCTTTGCAGCATACACCTCGTACACACGCAGTTCTGCTCCGTACACCTCGTACACACAAGGCTCCACTCCGTACACACACGGCTCTGCTCCACTCTGTACACACACGGCTCAAGCACGGAGCCCTGGCCAAGGCTCAGCTCCGTACACTTGGTACACACAGGGCTCCGTTTTGTACACACAGTACTGCTACATCCACCTCGTACACATGGCTCCGCTCCATAAACCTCGTACACGCGCGGCTCCATGCACCTCGTACACGCTCGGCTCCGTGCACCTCGTACACGCTCGGCTCCGTGCACCTCGTACACGTGCGGCTCGGCTCCGTGCACCTCGTACACGTGCGGCTCGGCTCCGTGCACCTCGTACACGCTCGGCTCCGTGCACCTCGTACACACTCGGCTCCGTGCACCTCGTACACGCTCTGCTCCGTGCACCTCGTACACGCTCTGCTCCGTGCACCTCGTACACGCTCTGCTCCGTGCACCTCGTACACGCGCGGTCGGCTCCGTGCACCTCGTACACGTGCGGCTCGGCGCACCTCGTACACGCACGGTCGGCTCCGTGCACCTCGTACACGCGCGGCTCGGCTCCGTGCACCTCGTACACGCGTGGCTCGGCTCCGTGCACCTCGTACACGCGCGGCTCGGCTCCGTGCACCTCGTACAGGCACACGGCTCCGCTCCATCCAACTCGTACACACAAGGCTCTGCTACATCCAACTCGTACACACAAGGCTCCGCTCCGTACACCTCGTACACACAAGGCTCCGCTCCGTACACCTCGTACACACAAGGCTCCGCTCCGTACACCTCGTACACACTACAGCACTGCTACATCCACCTTGTACACACACTGCTCTGCTCCGTACACCTCGTACACACATGGCTCCGCTCCGTACACCTCATACACACGGCTCTGCTACATCCAACTCGTACACACACGGCTCTGCTCCGTACACCTCGTACACACACGGCTCCGCTCCGTACACCTCGTACACACACGGCTCCGCTCCGTACACCTCGTACACACCTCGTACACACATGGCTCCGCTCCGTACAACTCGCACACACGGCTCCGCTCCGTACACCTCATACACACACAGCACTGCTACATCCACCCTGTTAACCCCTCCTGACCCCACACACGGCTCCGTGCACCTCGTACACGCGCGGCTCGGCTCCGTGCACCTCATACACGTGTGGCTCGGCTCCGTGCACCTCGTACACGCGTGGCTCGGCTCCGTGCACCTCGTACACGCGTGGCTCGGCTCCGTGCACCTCGTACACGCGTGGCTCGGCTCCGTGCACCTCGTACACGCGTGGCTCGGCTCCGTGCACCTCGTACACGCGTGGCTCGGCTCCGTGCACCTCGTACACGCGTGGCTCGGCTCCGTGCACCTCGTACACGCGTGGCTCGGCTCCGTGCACCTCGTACACGCGCGGCTCGGCTCCGTGCACCTCGTATAGGCACACGGCTCCGCTCCATCCAACTCGTACACACAAGGCTTTGCTACATCCAACTCGTACACACAAGGCTCCGCTCCGTACACCTCGCACACACGGCTCCGCTCCGTACACCTCGTACACACACGGCTCCGCTCCGTACACCTCGTACACACACGGCTCCGCTCCGTACACCTCGTACACACAAGGCTCCGCTCCGTACACCTCGTACACACAAGGCTCCGCTCCGTACACCTCGTACACACTACAGCACTGCTACATCCACCTTGTACACACACTGCTCCGCTCCGTACACCTCGTACACACATGGCTCCGCTCCGTACACCTCATACACACGGCTCCGCTCCGTACACCTCGTACACACACGGCTCTGCTACATCCAACTCGTACACACAAGGCTCCGCTCCCTACACCTCGTACACACTACAGCACTGCTACATACACTTCGTACACACACGGCTCCGCTCCGTACACCTCGTACACACGGCTCCGCTCCGTACACCTCGTACACACGGCTCCGCTCCGTACACCTCGTACACACACGGCTCCGCTCCGTACACCTCGTACACACACGGCTCCGCTCCGTACACCTCGTAACACACAGCTCCGCTCCGTACACCTCGTACACACACGGCTCCGCTCCGTACACCTCGTACACACACGGCTCCGCTCCGTACACCTCGTACACACACGGCTCCGCTCCGTACACCTCGTACACACACGGCTCCGCTTCGTACACCTCGTACACACATGGCTCCGCTCCGTACACCTCGCACACACGGCTCCGCTCCGTACACCTCATACACACACAGCACTGCTACATCCACCCTGTTAACCCCTCCTGACCCCACACATAGTAAACTTCACCTCATCCAGCACCATGACAACCAGCACGCAGAGTCCGAGGACACTGATCATGTGACCCCTGACTCCTCCCTCCTGTGACCTCATCACAGGTCCTGTGGGCACAGAAGAGTACAGCATAGCAGCGTCATTGCTCTGCTGTGAGAGGCTGAGGTTTAGAGATAGGGAGGGCGAGGATGGGGGGCAGCTTATCTCACTGCGGGACACATACCATCCCGGCCAGGACAGCGGGTGGGAGGGTCTAAATCGGGACTGTCCCGCTCAATTCGGGACAGTTGGGAGGTATGGTTGTAAGCTAAAATGCCACTATAATGTCCCCCTCTTTGGGCTCTATTCTTGTAATACCTTCCATTTGTGAGTTTCTATTGTCTTATTGCATTTTTTTTGTCCATTAATATCTTAGTTTATCAAGATTTGAGACAAAACAGCAAGTTAAGACCGTCTGAAATATTTACGGGCTTGAGTTTCTAGGTGCCTTCATCCAGGACAAATTTACGCAATGAAATAGGAATTTTGCTTGCTGTAAATCTGTCTTGCCACATAAGCTTTCATAGAAATAGCTTTTCCCATCTAGGGCTACATCAATTTGCCATTCTCTGCTTCATGTATCAAATGGCGTTCTAAGAAAATATCAATATCATTGGTTAATATAAATGAAATTAATTTTTAAAGCCAGACTAAAGGTTGACACCTGAAAAATTGCATTGCCTTGCAGAAGAAGCATTTCTGTCCTCTTGTGAAATTTCAGGTCAAGAGGTCAAGTAATTTTCCCAGTCTTCAATGGGATCTAGTGAAATATGAACTTCATTGTCACCCAGCCCCACAGTGATAAGATAAAATGAGCTGATACATCATTTGCTGGAGTGTTATCTCCTCCGGTAATCGGGAGAGAAGACATCAGATGTGGCAAACTACCAACCAGTCCACGTTACATGCCTAATAACATCCAGCTCTATGCATCGTTCACTGTATCGACTTTAATCTCTCACAGTTAATAACTGTACATTTCTTTATTTCAGTTTCATTCCATTATTTGATGCTCTATCTCAAGCAATAGATATTAACTCTTTTGTCTTTATGCCGAGTGTGTTGTATTAATAAAAGAGGATCTATCACCAGTGGTTGTAATTTTTACCTTATATAATAGGGGGTAGCCCAAGACTGATGATTTTACTAAACATAAGTTAGTGGCAGAAGTGCTGCTGTTGATGCTCCCCGGAAGGGTGCGACTTTCTACCAAAGTTGGGTCTGGTCTTCCAGTTTGTTGGATCCTGGCATGCATGTACGGGATCCCTCAATTCTTCGGAGTCGCTCTCTCAGTGAAGGAGTGAGAGCTCGCTCTTTGTGTTAAAGGGAATCTGTCACCCCTGGACGATTTTAAGCTATTACTATGGGCATACAGGTATAGAATGGTTAAACCAGACTTTCCTCTATGCCTCATAGCTGCGGTGTAGACCTTGAGAAATTCATTTACAAGGTTATATGCTAATGATTTCTTCCAGGCTTCGGAGCTTGCATTGCTTGGAAAAAATCACTGCCTCCTGACTTCATTATAATTGCGCCCCCTCCTATCAGCGTCACACTGACCTGTTTGGCGCTGTAATGCTGTGCGTGCACTATGCACGCGTGAGGTTACGTGGACCCGGTCAGCCCTCCTATGGGCAGTGTCTGCAGAAGAGTAGTGCAGACTGCCCATAGCACATGCGCGGGATTACAGTGCCGAACTGGTCAGTATGACACTCATGGGAGGGATGTGCCATTATAATGAGGTCAGGAGGCAGTGGTTTCTACCAGGTACTGCACGCCATGGAGCCTAGAAAAAATCATTAGCATATAACATAAATGAATGTCTCAAGATCTACACCGCAGCTGTGAGGCATACAGGTAAGACTGGTTTACCACTCTGTTATCCGTATGCCCATAGTAATAGATCAAAATCCTCCAGGGGTGACAGATTCCCTCTAATCTAACTCGGTTATTCACGGTAATATTACAGCAGTTACTGTTTGCAATTTAATAAAGTACACAGCAGCATTGAATTAGTGTAAAGAGAGAGCGTAATGCCATGGAGGTTAGTAGCAACAACTTCGGGCCTGACTTTGGTTGATAGTCAGGCCCTTTTGGGGGACATTAGGGTCATAAATGAGTTGTTTTGACATGAAATTTATATTTAATACAATCACCAGTTAGGGGTTGCCCATTCATTTAGTAAATAAAAATGGCAGACCCCAATACGTGATAGGTACTCTGTAAAAGTAGGCCGTTACATATTAGTCTAAACAACACAGAAGTAGACAGTGATTGAGCCCTTTTCTCTTGTCAAGTTGCTTTTGGATAATCACCCAAATAATGAGTTTTACCCCTCCACGCAGTAGTGGAGCTCTTGTTGACTTTGGACTCTGTCCTGCAAAGTGCTAGTCACCCTCCCTTTGCTCCCTCTTTGCACCAGTCTTGCAAACTTAAGCCTCAATTCATTTAGACTGACGTTTCATATGCCGTTCTTAATGATTGGTGCGCAGGAATATGATGTGCCAAATTTGCATGCCACTTAATGAATTTGTCGCACCTTACCCATGACCTGTCCTTTGCCAGGAATGTTACTCCAGTCTTTGCGACTTTTGCTGGATTTGTCAGATGGATGTCGTCACTCCCCATCTCGCCACCTCCTACTGTGGCTGTGATGGTGGAAAGTGTCTTGAAACTGCCAAAAGTCGCCAAAAAAAATGTACATCTTTTCATTGCTTTTTATACGGACATAAACGATTTGATCAAGTCCTTTATCTCATGGAAGGTTTTTCCGATCATTGTGAGACCCCGATTCTCTCTGCTATCCTGTTCTGCTTATTCCTATTCTACGCCATTCCTCACATGCTGTGTCTGTAAATCTTGCCATTAACTACAGAAATTCTATCAGCATTTTATTACTAAAGATAGCATGAGTTATATAATGTATCCAAGCCAGTAGGGTGCTACCGGGAGGTGGGGGGCAGAGGGGCCGGAGCTACGTTACTTTTAACTATATCAGCGCACCGATACAGTTAAACTCTACGGGAGACACGATCTGATCTCCCTACACTGCCGCTATGGGGCCTGTGAGCATCACCCATCCCCTATGGGGCCTGTGAGCATCACCCATCCCGCAAGTTCAGCTGTTAGGCAATCCCTGCATGTGTTGCGGCTGTCGAACAGCTCCGAGACATGCAGCCGCGGGGACTCGAACATGTTATCCAGCACGCTGGACACTCGGTTAGATTCCGAATATGGTTGGATAACAGCTCATCACTAGCGCACATACAGTATGTAGCATTTAGTTCTTTTGCGTTTGTCAGATGTAATGTTTTCGTGATAGCGTCAGATTCATTATTCAGTGTGTCAGAGCCATGCCTGTGGGTACAGTGTTATGATAAAAGATAACTGCACAAAGAGGGTTAATCTTGCTTTTGTGTAGCACAGTTCGTCTCTTGACGTGCAAGTGCCAGCGTGGTCACTTTGGTGGCAGGGTGCCCTAGCTACCTAAGCCCCCAGTTCCAATGTTGCCTCGGGAATGGTACACGTTACCAGATACTATTGATATGTTGCCCATGGAAATGTTCCTGTGTTTCTTGCATATTGGATAATATTAGAACTTCCATGGAAATGAACTGCTTGTACGTAGTGACAGAGCTTCTCTGAAACCTCACATATAAATCAGCCTTGCATGACTCTATGGCTGTGTTTATCCCAGCTGATAATGTCGGAGGATAGGCGGTCATGGTAACCACCACCACTTTCTAAGGTGCCGTCCTACATAAGACAATCTTGCATCTAATCCAATTTTAATTGAACTCGAGGGGCTTTGAAGTGCTGCTGCAGACCAGGGCGATGGTGGAGCGAGACCTCTCTTCAAGATAATCTGTTTTGATAGGATCAACATTTATTTTTTGAGGTATCAGATGATTGGTTCTTTCCACCAAAGTGAACGTCAATAGTAGCCCATGGTGTGCACAGATGAGGATGCCGTCCACTGTGCGGTCTCGGTGTTGTACGTGTGCTGTTTTTTGTGTGTACTTGTGTTGTTGTGGTATTGTAATTGACATTTACTGTACTGTTCTTACATATTTGTATTGAAGGCTATACCCATCTTAACAATCAATATATCTCTATGGCTTGAACGCCTTACCTTCCAAATAGATGGGCAAAATTAGGACAGTGTGACCGCAGGACTGTAGTCTGTAACCATGGAAACACTTAGCTCTGCATAGAGGCTGTGTACATAAGAGCTATAATATGTTTAGTAAAAAAAAAACCTGTTTGCATAGTTGCTTCATTTTTTATTCCTTAGCACAATAAAAACATATTATGAAGGTGCCACATAGCTGTTAATATCTGTCCTTTCTTGAGCAGAGACTCTGTTGCCATTGTTCTAGCATAGGCACTCCTAAAAAGCTTACCGAGGCGTTGGAAGGTTTGTTTGGGTATCCGTAAATATCCGCAATCACACTAATAGAAAATAAAAAATAGAATTTTCACTGAATTTCTTCTATACTTATTGTGACAGTGGGGTGAATTCAATTTTCATATTGTCAAAATATTAAAGTATATGTAATTATTCAGCATTTACATTGGTTGACTACCTTCTTGAATCTTTTTTTGTTTCTATGCTTATGTCAGCGTCTAGTGAATCAAATGCACATGGACTTAATAGATGTCCATCTTGTATCACTTTATAATAAGTTTGTGATTTCACAATTGATGACATTATCAGCCTGATAGGTTCACAATATGAGATCGGTGGTGGTCTGATAAGTGAATGGGGGATAAGAGCAGTACTTGTCAGTGGTCACTCAGCACATATGGGGCTGCTGTGTTCTGCTCCATACGTGGCCACTGCCGAACCAGATTTCAGCTGTCGGTGGAGGCATCCAGTAACGATACCGGGCGTCTCCACCCACTGATTCCATATTAATGACCATTCTAGAGTTAGATCCCAGAAAGCCACCTTTAAGTCCAACATTCTGTACTTATTAGTGTCATAAATATAATTTTATAGGGGGCTGAAGGTACAGATACAGGGCTCACAATAAGCTACTTCACTTGAGACATCCGCCACTATATGGATGTACAGTGTACTGCTTAATTGTCAAGTTCAGTATGTAAGCAGTTGTAGGAATCTCCCCTAGAGCTGGCGGTAGAGACTTACACTGTAATATTTTAAAAGTTAGGTGTGTTAAGGGAGTCTGGAGCCCTGTATCTGGTAAATGTAGAACCCAAGGCAGGTAAGACTTGTTTGGGTTAAACAATTAAATAGTTTCACTTGTAGTCAGTAATATATTATGTTTAAACCTGTTTAATAAAAAAATATATATATACACTACCGGTCAAAAGTTTAGGGTCACTTAGAAATTTCCTTATTTTTGAAAGAAAAGCAGTTTTTTTTCCAATGAAGCTAACATTAAATGATTCAGAAATACACTCTATACAGTGTTAATGTGGTAAATGACTATTCTAGCGGCAAACGTCTAGTTTGTAATGCAATATCTTCATAGGTGTATAGAGGCCCATTTCCAACAACCATCACTCCAGTGTATTTATGGTATTTTGTGTTCGCTAACTGTGTAAGAAGGCTAATAGATGGTTAAAATACCCTTTAAAACCCTTGTGCAAGTATGTTAACACAGCTGAAAACCGTTTGGTTGATTAGAGAAGCTATAAACCTGACCTTCCTTTGAGCTTGTTGAGAATCTGGAGCATTACATTTGTTGGTTCCATTAAACTCTCAAAATGGCCAAAAAAAAAGAACTTTCTTGTGAAACTCGACAGTCTATTCTTGTTCTTAGAAATGAAGGCTATTCCATGCGAAAAATTACCAAGAAACTGAAGAATTCATACAATGGTGTGTAGTACTCCCTTTAGAGGAGTGCACAAACAAGCTCTAACCAGAGAAGAAAGACAAGTGGGAGGCCCCGCTGCACAACTGAGCAACAAGACAAGTACATTAGAGTCTTTAGTTTGAAAAATTGACGCCTCACAGGTCCTCAACTGGCAGCTTCATTAAACAGTACACATTAAACGCCAGTGTCAACATCTACAGTGAAGAGGCGATTTGGGGATGCTGGCCTTCAGGGCAGATTGGCAAAACAAAAGCCATATTTAAGACTGGCTTAAATGAAAGGAAAAGATTAATATGGGCAAAAGAACACAGACATTGGACAGAGGAATATTGGCTTTTGTTTTGCCAATCTGCCCTGAAGGCCAGCATCCCCAAATCGCCTCTTCACTGTAGATGTTGACACTGGCGTTTAATGTGTACTGTTTAATGAAGCTGCCAGTTGAGGACCTGTGAGGCGTCAATTTTTCAAACTAAAGACTCTAATGTACTTGTCTTGTTGCTCAGTTGTGCAGCGGGGCCTCCCACTTGTCTTTCTTCTCTGGTTAGAGCTTGTTTGTGCACTCCTCTAAAGGGAGTACTACACACCATTGTATGAATTCTTCAGTTTCTTGGTAATTTTTCGCATAGAATAGCCTTCATTTCTAAGAACAAGAATAGACTGTCGAGTTTCACAAGAAAGTTCTTTTTTTTTGGCCATTTTGAGAGTTTAATGGAACCAACAAATGTAATGCTCCAGATTCTCAACAAGCTCAAAGGAAGGTCAGGTTTATAGCTTCTCTAATCAACCAAACGGTTTTCAGCTGTGTTAACATATTTGCACAAGGGTTTTAAAGGGTATTTTAACCATCTATTAGCCTTCTTACACAGTTAGCAAACACAAAATACCATAAGTACACTGGAGTGATGGTTGTTGGAAATGGGCCTCTATACACCTATGAAGATATTGCATTACAAACTAGACGTTTGCCGCTAGAATAGTCATTTACCACATTAACACTGTATAGAGTGTATTTCTGAATCATTTAATGTTAGCTTCATTGGAAAAAAACTGCTTTTCTTTCAAAAATAAGGAAATTTCTAAGTGACCCTAAACTTTTGACCGGTAGTGTATATATATTTTTTTTTACTTAAAAGTGATTTAAGTGTAAATGTCATTTATGTGAATTTGCAGCAGAATGTCAATCTGTCTCTAGCTCCTTCCTCTTGCCACCCAGTCTCCATAGACTTTTACGAGCACCAAATGCTTTTTCCTTTTTTTGTAATGGAAAAAATCTGGATTCATTTGAGACTTAATTGGTCCAGGAGAAGAGAGAATACGACTTCTGATAATATATGTTACAAAACCTCTTATTTTCATGTGTACCATTGATTTGATTTATGGGAAAAAATAGAGACTTCCTCTTTAAGAGTAACACAGATTTTTTTTTTTTTTTTCAGATACTCAGCTATACAGAGGGAGTTCATGGAAAATGGCTTTTCACAGAGATTCGAGCTGTATTTTCACGACGCTATCTTCTGCAAAATACAGCCTTGGAAATATTCATGGCAAACAGAGGTAAATATATAATTACCGTATTTTTTGGATTATAAGACGCACCTCAAATTTTGAGGAGAAAAATAAGAAAAAAAACTTTTTTTTTTACTAAAATGGTGGTGCTTATAATCCATGCGTCTTAATGCTCACCGGGGAGGGGGTGGTGGTGGCTGCGGTGAAGCGGGGTCCCAGCGTCGCGGTTGGAGGAGGCAAGAGTGGAGCGTTGCTGCAGGCTGGGATGAGGGAGTGTTCCGATGTGTGGCACGCCGCTCCGGGTGTCTGGTGCTCCAGGTGTCCGGTGCTGCTGCTGGTGGTGTCCAGTGCACCTGCGGGGGCTCAGCCGACATTTTGTGAAAAGCCAGAGCCCCCGCAGTTCCATGGTTTCCTATGCGGTGGACTCCGGGAAAATGGTTGCCGGGGGCGACGCATACGCAGATGGAGATGTCTGCACCAAGATCTCGGGAGATGAAATCTCAGCCAGATCCACCCCATCTTCCGAGATTTTGGTGAAGAGATCTCCATCTGCGCATGCGTCGCCCCCCGGCAGCCATTTTCCCGGAGTCCACCGCATAGGAAACCATGGAACTGCGGGAGCTCTGGCCTTTCACAAAATGTCGGCAGAGCCCCCCAGGAGCGCCAGGCACCACCCGCAGTGGCGCGCCGCATATCGGAACACACCCTCATCCCGGCATGCAGCAACTCTCCACTCTTTCCTCCTCCAGCAGCCACCCTGCTTTACCGCAAATTTGGGGGAAAAAACGTGCGTCTTATAATTCGAAAAATATTGTAAATTAATCTGGTTTTTTTGGTGGTGTGAAATAACCTTTTATTTTTTCTTATAAATAAGTAAAATAATGATGTCCCTAGAGCTCTATTTTTACCTTATAGGTGAAGAATTGGTGTGTATCTGTATATATGTATGTATGTGTGTGTGTGTTGTATACACAGTTGTGTGAAAAAGTGTTTGCCCCTTCCTGACTTCCTATTCTTTTGCATGTTTTTCACACTTAAATGTTTCAGATCACCAAACAAATTTAAATATTAGACAAAGATAATACAAGTAAGCAGAAAATGCTGTTTGTAAATGAAGGTCTGTATTATTAAGGGAAAAAGAAATCCAAATATATAGGACAATGTGTGAAAAAGTGATTGCACCCCCCCCCACTTAAAATATAAATTAACTGTGGTTTATCACATCTTTGGGAAGCTGAATTCAAATTCCCTAGCCACACCCAGGTCTGATTACTGCCACACTTGTTCTCAATCAAGGAACAGGACGTGCCTGACAAACTGAAGTAGACCGAAAGACCCTCAAAAACTAGGCATAATGCCGCGATCCAACCAAATTATCAGTCTGGAAAAGGTTATAAAGCCATTTCTAAAGCTTTGGGACCCCAGCGAACCACTGTAAGAGGCATTATCCACAAATCGCGAAACCATGGAACAGTGGTGAACCTTCCCAGTAGTGTCTGGCTGACTAAAATTACCCCAAGAACGCAGCAACAACTCGTCCAAGAGGTCACAAGAGACCCCACAGCAAAATCCAAAGACCTGCAAGTCTCAGTTAAGGTCAGTGTTCATGACTCAACCTTAAGAAAGAGACTGGGTAAAAATGGTCTGCATGGCAGAATTCCAAGACAAAAACCACTGCGGAGCACTAAGAACATAAAGGTTTGTCTCAGTTTTGCCAGAAAACATCATGATGATCACCAAGACTTTTGGGATAATACTCTGTGGACTGATGAGACAAAAGTTGAACTTTTTGGAAGATGTATGTCCTATTACATCATTACACAAGGGCATAGAAGTAGCACAACATTTCAGAGAAGGAGCATCATACCAATAGTAAAATATGGTGGTGCTAATGTGAAGTTCTGGAGCTGTTTTGCTGCTACAGGACCTGGAAGGACTTGACTTGGTAAATGGAACCATGAATTCTGGTGTCTACCAAAAAATACTGAAGGAGAATGTCTGGGCATCTGTGACCTCAAGCTGAAGCACACTTGGGTTATGCAGTAGCACAATGTTGCAAAGCACACCAGCAAGTCCACCTCTGAATGGCATAAGAAAAAAAAATTAAGACTTTGGAGCAACCTAGTCAGAGTCCTGACCTTAATCCGATTGAGATGCTGTGATATGTCCTTAAAAAGACGGATCATGGGCTAAAACCCTCCAATGTGACTGAATTACAACAATTCTGCAAAGATGAGTGGGCCAAAATTCCTGCAGAGCGTTGTAAAAGACTAATTCTCATAGATTGTAAGCTTGTGAGCAGGGCCCTCATTCCTCTTAGTATCTACTTTGATCTGTGGTTATTGTTATGCTGTAATGTCTATTGTCTGTACAAGTCCCCTCCATAATGTAGAGTAGTGCTGCGGAATATGTTGGCGCTATAGAAATAAAATTATTATTATTAATTGACAGTTGTTGCAAACACTTGATTGCAGTTGTTTCTGCAAAGAGTGGCCCAAACAGTTACAGTATTAGGTTTAGGGGGCAATCACATTTTCACACAGGGCCCTTTAGGTTTGGATTTCTTTTTCTCTTAATAAAAAAGACCTTCATTTTAAAACTGCTTTTTGTGTTTTCTTTAATATTTAAATTGGTTTGGTGATCTGAAACATTTAAGTGTGAGAGACATGGAAAAGAATAGGAAACCTGGAAGGGGGCAAACACTTTTTCACACAACTGTATGTAGTTTATATATACAAATACACACATTTATTCATAAATATATATCGTCCTTCAACTTGATTACCATTTTTATAAACAGAAAATGGTCAGTATACATCCTGATAATAAATGTTACTATACAAGCAGACACTAGTTTATTTTGTCATGAAGAGCATTTTGCATACATTTAGCCTTGTTCAATAATTTAATTTAATGAAGGAGAAGCTTAAACACATGGAAGCAGATTTAATCACACAGTTTTAGTCTCTGTAAACAATCAGGATTTACATACTAAAATTGAATTTTCATTTCCTATCCCATGTATATAGAATATATTCCAACCTTATAAACATCGGGTTCACAATGCGTACAAACAAAAGTATAACAGAGGAAGGACATTAAGTATTCACAAATGTGGGAAGAAGAATTTGTCACATAAATAGCTTTATTTAAGTTGGGATTCCATGTAGAAAAATCTGGATAAATGGAAATACAATGTTATATGCAGAAGCATCTACAGTACTTAAGGGAATCCAGCTAGCAATTATTATTTTTATTTATTTCTATAGCACCATTGATTCCATGATGCTGTACATGAGAATGTACAAATTACAGATATGACTTACAGTAAACAAACTAACAAGCACAGACTGGTACAGAGGGGAGAGGACCCTGTCCTTGCGGGCTTACATTCTACAGGATGGTGGGGAAGGAGACAGTAAGTTGGGGGGTTGCGGCAGCTCCGGTGTTGGTGAGGCGGTAGCTACGGTAGTGGTGAGGAGGCAGCAGTGGTCATTACAGGCTGTAAGCTTTCCTGAAGAGGTGGGTTTTCAGGTTGCGTCTGAAGGATCCGAATGTGGTTGATAGTCGGACGTCTTGGGGCACAGAATTCCAGAGGATGGGGGATATTCGGGAGAAGTCTTGTAGGCGATTAGGTGAGGAGCGAATAAGTGTGGAGGAGAGAAGGAGATCTTGGGAAGACTGGAAATTACGTGAGGGAAGATATCAGGAGATTAGATCAGAGATATATGGAGACAGGTTATGGATGGCTGTTGTGTTTTGGTAGCTGAGGAGAATAAGCAAAAACGGCAATATACCAGAGAACCTGGAACCTATTGGATTGCAGTACCCTGAACTAACCACACAACTAGAGGTAGCCGTGGAGCGTTCCTACGTTGATCCTAGACGCCTCGTCACAGCCTGAGAGATAACTACACCTAAAGGCAGAAAGATGAAAGTTATCTGCCCCGGAGCAGATCCCCAAAGAAAATAGGAAGCCCCCAAACATGTAATGGCGGTTAGACAAGAAGAAGCACGGACACAGACAGAAAATAGAATGAGCAAACGCTGGGGCCCAATCTGTCTAGACAGAAAAGTACAGGAAAGGATACTCACTGCAATCCAAAAAAAAACCCTAAAAAATACCAACTCTTCTGATTGCAAAAACACCTGAGATCACACGATCTCTACCACCTAAAATCAGATCTCTGGTGTAACAAAACTAAGCCGCAGCCACTGAAAAAACAGGAAAAAGCAAATGAACAAATAACAGTGGCTTCAGATAAACTGAAAGGAGCACAAGCCCCCGGAGGGGACCTGGCTGACCTCCACAGAAGTGCAGGGAACAATGCAAAAAGCAAGCACAAAAATAAAAGCAGAAAATATCTTATCTGATAGCAGAAGATGCAGGCAAGACTCAGCAAACCTCCAAATGAACCAGGAACCACAATTGAGACAAGAACAATTGATCACCGGCAACCATCATGGGAGGGAACCTCCCTTATTTAAGACCAGTCAGCGATCCCAGATTGCCATTCCTCGCTGAAAGGCTCAGTACTGTCTGTAACCACCAGAGGGAGCCTTAACTCAGAAACCATCTCTAGCACATTCATAACAGATGGCCTTGTAGGTCAGTATTAGTAATTTGAACTGGATACGCTGAGGGAATGGGAGCCAGCGAAGAGATCTGCAGAGGGGAGAAGCGGAGGAGTAGCGAGGAGAGAGATGAATTAGTCGGCAGCATAGTTAAGGACAGACTGGAGAGGTGCGAGAGTGTTCGCAGGGAGGCCACAGAAAAGGATGTTTGTTGTGAATGTGCTAGAAATGAATTCTGAGCAGAAGCTCCCTCTGGTGGTTACAAACAGTACTGAACTATCCAATGAAGATTGTGAAGATTGGCGATCAGGTGTTACTGACTAGTCTTATATAAGGGAGGTTCCCTCCCATCAGGGTTGCCGGTGATCAATTGTTCTGGTCTCATCTTTGATTCCTGGTCACTTTGAAGCTTGCTGTTTCGTGCCTGCATCTTCTGCTAACAGATAAGACATTTTCTTCTTTTAGTTTTTTGTGCTTGCTTTTTGCATTTTGTCCTGCACTTCTGTGGGGGTCTGCCGGGTCCCCTCCGGGGGCTTGTGCTCCTCTCAGTTTAGTTCAGCCACTGTTGTTTGTTCATTTGCCTTTTCCAGTTTTTTTAGTGGCTGCTGTTTAGTTTTGTTACACCAGAGAACTAATTTAGGTGGTAGAGGTCGTGTGATCTCAGGTGTTTTTGTAATTAGTAGTGTTGGTACTTTTCAGGGTTTTTTGGGATTGCAGTAAGTGACCTTCCTATCCTTTTCTATTTAGGAAGTTTGGGCCCCAACGTTTGCTCATACTATTTTCTGTCTGTGTCTGTATTTCTTCTTGTCTAACCGCCATTACATGTTTGGGGGCTTTCTATGTTCTTTGGGGATCTGCTCCGGGGCAGATAGTTTTCCTCTTTCTGTCTTTAGGTGTAGTTAGCTTCTCAGGCTGTGACGAGGCGTCTAGAACCAACGTAGGTACGCTCCACGGCTGCCTTTAGTTGTGGTGGTTAGTCAGGGTACTGTAATCCCATAGATTCCAACCTCTCTGGTGTGTTTCCTTTTTTGCCTGCTCTCCTCAGCTACCAAATCATAACAGTATCACCGGCCCAAAAACTGATATTTGTATGGTACTCACAGAAGGGAAAAATAGTGTTAAAGAAAGAAGATTGTCAGAGTTGTCAGAGATTTTTTTTTTTTTTCCCCTCTGTTTCTCTGAATGCTGAGGAGGATTTTTTTTTCTCTCAATGGAGTTTGCACAGTTGTCTGGCCGTGTGGATCAGCTTGCCACTGAAGTTCGGAGTATTGCTACCTATCTTGCAGGGTTGCCTGTTGTGGAACCTAGGATTCCCATGCTAGATTTGTTTTTAGGGGATCAAGCTAAATTTCTGAATTTCAAAAATAACTGTAAGTTGTTTTTGCCTTGAAATCTAAGTCCTCAGGGAACGCAGCACAGCAGGTTCAAATTGTCATCTCTCTCCTGCGCGGCGATCCTCAGGATTGGGCTTTTTCCCTGACACCTGGGGATCCTGTTTTGAGTAATGTTGATGCATTTTTTCAGGCTCTGGGGTTATTGTACGATGAGCCTAATGTCACTGATCAAGCTGAGTGTCACGCGGTCTTATGATATGTGTACGATGTCAGTAAACTATTCTTAAAAGAACAACACTCTATACAACATATAGATTAGCAACATCAGCATGTAAATATAGAATAGATTTACCTGACACGATATCCGTTGAACTCAGGGTTAATCTTGAGGACTTGATACACTGTCACAGGAAAGAGGAGGACCGGGGGTCTAACCTGACCCTAAACTGGGGTCCTAACTAATCCCTCACCTTGGAGGTACTGATAATGGTTCAGAGGTCCAAGTCTCCAGCCTAACCCTGTCTCCTATCAGTCCCTGAACCCTGTAATCAGTCCTAAGAAGGATTCTGATTACCACCAAAGGGATATGGGCTGATCTCTGCTAAATACACAGATTAGACATATAAGACAGACTGGAGAAAACACAGACTTGCATACACACTCAAACACAGAAGGAACATAAATGATCTGGGATATTAAACTCTAAGCAAGGTGAGCTTAAAACAACTAAGGAGCTCTTTAACTTAAGTCTATACAGATACAATCCTATCTGTGGTCTGCATGAAGAATTTCACTGGCAACTCCCAACACAGACAACCAGAGATTTAAAGGAAACCAATCAACAAATAATTAATTGCAGCCGGGAGAAAACTGCACCCAGTCCCAGAACTGAGCACAGACAGAATTAACTCCCTAACTGCCAAACACAAAGAAACAGCAACTCAGCTGTGAGAAGTCAGAATGTGCAACCGCGACGATCTTCGTGGCGATGCACACATGACAGTACCCCCCCTTCTACGAGGGGCCTCAGGGCCAGGTTTGCCCGGGTGAGTTCTGTGGAAGGTCCGCACCAAACGATCTGCGTTAATGTCAGACGCAGGAACCCACGTCCTCTCCTCTGGACCATACCCCTTCCAATGCACCAAGTACTGAAGGGACCGGCGATTCAGACGTGAGTCAATGATCTTTGACACTTGAAACTCCAAGTTACCATTGACCACCACTGGAGGAGGAGGTAGAGGTGATGGTATGACTGGTGCCACGTACCTCTTAAGTAATGACTTGTGGAACACATTGTGGATTTTAAACGTAGGAGGGAGGTCCAGACGAAATGCCACAGGATTAATTATGGAACTGATCCTGTACGGCCCGATGAATCTGGGGCCCAGCTTCCAGGAGGGAACTTTAAGTTTTATATTCCTGGTAGACAACCATACCAGATCGTTCACATTAAGATCTGGACCAGAAACTCTCCTCCTATCAGCCATACGTTTATAACGGTTCCCCATAGCACTCAGATTATTCAATACACCTCTCCACACTGAAGCAAGTGACGACGAGAAACGCTCCTCCTCAGGAACCCCAGAAGGGCCCCCCCCCATTGAATGTACAAAACTGGGGATGAAAACCATATGCCCCAAAAAACGGGGACTTACCAGTGGACTCGCTCCGCCTGTTGTTAAGAGCGAACTCTGCCAGAGGCAAGAAAGAAGACCAGTCCTCCTGGTTCTCTGAGACAAAACACCGAAGATAAGTCTCTAGGCTTTGATTCAGACGCTCTGTCTGACCATTGGTCTGCGGATGAAAAGCCGAGGAAAATGACAATTGCATCCCCCGACGTAAACAAAATGCCCTCCAAAACTTGGACACAAACTGAGACCCCCTATCTGACACCACATCAGAAGGCAACCCATGAAGTCTCACAATCTCCCCAATGAACACCTGCGCCAGAGTTTTAGCATTAGGGAGGGCAGGAAGAGCAATGAAATGTGCCATCTTACTGAACCTGTCAACAACCACCAGTATGACAGTCTTCCCTGACGACTGAGGAAGGTCCGTGATGAAGTCCATAGACAAATGAGTCCATGGACGCTCCGGAAGTTTCAAGGGTAAGAGGGTCCCAGACGGACGGGTATGAGGGGTCTTAGAGCGAGCACAAACCCCACAGGACGCGACAAAAGTTAAAACATCTTTATTAACGTTAGGCCACCAAAACCGGCGAGAAAGGAGATCTAAAGTAGCCTTACTCCCTGGATGTCCTGCTAAAGCAGAATTATGATGTGCCTCAATAACCTTTTGTCTCAACTGATTTGGGACAAACAGTCTCCCTGGAGGTCCTGCAGGGGCGTCCCCCTGAGCCTCTAACACCTCCTCCTCAAGCTCAGAACATACAGCCGACACTACCACCCCCTCCTGAAGGATAGGAATCGGGTCATCCATTTTCCCGGCCCCTGGGAAACTGCGAGACAAGGCATCCGCCTTAACATTCTTAGATCCAGGGCGATAAGTGACAACAAAATTAAACCTGGTAAAAAACAACGACCATCGAGCTTGTCTGGAATTCAGACGCTTAGCAGATTCCAAATACAGCAGGTTCTTGTGATCAGTAATGACGGTGACCGGGTGGACTGCCCCCTCCAAAAAGTGACGCCATTCTTCAAAAGCCAACTTAATGGCCAAAAGTTCCCTATTGCCGATATCATAATTCCTTTCAGCGGACGACAATTTTTTAGAAAAGAAAGCGCACGGATGCCATTTACCAGGGGACGGACCCTGGGACAATATTGCACCCACCCCTACGTCAGACGCGTCCACCTCCACAACGAACGGCTGTGATGCATCTGGTTGGATGAGAACGGGTGCCGAAGCAAAACATTTTTTCAAAGAGGAAAAAGCTTGGCAAGCTTTGTCCGACCATTTAGAAAAATCCGTCCCTTTTCTTGTCATGTCAGTGAGAGGTTTGACAACAGATGAGAAATTACAAATAAATTTCCGGTAGTAGTTAGCAAACCCCAGAAAACGCTGCAGAGCCTTAAGATCCTCTGGCTGATCCCATTCAAGCACTGCTCTCACCTTTTCAGGGTCCATACGGAAACCGGAGGCTGACACCAAGAAACCCAAAAACTGAAGTTCCTGTACGGCGAATACACACTTTTCCAGTTTGACGTATAGTTTATTGTCTCGCAAGATCTGCAACACCTGTCTCACATGCTCCTGGTGAGACACAAGATCTGGTGAGTAAATTAAAATGTCATCCAAATATACGACCACAAACAGCCCCACCAGATGACGAAAAATGTCATTAACAAAATGTTGGAATACTGCTGGTGCAGTAGTTAGACCAAAAGGCATGACAAGGTTCTCATAATGTCCCTCCGGCGTTTTAAACGCCGTTTTCCACTCATCCCCCTCTTTTATCCTAATCAGATTATACGCCCCCCTGAGATCCAATTTAGAGAACCATTTGGCGCCAACAATTTGATTGAAGAGATCAGGAATCAGAGGGAGTGGATACGGATCTCGAACAGTAATCCGATTAAGTTCGCGGAAATCCAAGCAAGGGCGTAGGCCTCCATCTTTTTCTTCACAAAGAAGAACCCCGCGGCCACTGGGGAAGATGAAGGTCTAATATGCCCTTTGGCCAGACTTTCCGAAATATAATCTTTCATAGCCTGCCTCTCAGGACCAGAAAGGTTATATAACCTAGCTTTAGGTAACTTAGCATCAGGAAGTAAATTAATAGAGCAGTCATACACGCGATGAGGAGGCAACTCCTGACACCCCTCCTCAGAGAACACATCCCCAAAGTCCTCCAAAAAAGGAGGCAAAGCACTAGGCACGACCGCACTGATGACTGTGTTCATGCAGTTACTTTTGCAAAACTCCCCCCATTGGCTTATATCTCTGGACTGCCAATTAATCACAGGGTTATGTTTAACCAACCAAGGAAGTCCCAACACAATAGGAGTAGGTAGACCCTCCAACACATAACAAGATAATAGTTCCCTATGTATTGCCCCTACCCGAAGGTCAATGTTATGAACCTCATGAACAAAGCTACCTTGGCCGAGAGGCCTGGCGTCAATGGAGAATATAGGGATCGGTTTGACCAATACACTCAGATGCATACCTTGAGCCTGAGCAAACTGAGCGTCAACCAGATTATCCCCGGACCCACTATCAAGAAGAACAGAAAATCTCTCCACTCTCGTACCAACCACCACCTCCACTGGTACAAGGAACTGAGAAGAACTAGCGGACGAAATACATACTCCCAGGTTGTCGTCCACCACACAACCTGGGATTAACAGTTTTCCGGCGACTTTTTGCTCAACAAGGCACGGGATGGACATCCCCCAACAAAATGTCCCTCTTTCCCGCAGAAGAAACACCTTCTAGTCCTGCGGCGTACCGCCAATCCCCTCCTACGAAATGATGTCCCTCCCAACTGCATAGGCTCCTCCGAACAGACAAGGGGAACCTCAACATAAGGGACTTTAGTAGTAGGTGGAGTAACAACAGGGGCGGAGTTACCTCGCACCTCTCCCGGAGCCGTCTATCAGTACGGATAGCTAGGGCCATAGCAGCCTCCAGTGATGGAGGAGAATCATACTGAGCCAAAACGTCCTTTAATTTGTCAGAAAGCCCATGACAAAACTGGCTTCTAAGAGCTGGGTCATTCCACTGAGTATCTGTGGCCCATCTACGGAACTCAGAAGCAAATTCCTCCGCCGGACGATCTCCCTGCTGTATCTTACGCAATTTTGTCTCAGCAAGAGAGACCCGATCTGGGTCATCATATACCAAACCCAGGGCAGTAAAAAATCGATCTACTGACTGTAGAGCCGGGATCCCGGAGGAAGGGAGAAGGCCCAGGATTGAGGGTCCCCTTGTAGGAGCGAGATAACAATTCCCACTCTCTGCTCTTCACTCCCTGATGATCGAGGCCGAAGCCGAAAATACAATTTACATGCTTCCCTGAAGGTAAAAAATTTGTCTCGCCCACCAGTGAACCTGTCCGGGAGAGCTACTTTAGGTTCAAATCTGGTTTGCTCCGAGGGAGACAAAACTTTGGACTTAATGTCCGTCAGCTCCATGGATAATCCCTGCAACTGCAGAGCCAGCTGGGCTACTGGATCCATGGCAACTGGGAATAATTTTATGGGCCAGTGAAAATGTCATGCGGTCTTATGATATGTGTACGATGTCAGTAAACTATTCTTAAAAGAACAACACTCTATACAACATATAGATTAGCAACATCAGCATGTAAATATAGAATAGATTTACCTGACACGATATCCGTTGAACTCAGGGTTAATCTTGAGGACTTGATACACTGTCACAGGAAAGAGGAGGACCGGGGGTCTAACCTTACCCTAAACTGGGGTCCTAACTAATCCCTCACCTTGGAGGTACTGATAATGGTTCAGAGGTCCAAGTCTCCAGCCTAACCCTGTCTCCTATCAGTCCCTGAACCCTGTAATCAGTCCTAAGAAGGATTCTGATTACCACCAAAGGGATATGGGCTGATCTCTGCTAAATACACAGATTAGACATATAAGACAGACTGGAGAAAACACAGACTTGCATACACACTCAAACACAGAAGGAACATAAATGATCTGGGATATTAAACTCTAAGCAAGGTGAGCTTAAAACAACTAAGGAGCTCTTTAACTTAAGTCTATACAGATACAATCCTATCTGTGGTCTGCATGAAGAATTTCACTGGCAACTCCCAACACAGACAACCAGAGATTTAAAGGAAACCAATCAACAAATAATTAATTGCAGCCGGGAGAAACTGCACCCAGTCCCAGAACTGAGCACAGACAGAATTAACTCCCTAACTGCCAAACACAAAGAAACAGCAACTCAGCTGTGAGAAGTCAGAATGTGCAACCGCGACGATCTTCGTGGCGATGCACACATGACACTGAGAAAGCCTTGTTGGCATTAAATCAGGGGCTTGAGGACGCTGAGTTATACTGTCAGAGATTCCGAAGGTGGGCAGTCCTGACCAAATGGAATGACGATGCTTTGGCAGCCCTTTTTCGGAAGGGTCTGTCAGAGAATGTAAAGGATGTTATGGTGGGATTCCCTGTCCCCTCTGGTCTCAATGATTCTATGTCATTGGCGATTCAAATTGACAGACGTTTGCGTGAGCGTAGAGGTATGCGTGGAATAGTGTTGCCTTGTGAACCAGCTTCTGAACCCATGCAGTGTGATGGAGTGACTTCTGGGGCACAGCGTCATGAGTTTCGAAAACGCAATGGGTTATGTTTCTACTGTGGTAATGCCTCTCATGCTATTTCAGTCTGCCCTAAGCGGGGAAGATGTTTTGCACGCTCAGTTGTCTTGGGTAGTGTTCAGACTAAATTTTTGTTGACTGTTACCCTGATTTGCTCCCTGTCCACATTTTCTGCTCAGGATTTCGTTGATTCGGGAGCAGCTATTAACCTGATGGATTTTGATTTTGCTAAACGTTGTGGGTTTCCCTTGATACCCCTACGGAAGTCTATTCCCCTACTGGGGATCGATTCTACCCCTTTGGCTGAGAATAAACCTCAGTTCTCTACTCAGGTGATAATGAGGGTTGAACCTGATCATCAGGAGAGTTGCATCTCCTAAGTTTAAGCCTAGGTTCATTGGACCTTATAAGATCATGGAGATTCTTAATCCTGTTTCCTTTCGTTTACTTCTTCCAGGGACATTTAAGATCCATAACGTGTTCCACAAGTCCTTATTGAAGAGGTTTGTCGAGCCAGTGGTTCCTATGGCTGTGCCTCCTGACCCTGTTTTGGTTGAGGGCAATCTGGAGTATGTGGTTGAGAAAATATTGAATTCTCGTTTTTCTAGACGGAAACTCCAGTATTTGGTTAAGTGGAGAGGTTATGGTCAGGAGGACAATTCTTGGGTGTTTGCTTCGGACATCCATGCTAGGAGACTCATCCATGCGTATCACAGAGCTCATCCTGACCGATCTGGTTGCTCAAATGAGGGTTCGGTGACCCCTCCTCAAGGGGGGGTACTGTTGTGAATTTGCTAGAAATGAATTCTGAGCAGAAGCTCCCTCTGGTGGTTACAAACAGTACTGAACTATCCAATGAAGATTGTGAAGACTGGCGATCAGGTGTTACTGACTGGTTTATATAAGGGAGGTTCCCTCCCATCAGGGTTGCCGGTGATCAATTGTTCTGGTCTTATCTTTGATTCCTGTTCACTTTGAAGCTTGCTGTTTCGTGCCTGCATCTTCTGCTAACAGATAAGACATTTTCTTCTTTTAGTTTTTTGTGCTTGCTTTTTGCATTTTGTCCTGCACTTCTGTGGGGGTCTGCCGGGTCCCCTCCGGGGGCTTGTGCTCCTCTCAGTTTAGTTCAGCCACTGTTGTTTGTTCATTTGCCTTTTCCAGTTTTTTTAGTGGCTGCTGTTTAGTTTTGTTACACCAGAGAACTAATTTAGGTGGTAGAGGTCGTGTGATCTCAGGTGTTTTTTGTAATTAGTAGTGTTGATACTTTTCAGGGTTTTTTGGGATTGCAGTAAGTGACCTTCCTATCCTTTTCTATTTAGGAAGTTTGGGCCCCAACGTTTGCTCATACTATTTTCTGTCTGTGTCTGTATTTCTTCTTGTCTAACCGCCATTACATGTTTGGGGGCTTTCTATGTTCTTTGGGGATCTGCTCCGGGGCAGATAGTTTTCCTCTTTCTGTCTTTAGGTGTAGTTAGCTTCTCAGGCTGTGACGAGGTGTCTAGGACCAACGTAGGTACGCTCCACGGCTGCCTTTAGTTGTGGTGGTTAGTCAGGGTACTGCAATCCCATAGATTCCAACCTCTCTGGTGTATTTCCTTTTTTGCCTGCTCTCCTCAGCCACCAAATCATAACAGATGTTGCTTTAGTCGAGGCAGGAGATGATGAGGGCATGCACAAGCATTTTAGTAGATTGAGGGTTGAGGATTCTGGAGATATTTTTGAGCTGGAGGCGACAGGAGGTGGAAAGAGCTTAGATGTGCGGTTTGAAGGACAGGGCAGAGTCAAGGGTTACTCCGAGGCAGCGGACTTCCGGTATGGGGGAAAGCGTGATGTTGTTAATTGTGATAGGTCAGGTAAGGAAGATCTGTGAGATGGAGGAAAGATGATGAGTTCAGATTTGTCCACATTGAGTTTGAGGAAGTGAGAGGATATGGCTGATAGACACTCTGGGATTCTGGACTGCAGAGAGGTGATGTCTGTGCCAGAGAGGTAGATCTGAGTGTCATCAGCATAAAAGTGGTACTGGAATCCATGGGACTTTGAGTTTTCCCAGGCCATTGAGAAGAGTAGGGGTCCTAGAACTAGTACTAGATAATGTACCTTTATATAAGATTTCAGCCATTCACTTATTACATACTTATATTTGCAGTTAGTACTGCCACATTTTTATCAGTTCCCAGGGTCAAAATTCTTATGTGGCATTTATCACAGGCCCCAAATAATTTACTTATTTACAAAGCCAATTAATGAATCTGAATAAATTTATGATTTGGAGATTGGATCCCGCTGTCCGAATGATTGCTGATGTATGTTGGCTTTAAAAATAGCTGTTAAATTGGAGTTTCCTTGGAATCTCATACTTATGGTATAGTATACAGAGTAAAGTGTAAGATCAGACCAGAGCTGAAGTTTGTGAATCCGTAATTTTCCTAAATTTTGGAAGTGGCAACATCATAGTGACCAGAACTAATAGTTTTTAAATGACATGGCAAATCTTGCTTTCCAAGCCATGGTTGACACTGTAGAGAATTGACATTCCTCTGAGAGCTAGTTGTGTGTAACCCTGGGTCCTAATCCTAACCTCTAAATTACTCTTATATTACACATTCCTGAATCATCTAGGCTTTCATTAAACTGGTAGTTTGCAATGTTCTCTTTAGCCAATTACCAGATTTAACCCCTTAACGACCGCTGATACGCCTTTTAACGGTGGTCATTAAGGGTGCTTAAAACACAGCGCCGTTAATTAACGGCGCTGTGGAAAAAGCCTATAGCGCCCCCCAGAGTCGGAATTTCTCTTGGGTCTCGGCTACCGGGGTCGCGTTATGCTATACCGTTACCAGCCCGCCAACGCTATGTGTTGAACGGGCTGGTAAAACGCAATATGATCCTATCCTTAGTGTTAGGGTTATAATTAGGGTTAGGGTTGGAATTAGGGTTAGGGTTACAATTAGGGTTAGGGTTACAATTAGGGTTAGGGTTACAATTAGGGTTGGGGTTAGGGTTGGGATTAGGGTTAGGGGTGTGTTGGGGTTAGGGTTGGAGCTAGAATTGAGGGGTTTCCACTATTTAGGCACATCAGGGGGTCTCCAAACACGACGTGGCGTTCAAAAAGTCAAATGCGCTCCCTCCCTTCCGAGCCCTGCCGTGCGCCCAAACAGTGGTTTACCCCAACATGTGGGGCAAATTGCACACCAATTTTGGGGTTCTAATTTCTCCTGTTACCCTTGGGAAAACAAAATAGAGCTGGCTAAAAAAATCATTTTTGAGGAAAAAAATTATTTTTTATTTTCACGGCTCTGCGTTTATAAATTTCTGTGAAACACTTGGGGTTTCAAAGTGCTCACCACACATCTAGATAAGCTCCTTGGGGGGTCTAGTTTCCAAAATGGTGTCACTTGCAGGGGGTTTCTACTGTTTAGACACATCAAGGGCTCTGCAAACACAAACCTGACGCCTGCAGAACATTCCATCAAAGTCTGCATTACAAAATGGCGCTCCTTCCCTTCCAAGCAATCCCATGCGCCCAAACAGTGGTTTCACCCCACATATGGGGTATCAGCGTACTCAGGAAAAATTGCACAACAACGTTTGGGGTCCAATTTCTCCTGTTACCCTTGGGAAAATAAAAAATAGCAGGCTAAAGAATCATTTTTGAGGAAAAAAAAATGATTTTTTTATTTTCACGGCTCTACGTTATAAACTTCTGTGAAGCACTTGGGGGTTCAAAGTGCTCACTGTGCATCTAGATAAGTTCCTTAAGGGGTCTAGTTTCCAAAATGGTGTCATTTGTGTGGGGTTTCCACTGTTTAGGCACATCTGGGGCTCTCCAAACGCGACATGGCGTCCAATTTCAATTCCAGCCAATTTTGGTTTGAAAAAGTCAAACGGCGCTACTTCCCTTCCAAGCCCTGCCGTGCGCCCAAACAGTGGTCCCCCCCCCCCACATATGGGGTATCTTGTGGACAACAAGTTTTGTGGTCTAATTTCTCCTGTTACCCTTGGGAAAATAAAAAATTGGGGACTAAACTATCAGGTTTGTGGAAAAAATATGATTTTTTATTTTCACGCCCGGGCGTTATAAACTTCTGTGAAGCACTTGGGGGTGCAAAGTGCTCACCACACATCTAGATAAGTTCCTTAGGCGGTCTAGTTTCCAAAATGGGGTCACTTGTGGTGGGTTTCCACTGTTTAGACACATCAGGACCTCTACAAACGCGACATGGCGTCCAGCCAATTCTGTGTTGAAAAAGTCAAACAGCGCTCCTTCCCTTCCAAGCTCTGCCATGCACCCAAACAGTGGTTTACCCCCACATATGGGGTATCGGCGTATTCAGGAGAAATTGCACAACAAATTTTGTGGTTCATTTTTTCTTATAACACTTGTGAAAATAAAAAAAAAATTGGTTCCGAAGTAGTTTTTGCAAAAAAAGTTAAATGTTAATTTTTTCCTTCCACATTGCTTCAGTTCCTGTGAAGCACGTAAAGGGTTAATAAACTTCTTGAATGTGGTTTTGAGCACCTTGAGGGGTGCAGTTTTTAGAATGGTGTCACTTTTGGGTATTTTCTTTCATATAGACCCCTCAAAGTGACTTCAAATGTGATGTGGTCCCTAAAAAAAAATGGTGTTGTAAAAATGAGAAATCGCTGGTCAACTTTTAACCCTTATAACTTCGTAACAAAAAAAAATTTTGTTCCCAAAATTGTGCTGATGTAAAGTAGACATATGGGAAATGTTATTTATTAAGAAATTTGTGTTACATATCTCTCTGATTTAAGGGCATAAAAATTAAAAGTTTGAAAATTGCTAAATTTTCAAAATTTTCACCATATTTCCGTTTTTTTCATAAATAAACACAAGTCATATCAAAGAAATTTTACCACTAACGTGAAGTACAATATGTTACGAAAAAACAGTCTCAGAATCCGCGGGATTCGTTAAAGCGTTCCAGAGTTAAAACCTCATAAAGTGACAGTGGTCAGAATTGTAAGAATTGGCCCGGTCATTAAGCTGCAAAATGGCTCTGTCACTAAGGGGTTAAGAATTTCAATTTGAAAAACTCCAACAGAAATAATGAAGATGTTAAAGGGAATGTTTCATCAGAAAATAACCTATTGTTTCAGTTGGGTTGTTTTTGTAAAAAATGTTTGGCAATATTTTCTTCCATATTACAGTCTTTATTAAAAAAAAAAAATTAAATCTTGCAGCTTTCACACCGGCTCTTGGGGCTTCTTTAGACTTTTAAAGTGGTATTTCCATTTCCAAGATCTTATCCCAATATGTAGTAGGTGTAATAATAATATTAGCAAATACCTCCAATTAGAAATGTGGTATAGTTTTTCTGATTCACTATGTTAGTTTCCCCATATGCAGGTATTGCAGGACCTTAGGTATCTATGGTTACTACCACTAACTACCTAATGGTCACTATATCAGAGGTCGTAACCATGGATACCTAAGGTCCTGCAATATACGAGGTAAGTGACATAGCATTTCAAAAAAGTCTACTACATTTCTAATTGTAGATATTTGCTATTATTATTATTCAACCTGCTACATATTGAGATTGGATCTTGGCGATGGGAATACCCCTTTAACTTCCTGTTTTAGGAAATCCAATTGCATTGAAAAGACTTTGATGCTATATTTTGTGTTGAAGCATCTAATGAGCATGTACAAAAGTCATTGTGTAGAGACGAGGAGCAGGGTCAGCTGTGACCTCACCTATTGTGATGGCTGAATCCGGTGTCTAGTGGGGTTACCTTTTATTTTAGTGCTCCCTTTGATAAAGAGCCTGCTGAAAACTCCTCAAGAAAGGACAGAAGTATAAGCCTAAAAAGCCATAGTGGCCAGTGTGGAAATTGCAAACTTGCGAAATTTATATTTTAATAAAATTCATGATCTAAAATAAGTAAAATACATTTAGCACAAAAAGCTGATTTAAACAATAGATTATTTTCTGACGACACATGCCCTTTAAATGTCAATTCTTCACAAAGCTCTTGCAGAGACCATAAAGGAGCTCTTCAACTCAAGTAAACCTTCAAAAGGGCACACAAGGCTACTGTATGTTGCAGTGTGTATCTGGACAATAGCTCTGTGTGGCTGACAAATTGGTCTGTTGGACTGCAGTAAAACCAGTGCTTTATGGTCCATGTTTCCCAGGTTGTCCACTGTTTAGGGAATTTCATACCCAGGATCATCTGTTAGGAGGATGGGTAGCTCGCCTCATTTTGGTACCTTTGTTTTATAACTCCATTCAAAATAAGGAAGCGGCTAAAACTCTGATCCTACTCATAAGGCCATAAAGTATGTATGATATAAATATACCGAAAGAAGAAACTTTATGTATAGGCCAAGTAAAAGACAACAACTTTATTTTAACAATCCTGAATAAATATAATACCGTAAATATATGTATATAAAAGGAAAACCACAGGTCAGGTTATTGATGAGTATATGTAGACATAAATATATACAAATCTTACATAGACACCATCTACATAATAGCAATAAGGAATATCCTGGATGAAGCATTTCATTGCGAAACGCGCGTCGGGTGAGGTGGGTTCTTGGACATTTTAAAGGTAGCTATTTTTGTACATAATGTTTTCCTATGTAAGTATACACATGTATCCATTTATGTAATCTGCATATACAGCCAGCAATGAAGTGCTTATACTATGATCATTAATAAGAGGGTATATCTGTGAGTGGCATATTTGAATACTTTTGCCAGATATCTCCACTTATCACCCTACATTAAAACCATAATATTGCTATGTCTGCTATTGCTTGATATATAAATATACATATGCATACAAATATGTCTTTTATTTACATGTTCTTTCTTAATAAAGCATTTGCATTCAAAATTTCGAATGAAGAGACTCCTTTATGAATCACAAAAGTAAAACCTAGCATGACTTTTTGTGTTCCTGTCTTCTATGTACAGTGGCTGTCATGTTCAACTTTCCAGACCCGTCTACAGTGAAAAAGGTGGTTCATTGTCTCCCAAGAGTTGGAATTGGCACGAATTTTGGTCTTCCTCAAACCAGGTAATCTTTGGTGAACCCACACTTGTATATTAGGCATTAGTGGCAAGTGGGGAGTGATGGACATATATAATAGGGTGACTACGTGGCGTTCTGCCAAAAGTCCTTCAGCGTACAGAAGAGGTCGGCTTTCAATCTGTGAGTGAATTGCTGCATAACAAGCGGGAATTTGGATTTCATGCCAAATGTTTAATTGTTTTGGCCATTGTTTTGTAATATTGCTGTACGGTTTCTCTATATAAAAATTTGATAAGTTGTGATTATCTTTATACGTAGTGGGTTTTTTATTACCTGACTGGTCATCTTTTTCTTCGTTGGTTTATTAATATTTATAAGTCTCCAGTTGAAAACGTTCTATATCAGACTCCACATTAATACGAGCTCTATTTCTGTGTACATCCTGGAAACATTATTTATCTGACCTAAGATTGTTTATTTTCTGTTTCATTATTTATTAAATTGTGTATAGAATTTGAACATAAAACTTGAGACATTGTTATGCTTTTGTTTTGTGTAAAATGAGGATATTCTATGCATAATGCATATACTCATTATTAATATCCATAAAGGAAAGTGCACCGGCAATAACCATTAAAATGCAGCATTGAGTGCACACTTCTGATTTATGATAAGAGAATTGGTGTATACATCTAGAAATGTACCACTGTTGTCTTTCACAGCTTCAATATATACAAATTCTCTTTTCCATGCACAAACCGGAAAAAATAAGTTTCATCAGAGTAATACAAAGTACAAATTCCTTTGTTCAGCCACCAATAGTTCAGATATTCTCTAATAAACTTGCATATATCTGATCTCTACACTGTGTGCATAATTATTAGGCAAGTTGTATTTGAGAGGATTCTTTTTTATTATTGAACAACAACTATGTACTCAATCAGCCCAAAAGACTCATAAATATCAAAGCTTAATATTTTTGGAAGTTGTAGTGAGTTTTTTTTAGATTTGGCTATCTTAGAAGGATATCTGTTTGTGCAGGTAACTATTACTGTGCAGAATTATTAGGCAACTTAAAAAAAAACAAATATATACCCATCTCACTTGTTTATTTTCACCAGGTAAACCAATATAACAACACAAAATTTAGAAATAACATTTCTGACATTCAAAAACAAAAAAAATCAGTGACCAATATAGCCACCTTTCTTTACGATAACACTCAAAAGCCTTCCATCCATAGATTCTGTCAGTTGCTTGATCTGCTTACGATCAACATTGCGTGCAGCAGCCACCACAGCCTCCCAGACACTGGTCCGAGAGGTGTAATGTTTTCCCTCCCTGTAGATCTCACATTTTATGAGGGACCACAGGTTCTCTATGGGGTTCAGATCAGGTGAACAAGGGGACCATGTCATTATTTTTTCTTCTTTTAGACCTTTACTGGCCAGCCACGCTGTGGAATATTTGGATGCATGTGATGGTGATGGAGCATTGTCCTGCATGAAAATCATGTTTTTCTTGAACGATACCGACTTCTTCTTGTACCACTGCTTAAAAAAGGTGTCCAGAAACTGCCAGTAGGTCTGGGAGTTGAGCTTCACTCCATCCTCAACCCGAAAAGGTCCCACAAGTTCATCTTTGATGATACCAGCCCATACATACCTTGCTGGCGTCTGAGTCAGAGTGGAGCTCTCTACCCTTTACTGATCCAGCCTCGGGCCCATCAATCTGGCCCATCAAGAGTCACTCTCATTTCATCAGTCCATAAAACCTTAGAAAAATCAGTCTAAAGATATTTCTTGGCCCAGTCTTGACATTTTATCTTATGTTTCTTGTTCAAAGGTGGTCGTTTTTCAGCCTTTCTTACCTTGGCCATGTCCCTGAGTATGGCACACCTTGTGCTTTTTGATGCTCCAGTAACGTTGCAGCTCTGAAATATGGCAAAACCGGTGGCAAATGCCATCTTGGCAGCTTCACGCTTGATTTTCCTCAATTCATGGGCAGTTATTTTGAGCCTTTTTTTTATCAACATGCTTCTTTCGACCCTGTTGGCTATTTGCCATGAAACGCTTGATTGTTCGGTGATCATGCTTCAAAAGTTTGGCAATTTCAAGACTGATGCATCCCTCTGCAAGACATCTCACAATTTTTGACTTTTCAGAGTCCGTCAAATCTCTCTTCTGACCCATTTTGCCAAAGGAAAGTAAGTTGCCTAATAATTAAGCACACCTGATATAGGGTGTTGATGTCATTAGACCACACCCCTCCTCATTACAGAGATGCAAATAACCTGATTTACATAATTGGCAGTTATGCAAATCACCTGATTTACATAATTGTCAGTTGGCTTTCAAGCCTATTCAGCTTGGAGTAGGACAACATGTATAAAAAGGATGATGTGATCAAAATACTCATTTGCCTAATAATTCTGCACACAGTGTATACGTAAACATTAATGGGAATGTGTCATCATAAAATGCTTAAATCAATTATGTGTAAGGCCTCATTCAGAAGCCAGTTTATATTACTAATATGGGGGGGGGAGACTGGATTGTAGGAGTTTCTCTTTTTTTACATTTTTATATCGCTATATTAAAAATAAAACAAAAAAACTTTAATTTTTCACGCTGAATAATAGGACTAATGTTAGACTTGTACTTACTTTTGGTCACATGGACATTAGCAGCACCAAAATGACTCGTATCATATCTTGTATAAAAGCCTTCGAAATGTAGAATCTGGGTACAGGTCATTGTGAAGTTCTGGTACAGTTTCAATTTCGGGTACAGTTCTGGAATAAAGTTTGGGTCAGGTACCAGAACCTGGATTTCCACAGGTCCGCTCATCATTATTCATGAGTGGCGACCATCATCTTTCTTGGTTGGTTGTTTTTTTGTTTTGTTTTGTTTTTTTCAAAAGAAAAAATCCTCGGAGATATTTCAGAATTCTGCGTAACCTTTCAGCCATCGAGTATATATATTTCAGAGCAAGTGTTTTTGTTCCGTGGTCACTTTAATTTACGCTTCTCAGATATATAACTTATTAGTTTTCTGGTGTTTGCTGTTGCTTTCCTGTGATGTTATAAACTTTTTTTTTTACGCATGTAATAATATTTTGTATTTTTCTTGCTTTTTTTTCCTGATTTGATACTGAAGTTATTTTCCTTTTCTTTCTTAACAGACGCATCTCCCTGGCTACTCCTCGGCAGATATTTAAAGCATCAAACATGACTCAACGTTGGCAGCACAGAGAAATCTCAAACTTTGAGTACTTGATGTTCTTGAACACAATAGCAGGTAAATTAGTGAAAATATATTCTCTGTTTAAGCATTTTTTTATTTTATTAGTTATTCACGCTAAAATGGCTCTCCGAACCAAAAGGTTGGAAGTGGCAACAAAAGAAAACGTGTGACCAATCACAATGCAGCTTTCATGTAACCAGAGCAGTTTAAAAAATACCGTATTTTTCGGACTATAAGATGCACTTTTTTCCCCAAAAAATTTTGGGGATAATGGGCTTGCGTCTTATAGTCGGAATATACTTACAAATACTGTGGCTGCAGGAGTTGGGTGATTCTGCAGCGGCCCCGGTCCGACGCTGCCGGGCGATGATCACACTCCCTTCCCAGGCTGGTGCGACAGGTTCGGCGGTGGTGCAGGGGGGCTCCGCCGGCATTTTGTGAAAGCCCGGAGCCCCCGCATATCCATTGCTGTGAAGCGGTGGCCTCCGGGAAATTCCATCCCAGGCTGGTGCGGCAGGTTCGTCAGTGGTGCAGGGGCTTTGCCAATATTTTGTGAAAGCACATCCCCACTGCTGCGATGCGGTGGCCTCCGGGTGAATGGCTGCCGAGCCGGCGCATGCACAAATTGAGATCTCGGCACTGAGATCTCAATCTGCGCATGCACCACTTCCGGCAGCCATTTTCCCGAAGGCCACCGCATTGCAGCAATGGATGCGTGGGGGCTCGGGGCTTTCAGAAAATGTCAGCGGAGTCCCACACTGCTGAATACTGCCGCACCAGCCTGGGAAGGGAGTGTGATCATTGGCTTGCAGCGTTTGACCGCCACAGAATCGCCCGACTCCTGCTGCCGCCACACTACTTGTAAGTATAGTCCGACTATGAAACGCACCCCCATTTTCAAAAAAAAATTTTTGCAAAAAAAGTGTGTCTTATAGTCTGAAACATACGGTACTTATTTTACCCACTGTATATGTAATTTAAACCTCAATAACCATTTTTCCATCCAAACCTCCAGCTTACATTAATCTTTATGTAATATTACATTATCCTTCCCTGTTTTATCTTCAGAAATTGAAATTGTACTCATTATATCCTCTATAAAGTCACTGGTTCATACATTAAAATGAAGAGGACCCAATTCTGACTCTCGTGGGTCCATACCGTTAATTGTGATATAAGCGGTGTGTGTTCCATCCATGGTTATACCCTGGTCCAGTCTGGCGCTTAGCACCTCATAGAACATGAACACATTAGTCTAACACGACTGATCTCTCATGAACCCATGCTGATGCTAGATTATGAGGGTATTATTAGTCAGATACTCCAAGGTAGCATCTCATAAAAAACCCGCAAGATTTTGCTCACAGTAGAGTGTAAACTTACTGTCCTATAGTTTCCAGTCTACTTTATTTTACCCCTTTTTGAATAATTCTCAACACATTTTCAATGCGCCAGTCCTCTGGTAGAGACTGTATAAATACATTTATATGTAGATATGTATTATGATATATTATATATACGCTTTTGTTATTGCTTTTGTGTCAACAGAAATCTGTTAAAAATATGCACATATGATGTCAATATCTATACTACTGATTTATCACTGACTGCCTTATTGCTTTTTTTTTGTTTTTGACAGGACGAACGTACAATGACTTGAATCAGTATCCAGTGTTTCCTTGGGTTATCACAAATTATGAATCTGAAGAACTGGATTTGACTCTCCCAAGCAACTTTAGGGATTTGTCAAAGGTCTGTGTTATTTTACAACCCTGATTATTGGATGGTTGTCTGTTCATAAATAGCATGTTAGTTTTTACAATATAATTTAGGTTTTAAATGGCCGATATTCCATGTACCTCTATCCAGCATGAAGGCAATCATGAATTAAATTATGAAGGAAGAAGCGTTTGTTACCCAGTTTTCAAAATTCTTTCAACATCAGACTTGTGAACTGATTTTTTTCTAAAATAAGCCATTACTACAAAACAAAGACACATCAAAAAGGCAAAAGCTGCTTACAGCACCCACAAACTCTAGTAAAAGGTGATTGCTTGTTTAACTCTTCAGTGGTTTCATAGAACACACCAAAGAATTACAGTACCATGCACTTATCATTGAACAATATGGACATTTTTACACTTTTTTTTTTACAAATGACTTGTAATGGTCTAAATTCTCAGCTTACCAATCTTCTGTATACCCATGTCTTTGCCAGCTTATTCTTGGCCTCTATTTTCCCTGGTCCAGTGTTAATGTGGCTTGCTGACACGTGACTACTGCAGCAATCACTGGCTGTAGAAGTGACGTGTGGACACCACTGACATGCCTGGCAGGGGCCATGGAAGTGTCGGCAATGAAGCACCAGGAGATTAGTATGGTGAGCATTGCTATTCTTCACCAATGTGAGCTTAGTGTTTAACAACACAGATATTGTAAATTAGCAATTCTAGACAAAATTCCTTCTTCCCCAATTCCCCAAATGCAAATGACTATAGAATAAATCTTCTGGCAATTGTTAGTAATACAGTAGCTGTGTTGTCTTTTTGCTTACTACAAGCAGCATTTTAATTAATTGCACTAGGATAAGCTCACACCCCTGACCAGGGCCGGCGTCAGCACCCGGCACACCCGGGCAAGTGCCGGGGCCCTGAGCAGGCGGGGGGGCCCACTCGCCGTTGGGCATCCCAGCGCCCGTTAGCGGTGTCAGCGCCGCCACTGGGCCCCCCCCCCCCGCTTGCTCAGGGCCCCGGCAGCAGCCGGCGCAATACTCACCTCTCCCCGTGCCTCAGCTGCCGCAGCTCCGAGCTCCGGGGGGCGCCGGCGCTTCCTCTCTCATAGCAGCGCCACTGAATGACGTCATCATTCAGCGGCCGGCTGTGGCAGAGAGCGAGCGGACGCCGGACAGGTGAGGCGTGTGTGTGTGCCTGCCTGTGTGTATGTGAGAGAGTGCTGCCTGCGGTGCTGTATGTGTGATGGTGGTGGGGGGGAGGCAGGCAGTGATGGTAGTTAGGAGGCGATGATGATGGGGAGGCAATGATAATGGGAAGGCGATGATGATATTAATGGGGAGGCAATGATAATAATGATGATGGGGAGGCAATGATAATGAGAAGGCAATGATGATGATATTAATGGGGAGGCAATGATAATGATGATGATGGGGAGGCAATGATAATGGGAAGGCAATGATGATGATATTAATGGGGAGGCAATGATGATAATAGGGAGGCAATGATGATAATGATGGGCAGGCAATGATGATGAGGGGAGTCGATGATGATGATATTAATGGGGAGACGATGATGATGATGGGGAGGCAATGATAATGGGAAGGCAACGATGATGATATTAATGGGGAGGCAATGATAATGATGATGATGGGGAGGTAATGATAATGGGAAGGCAATGATGATGATATTAATGGGGAGGCAATGATGATAATAGGGAGGCAATGATGATAATGATGGGCAGGCAATGATGATGAGGGGAGGCGATGATGATATTAATGGGGAGGCAATGATAATGATGATGATGGGGAGGCAATGATAATGGGAAGGCAATGATGATGATGATATTAATGGGGAGGCAATGATGATGATGGGGAGGCAATGATAATGGGAAGGCAATGATGATGATATTAATGGGGAGGCAATGATGATAATAGGGAGGCAATGATGATGATGATGGGCAGGCAATGATGATGATGATGGGCAGGCAATGATGATGATAATGGGGAGTCTTTCCACAGCACCCTTTCCTGAGCTGTAACAGTGCAGAACGCAGCACAGTGTAGAGGAGAGCTCCATATTTTGTATGGAGCATTATATGTGGTCCAGTATTCTGTATGGAGCATTATATTGGGTCCAGTATTCTGTATGGAGCATTATATGGGGGATGGCGGGGTGACATCCTGCATGGAGTATTATATGGGTGATGAGGGGGAGACTATGTGGTGCCCATAATATTGTATGGAGGACTGTACTGTCCAGTCTGTACTGTGCTCTGTGAGGATTTGGCAGTTTTTGAGCTATTGTACAATTTACAATAGATATCACTCATGTAATGGAAGAAGTGAAGTGTTTAGCGTTGTGCTATACCCATATTTCTCTGCAGTATCTGTGCATCATGAATCGTGGTCTGTGTTAAGGGGGTCCACTGAGACTCTTTCGCCCGGGGCCCATAAAAACCTGGAGACGGCCCTGCCCCTGACACTCGCTGAGAAGGAAGACCAAGTATTACACATGAGCCAATTAACAATGACTAATCATAGGCTTTCCACTAGAAAGTGTCTTATTTGACGATTCTATATCAGGCAGTCCGTTGATGAATGTAATAGTGTCATCTTCTGGTTCTGCAGGTTTAATTGCCTGTGGTTTGTGAAGGGTGAGAATCCGCTCTGCTGATTAAATGGCACATGCCCTTTCTGTTTGTTTACAGATCTATAAAATAGTCCCATTTTCGAAGCCATTTTTCAGGATAAATTTTGGTTGGATGTTTCTCGACAGGGGATCGACAGAGGTGGAACCTGCATTTATCAGACATTTACGACACATCCCACCGATATATCATAGACGTTTTGCATGCGCCAACCTCATTAATTGAAACCCCAGTTTTGCCCTGTACCTATGGGTAATACTCATGAGTATTTAGTATTGGTGACTTTACTGCTTCTCAGCAATGCTCCATTAGGGAATAATGAGGACCAGTGGCTCTGCTTTAGGTTGTGTTCGCACATCGCTATATTTTTATCTATCTATATCTGTATATATATCTAGAAATATATATATATATATATATTAGTGTATATATATTCGTGTTATCCAAGCGGAGTGCTCGAAAAATGTTCGAGACCCCGCTGCTGCATGTCTCACGGCTGTTAGACAGCTGCAACACATGCAGGGATTGCCTGACAGCCAGCTCATCCATGTATGTGTTGCTCACTCATCACTACAGCAGAGCTTTATTATGTAATGGCGGTAATAGGTGGTCTGACATTGCGTGTTACGTGGATGCACAAGGTCTCTACGGACACCACGGTGAGTCATCCACAGAGGACTGGCGCAATCATTAACTATGCAGCGGATTTCAGAAAGTCTCCTCCACAATGCTGCTAGTGTAATACACAGCGGATGGTAAAGGGATTCCAGGCAAATGGCAAAGAGCAGGTTTTGAAGACCAGATCTATGTATATTGTCTAATCTTATTTTCCTGGGGCTATTACCGTAATTAAATTCTAACCAATGCCATATTTAACCCTGTCCTAACAATGTTTGTGTTGTGAGTAACTGGACATTTAAAGCCTAACAACTATAAGATATTACAAGCAGGGTGGATAAAAATCATGATTTTTTTAAAAAAATCAAAAAAATCGGATTTTTTTGATTTAAATCGGATTTTTTTGATTTAAATAGGATTTTTTTTATTTAAATAGGATTTTTTTGATTTAAATAGGATTTTTTAATCAAGTTGTACACTAGCAAAACTTTGTCTTTTTGCAAATCAAATTATTTTACACAAATAAAAATATTAAAACAGTTGATGATTATGAAACCTAATAATTTTTATTTGCACTATTAAACAATCAGAATTGAACTACAGAGAGTAAGTACTTTTTAACAATAGCCTATCTCTAATGTTTGAAGTAAGCAAACATCTTCAGTGAATACATCAGTCCTTTAAGCCTACTGTTTATTTAGGACTTTTTTAATAGGAAAACTAGTCCTGCTTTAGCAGTTCCTAAGCGGTTTCGGACTGTTGTGTGCACAAAACCAAATAAAGAAAACAATCTCTCTACTCCTGCCGATGAAGCCGATGCAGTCAGCATCTGAGTAGCTACATTTATTATCTTCGCTGGAAGAACAAGTGATTGCGACTTCCACCAGTCCAGTGGTTTTAGTTCATTAACGACTTTATCTAACGACGTTATCTGCAAACATGTATTTTTGAAATGGTGCAGATTCACACTTCAATTTCAGCACAGTTGCCACAATGTCATGGTTAGTATTGGCGAGCCACTTTGTCTTTCAAATATTTTGTACAAGCCGCTCTTTGTCGTATACAGCCTGAAGATGTTTTCCTGAGATATCAAATCTACTTGGTGGTTTGTAGCCTGGTCTTATTCCTTCGATCATTTGTACAAACAATGGGTGTTCAACTAGTCGGAAAGAAGAATTGGTTGCAAATATGAATTTAGCAATTCATCAAAATGTTCTTTCTGGCTCGTCGTAGTCTTTAAGAGGAATTTTTCTACACTTTGCACGCAAAGTTTTTTGTTGGGCTGCTTTGTTGAAGTTGTACCCAGATATTGATTGTCATGTGCAGCACAAGCCATATTTGACCCTGAAAGCACAGTAATTAAAAATATAATTCGACTGCGTATTTGAAGAAATATAACGAAAATATTTTGAAACAAACTTTTGAACAATGTAATGGTCCTCGTCCTATAAGGGCTGTCTCAAAAGTTATGCTACTCAAGTTTCTGGTGAAGTTGCTGTAATACTAGTAATATTAGAGCAACTGAAAAAAATTATGTCACAAAAGTTTTAAAAATGTTTTTTTAAAAAAATGGTCAATTTGGCAGACTTCAAAAGTGAATCTTCATTTCCCTTCTGGTTGCAGTTTTCATAATGTGATTTCAAACGGCAAACAAGTCCTTGGATATCCTTTTGACAGTATTTGCACTTTGCTCTCCCACCTTTCTTTCCAAGCTCTGCTGGCATCTCAACAAAATGAACCCAAATAGGGTCTCTCTTACGACCTGCCATGGCTCACGCAGATCACTTCTGAAGTTTGATTGTTACTACAGCCAAGTACTGCTGACTGACAAGTTTGGGCATGTCAACTGAATGGAAAAAGAAACTGAAACCAAGCTACAGAAAGTGAAACCAAGCTAGAAGTGTGGAGTTAAAGGTACTGCCACACTACACAATCCCGCTAGCGATCTCGTTAGCGTCGCATACTAATGAGATCGCTAGCGGGATTGTTTCTATATCGCTAGTAGCTACCTATTTTAGCGATGTCGTTAGGACGCTATCGCGGTTAGCGATCTCCTTAACGACTTTAGCGGTACAAAAGTACCGCTAAATCGCTAAAAAAGGTGCCACACTCAGCGATTAGATACTTACCAGCGGGGCGCCAGCGACGAAAATAGGGTCCGGAACGATCGCTGTGATGAACGAGATCACAGCAGGGGCCTCGTCGCTGGTAGATGCCGCACACAACAACATCGCTAACGGGATCACTAAATAGTGACGTTTTTTAGCGATCCCGTTAGCGATGTTGTTTAGTGTGGCATACCCTTAATTGAACAATGATTGAAAGTTTTAGATTTTAATCGTGATTTAAATAGAAAAAAATCATTTGATTTAAATCATGGTTTAAATCGTTGATTTAAATTGGCGTGATTTAAATCAATCCACCCTGATTACAAGCCAAAAATTTGGATGGGGATGTCAATAAGTAGCTTACCATCTACATGATCATATTAGTTATTCCCTAAATAGCTTATATAAATCATTCTACTCCAATCGATAGGGACTGACCCTCAGCGATCCCAAGTGCAAGTCTCTGAAATCCAAGATAAGCAGTGTCCCATCTTGAATGGAGCAGAGGTGCACATGCTCAGCTATTTTATAGTCTACTGGACTACCAGAAGAAGAGTAGAGTGCTCAGCTATTTCAGGCAGTCCCATAGACAATGAATAGAATGGATGTTGTCATGCACATCTCTTCTCCTTTCAGGACTGCTGCCCCCTTCTCAGGACCCCTGGGGGGTCTCACCGGTCAGTCCCCCAGTGATCAGCATTGAATAAGACATCACTTACAGTAGCTTCTTCAAAGTGTGTTCTTGTACATATGGTGGATGAACGCATGCAGCTATTCCAATAAGTGAGAGGTGGAAAGAATGACTATTCTTACCATTTTATTTTTGTAACCGTGATGATGAGGGTTATAACTGTTCTCGTTGCCTTGATATTCTCCATGTCATTGAATAACCCGTAGTTGGAGGTAGGGCGGATGCCTATGGTTTATTATTTCTACATGAAGAAACTTCCCAGCCAGTTGTCTTTAAATGTTCCTTTAGTCTGTGGGTCCAGCTTTTCCCTTTTTATGTATTTATGACTTCTTATATTCTGGATGACACCCCCAGTACAGACACAGGAGGGAGGCTGGGAGCTGAGGAATGAGAGAACTTGTAAGAGCTGTCTGTCTAGTATACAGACAAAGGCGAGATAAGAGACAGACCTGCATCTAGTGACTAAAGTGGAGACAGATTACAGTGAAATGAATTTCTACAAGAGCCCCGAATATATACACTGCAGTCAGGTAAAGCTATACGGATGGGGCCGGGGTTAGGACCCTTTCTTGGTCTCGTCTGCAGCCTTAAAATATTTAATTATTATTTTAATTCAGGGCAAAATACATTTTTCCTCTAATAATCTGGTATCTGGAAAGTAGTTGCACAATGGTTTTGTGTAAATATGAAATGTAAAAGCACGGACAGTAGGACGGCTAAAAGTTACCCATGGATTCTATTAAAAAGTAAATTTTTTACGATAGAATATGCAATAACATAGAAAATCCACTGTTCGTTGGATTAAATAGAAAGGCCTTGAAAATTATTAATTGAGTACTAATTTCATGATGGCCTGAAGCCCCATTTTCTGTAATAATACAGGGATTATTGAGTGATATTGTTTAGCAGCTGTCCATATTAAATTATTGATACCATTTGGCACGTCTTCTTGCTGGCGACATGGGCTGGCTCTGTAATATTGCTCTTGTATGAAGGCATTATTTACATCCAAGTCGGCGCAGCCTTGTCTGTGTCACTGCGCACGTATTTAGTGGAGGAATTCCTTTTTGCATGTGCTGCAGTAACTGGCTTCTAAGGTCAAGAATATGGAAAACCTTCTCCAGCTCTTTCCACTGCTGGAATATTTTTGTTTTTTCGACTCATGTTTAAATGTGTTTTATTTGTCTATAAATCATAGATCGTAGGTTTGCATTTTGGGTAATATTCTGTTGCAATTTGCGTAACTATGAGCAGACATTTCTACAAAGTGCCACGTGAAGGATTCCAGTGCTATCTACAGATAAAACGGCGTGCACACTATGTAGCAGCATGTCTGCTGCATTCAGCTCTGGCCTGTGCAGTACATGGTATATTGCCGTGATTTCCCCTGAAGCAGCTTCCGTGGAAGCATTTTGGGCTTCATTTTGTGAAGTGGCTTTGTGCATGCAGTCTGTGACATAGCTGCAGACTTGCAGAGGTTACATAAACCCAAATACGTGCAAGGTACATGAGCTGTTCTTCCCAATTGACATGTTATATTGTGCTATTGATTGTGTAGAAAATTTTAATTAATTTCTCTGTACAATTAAATGCCAATCTCTTTAGAATATACTAAAAAGTTGCTGAAATATTGCCGGGTAGAACAGGCCGGTAGTTAGCAACTACGTGTCTGATAGTTCTTAGGCCCATAGTAAAAAAAAAATCAATAAATGGTCCTGGATAACACCTTTAAAGGGACTCTGTCCGCACAGAATGACTGATAAAATCAAGTACAAGCGCTCGGTGCTTCATGGCAGGGCCAATCATTTATACAGTCATGGCCAAAAGTTTTGAGAATGACACAAATATTATATTTTCACATGATCTGCTGCCCTCTGGTTTTTATGTGTGTTTGACAGATGGTTTTATCACAGACAGAAATATAATAATTGCAAACATATGAGTAACAAAAGCTTATATTGACAGTTAGAATGAGTTAATGCAGCAAGTCAGTATTTGCAGTGTTGACCCCTCTTCTTCAGGACCTCTGCAATTCTCCCTGGCATGCTCTCAATCAACTTCTGGACCAAATCCTGACTGATAGCAGTCCATTCTTGCACAATCAATGCTTTCATTTTGTCAGAATTTTTAGGTTTTTGTTTGTCTCTTGATGATTGACCACAAGTTCTCAATGGGATTAAGATCTGGGGAGTTTCCAGGCCATGGACCCAAAATCTCTATGTTTTGTTCCCTGAGCCATTTAGTTATCACCTTTGCTTTATGGCAAGGTGCTCCATCATGCTGGAAAAGGCATTGTTGATCGCCAAACTGCTCTTGGAGGGTTGGGAGAAGTTGCTCTTGGAGGACATTCTGGTACCATTCTTTATTCATGGCTGTGTTTTTAGGCAAGACTGTGAGAGAGCCGATTCCCTTGGCTGAGAAGCAACCCCACACATGAATGGTTTCAGGATGCTTAACAGTTGGCATGAGACAAGACTGGTGGTAGCGCTCACCTTGTTTTCTCCGAATGAGGCGTTTTCCTGATGTCCCAAACAATCGAAAAGGGGATTCATCAGAGAAAATAACTTTACCCCAGTCCTCAGCAGTCCACTGCCTGTACCTTTTGCAGAATATCAGTCTGTCCATGATGTTTTTTCTGGAGAGAAGTGGCTTCTTTGCTGCCCTCCTTGAGACCAAGACTTGCTCCAAGAGTCTCCGCCTCACAGTGCGTGCAGATGCACTCACACCTGCCTGCTGCCATTCCTGAGCAAGCTCTGCACTGCTGGTAGCCCGATCCCGCAGCTGAAACACTTTTAAGAGACGGTCCTGGCGCTTGCTGGTCTTTCTTGGGCGCCCTGAAGCCTCTTTGGCAACAATGGAACCTCTCTCCTTGAAGTTCTTGATGATGCGATAGATTGTTGACTGAGGTGCAATCTTTCTAGCTGCGATACTCTTCCCTGTTAGGCCATTTTTGCGCATTGCAATGATGACTGCACGTGTTTCTTTAGAGATAACAATGGTAAACAGAAGAGAAACAATGATGCCAAGCACCAGCCTCCTTTTAAAGTGTCCAGTGGTGTCATTCTTACTTAATCATGACAGATTGATCTCCAGCCATGTCCTCATCAACACCCACACCTGTGTTAATGGAGCAATCACTGAAAAGAGGTTAGCTGGTCCTTTTAAGGCAGGGCTGCAATGATGTTGAAATGTGTTTTGGGGGATACAGTTCATTTTCTAGCCAAATATTGACTTTGCAAGTAATTGCTGTTAAGCTGATCACTCTTTATAACATTCTGGAGTATATGCAAATTGCCATTAGAAAAAGTGAAGCAGTAGACTTTGTAAAAATTAATATTTCTGTCATTCTCAAAACTTTTGGCCATGACTGTACACCTTCCCTCCTTCTTGCTTTCCATCTATCTCCACCATTCTCGGGCCCCATGAAGCCAGAGCGGTTAATCAAAGCGGGGAGGATGGAGACATGGTGAAAACAATCAGGTGGGAAGGCGGGTGTAAATGGTTCCCCCATGAAGCACAGAGCGGCGGAATTTAGTATGAACAGTCATTCTCTGTGCCTTTAAGTTTGAGTCTGCATATGATATAGATTTTACAATTTTGTCTTTTCCCTGTCTACCAGTTGTGGATTTAATGATTTCCTCAAAGGCTATAATATCAGTGACATACTGCCACACTACTTCTTTAAGGCCCATTAGTCGAGGGGCCCAGTGCCGATGGACCCCTCTCCCTGTCTGGCATCTGCTCAGTTCTCTTGACTTGTACTATTTATGTACGGTAGAAGTTGAGGGGGATTTGTATAGAATGCATGAGCCTGCTCAGTACTTGGCAAGTGTGTCAGTAACTGCTGTGATTGTAAGTAACTGTTTGCAGCAGTTTAAACCTTTAGATACTGTTTACCCCCTTGAGAAAGCCATGTGCGAAACGCGTTTGGGCATGGGTATCTGGAGATTGGTATGGGTCAGCAATGGTTACTTACTTTCTAATTTTTGTGAATTGACTCAATATTGTTATCCTATGTTTATTGAGTGGTTTATGAATAATACTTTATAAATCATGTTTAGACGTATGTACAGAGGGGATAATAAGTATTTGATACACGGCCAATTTTGCAGATTTTCCCACCTACAAAGAATGGAGAGGTCTGTTATTTTTATTGTAGGTACACTTCAACTGTGAGAGACAGGATCTTTAAAGAAAGAAAATTACGCAGTGATTTATTATTTAGTACTAAATTGTATATAATTTTTTCCTCTGCCCAAGTAGTTGACATTACATACGGTGTGAAAATAAGTATTTGATACACTGCCAATTTTACAAGTTTTCCCACCTGCAAATAGTGGAGAGGTCTGTAATTTTTATTGTAGGTACACTTCAACTGTGAGAGACAGGATCTAAAGAAAAAAAAAAGCAGAAAATCACATTGTATGATTTTTACACTATTAATTTGCATTTTATTGCATGAAATAAGTATTTGATACAATAGAAAAACAGAACTTTATATCTGGTACAGAAATCTTTGTTTGCAATTACTCAGGTCAAACGTTTCCTGTAGTTATTGACCAAGTTTGCACACACTGTACCAGGTATTTGGCCCACTCCTCCATACAGTTCTTTTCCAGATCTTTCAGGTTTTGAGGCTGTTGCTGGGCAACATTGTGTTTCAGCTTCCCCCAAAGATTTTCTATTGTGTTCAGGTCTGGAGACCGGCTAGGCCACTATGGGACCTTGAAATGCTTCTTATTGAGCCACTCCTTAGTTGTCCTGGCTGTGTGTTTCGGGTCCTTGTCATGCTGGAAGACCCAGCCACAACTCATATTCAATGCTCTTACTGAGGGAAGGAGGTTGTTGGCCAAAATCTCACGATACATGACCCCATCCATCCTCCCTTCAATACTGTGCTGTCGTCCGGCCCCTTTGCAGTAAAGGACCCCCAAATTATGTTTCCCCCACCACCATGCTTTATGGTTGGGATGGTGTTCTTGAGGTTGTGCTTATCCTTTTACTTGCTATAAACACAGTGAGTTGATACCAAAAAGTTCTATTTTGGTCTCATCTGTTCACATGACCTTCTCTCATGCCTCCTCTGGATCATCCAGATGGTCATTTGCGAACTTCAAGCGGGCCTGGACATATACTTGTGTGAGCAGGGAGAACTTGCTTGCCCTCCAGGATTTTAATCCATGACGGCATAGTGTGTTAGTAATGGTAATGTTTGAGATGGTGGTCCCAGCTGCTCTCTTCAGGTCATTGACCGGGTTCTCATGTGTAGTTCTGGGCTGATTCCTGACCTTTCTCAGAATCCTCCTAATGATGAGCTAGCGTGCTCAGATAAAGTGTTATCCGAGCACGCTCGTGTGCTAATTGAGTATCTTTTGTGTGCTGGAATACCATGTTCAAGTTGCCATGGCACACCTTATCCAAGCACGCTTGCTCATCACTAATCCATACCCCACGAGGAAGCTTGACAGTCCTCTTGTGTTTCTTCCATTTTCTAATAATTGTGCCAACAGATGTTGCCTTCTTTCCTTTTGTCCTGTAGCCCATCCCATCCTTGTGCAGCTCTAAATTTTTTTCCCTAGTGTCCTTAGGCAGCTCTTTGGTCCTGGCCATGATGGAGAGGTTCGAGTGTGGAGTTCAACCAGGTGCAATTAATACAGGTAATGAGTGCAGAGTAGGAGGGATTCTTAAAGAAAAACTAACAGGTCTGTGAAAACTTTCAAAATCGTCAGTGTATCAAATGCTTATTTTCCACACTGTATATGATTTAGCCTCACAGGGTTTTGCTTATAAATACTTGTACATTTGCACTTTAAATGCATGAAATGTATATTTTTATATATATTTCTGTAATGGATGTTGTTTAGTTCACTCCCATTGATCTTAGTAATATCACCAATCTCCTGAGATCCTCTCATTGTGCTGATTTTTCTCTGGAACCTTTATCATATTTTGATGTATTTTTATGTTTTTATAGTAATTTAGTAAATCTTGTACGGAATTCTCTATACATGTGTGGTTATTTTCTTGTAGGATTTATGATTAATCTGTTTGCCCACTTTTATTGTTATTTTGTGAATTGGTAATCTCACTTAGATCTAGTGGTAAAATGCGACCACAGCACCCTATGTCTAGAAAAAGAACGGATTACTAACTTACTGGGGGCTTAATTTGTAGCTGAGAAAGGGGAAAGTAGACTTAATGGGAACTTACTGGAGACTAGTTCCAAGTACCAGAGAGGAAAGAAGATACCCTTGTCATAACGTGAAGCAGAGAGATGTGAAATATTTAATGAGGGCTTTCAAAGATAGTATTTTATTTTTTTTACCAAAACGCACTTGTGAAAGGACAAATTGGCATTGGTGCTGTGGGAGAAACATAAGGTTGGAAAAAGATTAGAAGCATATTTTTGAGGGGTAAAAAGCATGCAAAGTGATATAGCCAGTAAAGGGAATCAGTCACCGTCTCTTACCCACACAAACTCCTATAACGGCTAGGGTTCCATGTTATTTTAAAGATAACTTAAAATATGTATATTTTTATATAAGCCCACACACTGGCATGCTCCGCAGTTTGCTTGATAATGTCTGTGCGCTCTATGTAAATGATGTCAAATCCATCATAGTAGCAGCTTTCAACCTTTGTCTAAAAGGTGTTGAGCGGAACACCAATCTATTTTTTCATTGAGCATATGTTTTGTACATCAGATAACCCCATAAATAATTTTTTAATGGTCTATGGAGTATCAACTATAATTCTTAGGGCGCAGTCAGACTTCCATATTACTCACATTGCAATCCTCGGACTGGCCATCGACTGTCTTGACTGGAGCGTGAAAGCTGCCTAGAAATACATGCTGTCACGATCAGGTCAGGAGAGCAGACGGCCAGTCCAAGCATTGTGATGCGATCCTCGCGCGAGTTACACGGTCGTCTGACCGCGCCCTTAAAACTACTTATCAGAAGTTAAGGGCATAACGTGACTTTTCTCAGGTCTTTGGTAAATTGAGCTTTTCAGCTCAGTCCGTTAGTAAAGAAGTATTAAGGAGCAGGCGTGATCAATGACAGGCTGACAAGGTTGCTGCATCATGTACTAGTTACCTGGAAACATTCCCCAAGAGGAACCGCAATTAGGCTCCCGCTTCACAACACATTTCATCCACTTAGTGCAAGGAAATAAACAGTTAATTGATATTCTCTAATATGTTATTATCAATTAATTGTATCCCAGGCCTCCACTCCTCTGATTTTTGCCTCCCTAATTAAACAAAGAGAAAAAGCTTTAATTAAGCAGTCTAAAATATTTATAGTGTGGCTCTGATTCGGTGTGCGGCACCGGAGCTCAGTAAACTGCTTTTACGGTGTATTAAAACATAGCGGAATGGCCTCATCTTTTATAGCAGTTGTCAGGAAAATCTAGGCCAGCACTGTAAAATGTATTAGCCCAATACATTGTCTCCATTTATTATGAGGAAGCTATGATGTACGGCTCTGTCAGCGCAGATCTATTGTTCGAGGGTTTGCACTATTTTCTCTGCCCTGCCATTAATTTATAGCAGTAAACAATATGTAGCCCTCCGACTGCAGCAAAGCAGAATCTTTTAATGAGGTGGATGTTATTACCACAATAAATCAGGGCATTCATGTTATGTATAATTCAAAGTGTGTATTCCCACTGTAAGCCCCCTGAGTAAGCGGATAGTGTGTCATTGTCAGAGCCCGGCTGCACCATTTTACTGTATACTTATTTTTTATCCCGAGAACCTGGACTTGTGCTTTTTTTTTTGTTATTTTTCTTTCTTCAGCTGTAAATGAGGGTTTGAAGAATGTTCTAGCCGGCATGAGAAACGGAACTATACCAATTACATCAGGAATCAATAGTGCAGGTTCTGTGGCCGCATCGATCGGTGCATGCTGCTGTTTTCACAAGAGGCAACAAAATCAGTCCTAATTGGTTTTAGTGGTATCTCCTAGAAGCGTAATTCTATAACCATTGATTAGAGGTGGGTGCGCAGTTCAAGAGCTCGGAGGCACAGAGTCATTTGTTAAAATGCTGTGGGGAGAATTGCATTTTAGTATTTATTCTATTTCCCATTAACTCCCTGCTGTGCAGGCTGACGGTTGCTGCTTGTATCCTATAACTTACCCTTAGCCAAGAACTCGCACTGGCCAGTGTTGGGTCACGCACAGAATTGTTTACTCTGATATTTATGGGTATTGGCCTATATCCTACATTTCTGCTTTACATAAATATGTAAAATAATCCGGATTATTGTGATTGAAATTTTGAATAGACTAAAGCTCTGGCTAGTTAGTGTAAACCTAAACTCCATATAGAAAGCAAAATACAAATCTACGTGTTCTATGTAATTCACAAGCCAGACCCAGCCGCCATCATCTGCAGCCCGGCAGACAAGACTAATGTCACCGATTAATGGTGAAAATCCAAAATCCTGTAAAAATAAGGATTTCTAACCTGGAAGCTCCATCTCTTATTACTCGGCATCAGTCTGAACTTACACATTTGTTAGAATTTCTGATAACTAATCACTGATTCCATTTAAGTAGCCCTTAAAGGATAGTGAAGCTTTAAACTGTAAAAAGATCCATTGATTTAACATACAGAATATACCTCGTATATTTTTAGGATCTCCTTTACACTGAGCTCACACTCAGTTGTTTTTTTTTTACTTTGATGTTTATTTTGTACCATAGATAAAGAATAATTTAGTAACAGTGAATCCATTTGATTCCGTTTTGCATGGGTTCTGTCAGATTTTAATCCTTAGCCTGATCGTACCACCATGAACTTTAGTTGGTTTTGAAGAATATTTTGGCATTTCTTCTTATAAATATCATACAACATTAACCCCTTTCCCAGATTAGGATGCCAATTAACGTTTTGAAAAGGGGTCCGCACATGTTGAGGGGGTGTATATTACATAGGCTAAATCATCTCTAACAGGTGCGGCCATGATTGTTAACCATTTAATAATCTCTGACAGCGGTATTTAAAAGGAAAACTAGCCTGTGCTCATGCATATCGGCTCCCTTTGCCCCCACAACCACCCCCGCCCACCTTCGATGGATTACCATGGAAGCTGGGGACCTGTTGAAGGCCACAGTCACTGTCAACTCTGTACTCCTATGAAGCTAAGCCACAGTCTGAGACCATGATTTCTACCTCATACTACAATGTTTTGACATTGCAGTATATAGTGTAAGTGATCAAACACTGGGACTGAAAAAAAAGTGTTATTAAATATGTTAAAAAAAATAAAAATTCCATAAAGTCTGAACTATAAAAAAATAGAATTAATTAACCCTTACGGCAAATGCTTTAAGGAGATGGAAAAAATCAAAATCCCAGAATTGCCATCCTTTGGGTCACTTCTCCATCCTCAAAAAATGCAGTTAAAAGTGATCAAAACATCAGATGTACCCAAAATTGATATAAATGAAATATAGCGGCTTGCTGCACAAAAAAACACCTCTCAGCTCAATCAACAAAAATAAAAAATTGTTACAGTTCTTGAAGACTAAACAACAAGGCAAATATGTTTATTTTTTTTTTACGAAATTCTACATTTTTTTTAGCATTCTAATAAAAAAAATAATGTATGCAGGTCTGGTATTGTCGTAATCCTATGAATCCAAATAATCATGTATCCTGGTAATTTTTATCACACAATGGATATTGAAGAAAAAAAATGCCAAAATAAAGGCAATATTCAATTTTTCTTTCAGTTTGTTTCCTCCGATTTAGAATTATTTTCCCATTTCTCAGTACATCATATGGCAAAATTATAGCTTGGCCCAGAAAAAAAAAAACCTCCTCTCATGTCACTCCGCTATGTCACTGGAAAAATAAAAAAGTTTTCACTCTTAGGATAAGGTTGTGAAAAAACAAGAGTACAAAAATGAAAAATTCTCTGGTCGTTAAAGGATTAGTATTTTACTAGCAGTTAAGAGCTGTAGTAGATCATAGGGATGATTTTATTGTGTCCACATAGTGTGCCCATTTGGCCTCGGTTTGGCGATATGCATTGGAATATCATTTAACTGGAAAGAAAAGCGCTATAGGCTATGCTTACTACAGAGAGCCACGGCAAACAAAAAACATATGTATATGAAGCGTTCAAAACGTATTTCTATTGCTTTAGAAAAATAAATTGCTTTCCTGTTCTGCAAACCACAACTTCACAGCATCTCTTCCCATTAAAGTAAGTTTAGAGAAGTCTTGGAGATGGAACCATTGCAGATATAATCCTTTGAAAGGTGTCACTTTACATGATAATTACCGTAAGTAACTTGCATTAATTTCCATGAGAAATGCAAGGTTCTTAGTTCATACCTTTCAATGTTGTACTGTATATTCTAAAAAAGTTTTAATTTTGTGACCTAACGTTTTCCTATATCAATGCATAAAGGACGTTGTAGTTCTCAGTTTCCTGGATCTCATGGACTCTCACTACAATGGCTTACAAAAGTATTTACCCACTTGGCTTTTTACCTATTTTGTTACCTTACAACCTGTGTATAAATATTTTTGTAATCCGATTTGTGTTATGCATCGGCACTAAAGTCTAAGCTGGTGAAGTGAGAAAAATACAGGCATAAATTAAATTTATGGGATCGAAGAACTAAAAATTCTCATGTGCATATGTATTCACAAAATCGAAGAAATGATCCAGCTTCCAAAGGCAAAGATTTTTTATTGATTAAAAAAGTTCCAACATGGATACAGACACAGCTATGTATTTTGAACATCCATTGTGTTATTTTCAAAGCTGTACGTGTGCTAAACACCTAGTAATTTAAATGGTTGTAAACCAATTGAAACACATATGGTAAGTCACATGATAGGATGTCATGATTACATAGAGCAACTTATGATGTTGTATATGAAAGACACACATTTAAAAACAATACACAAACTCTCTCGGAATTAACAATAATGGGTGAAAAATACTCGCAATCACTTGCCAATCTTATCTTGTCCTTTTGGAAAACAAATTATCTTTATAATGACAACTTTCCCTTTTAACAGGACGTGTTTTGGTATGGTAGATACATTGATGACCTCCTCATCTGGAGGGGCGATGTATCTGCCATACCGAACTTTATCCAATACATGAACGATAATTCATATAACCTTTCCTTTACATAAACATTCAATCAGCATATCATCTCCTTTTTGGATTTAAATTTAGAAGGGTAATCGCCATTATATTTCTGCTTCAACCCACTTTTAGCCCATGTCAAGTAATACCATTCTCCATGCCAAGAGTGGTTATCCGCGACACACAGTAAAGGCAATTCCATTGGGAGAGTTTACACGCATAAAATGTAACTGTAGTAACGCAAAGGAATGCAATAGGGATTCCTGAATGCAAAAACAGAACATTAAATAGAGGATATCCTACCTGGATCCTAGATAATGCTTCCAATATTGTGAACAATAAAAATAGAACACATTTGTTGGGCACAAGCAGAAAAGTTCAACCTAAACACAGCTGTAATACACCACCTAAATCAGTACTTTATTTACAATATAGTCCACAATCCCATGATATTAAAAACATAGTTTTAAAACATTAATCATTAATGCAACATGATGTTGTTATGTCCATAGTACTTGATTCAGGTGTACAAGTGGCGGCTAAAAGGGCTAGAACCCTGGGAAACATTTTATACCTCATCTTTCCCAATACAGTGGAGCAACGTCGCACATGGTTAAATTGTAATAGTTTCTATAAATGTAGTTTCAAAAAAGTGCGGCATATGCCACTTTATAGTAACGGCAAAGAATTTCACTAATACTTATGAGACCTAAGCATTTAATATCAAGCAATACATCAGTTGTAATAGTGGTCATGTGGTGTACATTATCAAATGCTCCACATGTAAAAAATTGTATGTAGGTTGTACCACACGTAAGCTAAAAAGACATATCAGAACACCTCACAGACGTTAATAGCACCTCCAACCCTAATTACAGTATTTCCCATGCATCAAAACACTTCATAACATCACACAATAGGAACACCGCTTCAGTGCAAATCTTTGGAATTGAATGAATTGCCGCAAATTCAAGGGGCGGTGACATCAAAAACGAGTATTGGACAGAGAGGCATTTTGGATGTTGTGCACGGTTTGAACCTAAATCGAGAATTAATGGTTCACTATTAATGTCCACACTTTTCTTCATTCACAAACATTTTTATAGTTAACTAGCTGTAGTACCCGGCTTCGCCCGGGTTAATGTACTTAACTGTGCCCTCATCAGGATAGCAACATAGAAGGACAAAGCTGTGGCTGCTACTATATATATATCCTCCCACATACAGGTGATGTGACTTACATCAGTCATTACACCAACATTGGCCAAGCATAGTAACTGAAATCCTATTACCTCACACAAGCTTTCTTATACTGACAATGTCCTCTGTTGCCTATAGTAACCAAACAGAGCTCATATTAATGACCTATGGCAAAATAGAAGCTGAGCTGTGATTGGTTGCTATAGGCAGCCTGATAAATCCCCAGCCAACAGAAAACATTCCCCTCTGGCAGTATATATTACCTCACACATACAAATAATATACAGCTCATGTGACTGACATCTGTCTTATTTCCCTATATGGTCATATTAATGTCCTGTCGCAAAATAGAAGCTGAGCTGTGATTGGTTGCTATAGGCAGCCTGATAAATCCCCAGCCAACAGAAAACATTCCCCTCTGGCAGTATATATTACCTCACACATACAAATAATATACAGCTCATGTGACTGACATGTGGCTTATTTCCCTATATGGTCATATTAATGTCCTGTCGCAAAATAGAAGCTGAGCTGTGATTGGTTGCTATAGGCAGCCTGATAATTCTCCAGCCAACAGAAAACATTCCCCTCTGGCAGTATATATTACCTCACACATACAAATAATATACAGCTCATGTGACTGACATCTGTCTTATTTCCCTATATGGCAAATTTATAACAAATTGGTCTTGTAGTTTGGCTGGTTATTAATCAGATATTTATTTTTAAAAGATAAAAATACCAGACGTGTGTGTGTGTTTTTAATGCGCGCAATTTTGAACACGTGGGGTTAAAATGTCGACTCAAAACACAGCCTATGATGCTCCCGGGGTCGAGACGTGCGGGTGTGCAAAATTTCATGCCCGTAAATGCAGATTCCTATGCCGGACATACACACAAGCATTCAGCTTTCTCCCCATTATGTAGATAGGGCCAAAATAGGCGATTTGGAACATGCGGGGGTTAAAATTTCCATTCAACACATAGCCTATGATGCTCCTGGGGTTGAGATGTGCGGGCGTGCAAAATTTCATGCCCGTAAGTACAACGGTGCAGATTCCTATCCCGGGCCAAAATTATTTGCCGATTTGGAATGCGCGGGGTTAAAATTTCGACTCAAAACCTAGCCTATGACGCTCCCGGGGTCGAGACGTGCGGGTGTGCAAAACTTCATGCCCGTAAATGCAGATTCCTATGCCGGACATACACACAAGCATTCAGCTTTCTCCCCATTATGTAGATAGGGCCAAAATTGTTTGGCGATTTGGAACATGCGGGGGTTAAAATTTCCATTCAACACATAGCCTATGATGCTCCTGGGGTTGAGATGTGCGGGCGTGCAAAATTTCATGCCCGTAAGTACAACGGTGCAGATTCCTATCCCGGGCCAAAATTATTTGCCGATTTGGAATGCGCGGGGTTAAAATTTCGACTCAAAACCTAGCCTATGACGCTCCCGGGGTCGAGACGTGCGGGTGTGCAAAATTTCATGCCCGTAAATGCAGATTCCTATGCCGGACATACACACAAGCATTCAGCTTTCTCCCCATTATGTAGATAGGGCCAAAATTGTTTGGCGATTTGGAACGTGTGGGGGTTAAAATTTCCATTCAACACATAGCCTATGATGCTCCTGGGGTTGAGATGTGCGGGCGTGCAAAATTTCATGCCCGTAAGTACAACGGTGCATATTCCTATCCCGGGCCAAAATTATTTGCCGATTTGGAATGCGCGGGGTTAAAATTTCGACTCAAAACCTAGCCTATGACGCTCCTGGGGTCGAGACGTGCGGGTGTGCAAAATTTCATGCCCGTAAATGCAGATTCCTATGCCGGACATACACACAAGCATTCAGCTTTCTCCCCATTATGTAGATAGGGCCAAAATTGTTTGGCGATTTGGAACGCGCGGGGTTAAAATTTCGATTCAAAACATAGCCTAGGACGCTTTCGGGGTCGAGACGTGCGGGCGTGCAAAATTTCATGCCCGTAAGTGCGACGGTGCGGATTCCAATCCCGGACAAACATACCCACATACATACATACATACATACATTCAGCTTTATATATTAGATTCCGAGAATAAGGGTGTATTGTTTTTAAATGTGCGTCTTTCATATACAACATCATGTGTTGCTCTATGTAATCATGACATCCTATCATGTGACTTACCATATGTGTTTCAATTGGTTTATAACCATTCAAATTACTTTGTGTTTAGCACATGTATAGCTTTGAAAAAGAACGCAATGGATGTTTGAAATGCGTAGCTGTGTCCATATCCATGATGGAACTTTTTTAATCAATAAAAAATCTTCGCCTTTGGGAGCTGGATCATTTCTTTGATTTTGTCTTTCTATTGGTCCTTTGCAGTTCCGTGCTTCCTAAGAAGCCTGGTTAATCCTTTTTCTTTTCCTTGCATATGTATTTACCCCTTTTTGATATGAAAGGCCACAGCGGCTGCAACACCATTAAGCAAGAGTAACCACTAACCAAACAACGCCATGAAGACCAAGGAGATCTCCAAACAAGTCGGGGACAAAGTGGTTGAGAAGTACAAGTCAGAGTTGGGTTATTAAAAAAATATATATATATCCCAACCTCTGATGATCCCCCGGAGCACCATCAAATCCATTATCATTAAATGTAAAGAACATGGTACCACAATAAACCTGCCAAGAGAGGGACGTCCACTAAAACTCTACATTAATCGGAGACGCAGCACAGAGACCAAAGGTAACCCTGATGGAACAGTACATTAATCAGAGATGCAGCACAGAGACCAAAGGTAACCCTGATGGAGCTGCGGAGTTCCCAAGCAGAGATTGGATTATCTGTCTATTCAACCACAATACACCGTTCACTCCATAGAGGTGGCCTTTATGAAACAGTGGGCAGAAAAAAGCCTTAACATACTCAAAAAATTGAATGGATCATTTTGAGTTTGCCAGATATAGGTATATGGGAGACTCCACAAGTGTATTGCAGAAGGTGCTGTGGTCAGAATAGACCAAAATTTAACTTTTTGGCCACCAACGCTATATCTGGCGCCAAACTAACACAGCTCATCACCCCAAGAACACCATCCCCGCAATGAAAAATGGTGGTGGCAACATCATGCTGTGGGGATGTTTTTCAGAAGAGTGAGGGAAAAGGGTCTGAGTCAAGGGGGAGATGGATTGGGCGATATACATGGATATTCTTGACCAAAGTTGTTAGTCTGTCAGTGATTTTAGACTGGGATGGAGGTTCACCTTCCTACAAGACAACGACCCAAAGCATACTGCTAAAGCAACACTCAAGTGGTTTAAGGGAGAATGTGTAAGTGTTTTGGAGTGGCTTGTTCAAAGTCCAGACCTTAATCCAATTGTGAATCTGTGGTTCGACTTGATTGCTGATCACCAGAGGAAACCATCTTACTTGACGGAGCTGGAGCAGTTTTGCCTTGAGGAATGGCAAAAATTCCAGTGGCGAGATGTGGAAAGTTCAGAGACTTAACCCAAGCTACTTGCAGCTGTAATTGCTGCAAAACGACACTCTACAACGTACTGAGTTTAGGGGGGCGAATATGCACACTAAAGGTTTCAGTTATTTCATCCTATTTGTTGTTCGCTTCACCAAATGTTCACAGTTGTAGGCATGTTCTTTATATGAACTGATGCAAACCCTCAAAACAAACAGTGAAATTCCATGTTGTGAGGTAGCAAAACATGAAAAATGCCAAGGGATGAATACTTTTGGATGCCACTGTATGTCCCGCAGTGAAGGTTGTTAAAAATGTTGCTTTGATTCACTGTTTTTTGACGAGACCAGATTTTCAGAAATTATTTTAATACATTAATTACCCTTTTTGAGGTTACATATACTTAAGCTATACAGTATCAATACATACTTGTACCTAAAACCGTATTTCCCATGTAGAATCATGTCTCTGTCTTGCATAACAATCCCTCGTGGGATTAATTACGTTCTGCTTTTTGTAGCTTTGAGTCTGGACTGTCACTTTATGATCTTCAGTTGTCTTGCTGGTGTCTCTGGGGAGCCATCTCTCTAGTCTTGTCTCTCCGTTGTCACTATGTATGCAATTGCTAGCTATGTTAGGCCTCTTCAGTAAACAATCTAGTATTGTTTTTGCTTAAATGTAACACTTTTTTGATGTAAAACTGAATCTCTTTATCTCTTCCAGCCTATTGGAGCTCTGAATCCCAAACGTGCAGCCTACTTTACAGAGCGCTATGACACCTGGGAGGATGAACAGGTTCCGAAGTTTCACTATGGCACTCATTACTCTACTGCTAGCTTTGTACTCAGCTGGCTTTTAAGAATTGTAAGTAAACTTTTGGAATCCTATTCAGACAACTGTCATTTTATAAAGTACACTACTCAAATATGCTTATTTCTGTTAACCTGCCTCATGTTTAAGGTGACTTTGAAAAAACGATAACCACAATACAATGCATTAAATTTCTTCTCGAATGAACATTTTTGTGTTCATACTTGGAGAATATGAGCCCTTGAGAAACAACCAAGTTAGGCTACATTCACACTTGCGTTTTTTCGCTCATGAAGCGCATTAAAAAAACGCATGTAAACGCTGCGATATTTAGTCGCATCAGCATGCGCATTATGACAAAAAAACGCAGCGTTTGTCTGCGATTTCATGCGTTTTTTTTGCCGCATGGGTTGTCTATGTGTCACATTTCTATCATCTCTGTCTCTATCATCTATCATCTGTCTCTATCATCTTTGGCTCTATCATCTCTGTCTTTATCATCTCTGGCTCTATCATCTTTGGCTCTGTCATCTCTGTCTCTATCATCTTTGGCTCTATCATCTATCATCTGTCTCTATCATCTCTGTCTCTATCATCTCTGTCTCTATCATCTTTGGCTCTATCATCTCTGTCTCTATCATCTCTGTCTCATCTCTGTCTCTATCATCTCTATCATCTTTGGCTCTATCATCTCTGTCTCTATCATCTATCATCTGTCTCTATCATCTTTGGCTCTATCATCTCTGTCTCTATCATCTCTGTCTCTATCTTTGGCTCTATCATCTATGTCTCTATCATCTATCATCTGTCTCTATCATCTTTGGCTCTATCATCTCTGTCTCTATCATCTTTGGCTCTATCATCTCTGTCTCTATCATGGTTTAAACAAGTGTTTAGACATTATTTACTGAAAAATCGCGGGCGTGCAAAAGCGCTGACGAGCGCAAAGCCATTCGCACGCCAGGGCCCCATAGACTGCAATGTTATTTTTTGCGCATAGCGCACGCACCCGTGCGCACGCATTTTTTTAAAGCGGTTGGGCGAAAAAAAAATGCAACATGTAGCGTCTAGTGCGTATGGGCGCACACCGGGAAAATGCTCAGCGCACGACAAACGCACATGAACGCGTGCAAGCGCTAGACCCTGCGCCCGCCATGTTAAAGATATGGGAACATTGCGCATGCGTCCGATAGCGCACGATGCGCTGCGCAAAAAAACGCAAGTGTGAAAGTAGCCTAATTTAATGGTTTTCTAGGTTTAGAATAATGATGGTCAAACGCTGCGCCCTTCAAACAGATTGTTGGCAGCGCTGGGAGCTGACTTGCCACCAGTTGGATAGTGATTGCTCATTCTAAGGATAGACCATCAACTTTGAAATCCCCTGTTAGGCTGGAGTCACACTAGTGTATTACATCCGATGCAAGATGCTAATGACCCTCGGCTCCTGCTCTGCTGTGAGCGGGAGCCGAGTGTCATGCGAGTGTGCTCCGAGCCTCTCGCACAGCTGCGGAGGAGGTGGAAAATAAATTTCTCCACCTCCTCCATTGCCGGGGTCAGCGTTATAATCACACAGCACTCGCATGGTACGATTGCTGTGTGAGTGCTGTGCGATTTTTTTTTTTTGCACCTATTGAATTATATTACGGGATGCGAACCGATTTGCTATTACAATCTCAGCATGCTGCGATTGTTTTTCCAGTCTGGTCGTGATCCGTCTGCTTTGTCTATCACAGCATTCTCAGGTCATGGACAACATAAACCACCAGCATCTTTTGCCAGATAAAGGTTTGGGTGATCATACATTTCCCTACATTATGGGCTTTATTAGTCTTCTTTATAAACTCCACTTTAACTCTGTATGTATGCGCAACAGAAAACGGCAGCGGGTCTGAATTGTTATTGTTCTGAAAAGCCTCATTCAAGAATCGCCTAATTTTACAGGCATACAGCTCTTTACCCCCAAAACTATGCAGTACAGATTTGCAGGTGAAATGGCCACTTTCCTGTGAGATTAAGTTACTCTACATTAGCGATTTCAAACTTAAATAAACAGAGGGACAAAATTCAAAACTTGTCGCTGGCCAACCTTGTTTTTTTTTTATAAGTCTACAATTGAGAAAATTTTTGTCTTCAAATATAACGATGAACCTTTCCTTATGGAAACAAAGATAAAAGGGTGTCCCACAAACCAACCGTGACAGAACTTATAATTGTGCCCCATTCCCCCAAAAAAACCTTAATATTTGGTGGGGTGGCAGAAAAGCATATCTCACAGCTTTGCAGCTTTCACAAAATAATTTTCTTCCCATTGAAGCCCCTGGATTGCTCTTTTATTGCTTTTACAAAATATGATGCCAACAAAAGTGCCCCCCAATCACAGTTTGATACCCCCACCGTCAATTCGTCAACAGTACCCTACACATGCACAGTATGAGGACTGTACTGTACCTCCAACACCCCCCGCCAAAGTATGGTGATTCCCAACAGAGTATCGTGTCCCAACTGTGATCCCCACATAGCCTTCCACACAGTATAATGGGCCCCACATAGTCTCCGTACACTATAATGTGCGCCACATAATCCTCTATACACAATAATTATCCCACATAGTCCTCTATACAGAATAATGGGCCCACATACTCCTCTATACAAAGTAATGGGCCCTATATAGTTCTCCATATAGAATAATGTGCCCCAAATAGCCCTCCATACAGTATAATGGACACGACATTAAAATAAATAAATTCTCACATCTACTCATTCTCTAGCTGCTCTTGTCTCGGCAGCGAGCGCTCTGAAGCTCTTTACTGCTCGACACAGCTGGTGCGAAATGGTGTATCATCGCATCTACTGCGCTGAGACATCGAACGCAGGGGGAAAATGATGTGGAGGGAGCGGACGGCTTCCCTATCCCACCATTGCTTTCAATTGTATCAGTTGAAAGTGTGGGAGTAAAGAGGGGTGCCGGCAGCGCAGGCCAAATACAACGCTCTGCATCTCACAGTTCAAAGACTGCATCCACTCTGGCCCACTGCAGTTTTTGAGTTGTGATCATGTTTGCGGCATGTGAACAAACACAGTTATTGTTGTCTCATGTATAAGACTAATCGAAGACTTTAAAAAAATTATATATATATATTATTTTTTTTTTTTTTTGAAGAGCTGCAATGTTTTAATTTTCGTATATACGTGTATTTTTAGATAGAAAAATAACTAAATTGTTCTTATGTTTGTGCATTTGTAGCCTGTTGTTTCTGTAGATGCAGCAGTGCTCCTTAGACACCTCTTCTCAGGTCCTTTGTTCTAGTACTTTTGTTGCTTATGTTCTTCATTTGCATAGCTCTATCGCCAGTGTCATTTATCTGTTCCTAATAATGCTCCACCACCATATTAAGGCTCCTCTGTAATGCGTTGGAGTTTGGTGGATTAATCAGGAATTGTGTTTATTGATAGCATGTTGGTTTACAATAATGTATGTTTCTGTAAAACCTAAGAGCTAATTCATCTAGAAGAAAGTAATTTCTTCGGGAGAGCATTAGCAGCATACCATTAATTAAAGCTTGTTAGAATGGTACAAGCAGACATAAATCCTTGATATAATTTATGGGTCCTTGCTAATTTTAGGCAATTATCTACTAATATGGGCTTAAGTGTTCTTTAACTAAGGAAAGGCTTTTAAATCTTTGAAACATTTTTTCTTATTGCATAAAGAAAATCCAATGAAGGAAAATCAAGGTAGATTTCTTTTCAACAAATAGAAGTATGATGGAAATAAAAATCTTAATGATACATTTTGGGGGAATAAGTTATATTTTACATATGTCTACAGCCACGTCATCAGTAAGCACCATTTACACAGTTCCTGTGGCAGCCATACATGGCCTTCTTATAAAGCTGCTGCCACCATGTGAACACTGTACTTCAATCACCTTATAATAGCTTTGTTTCAGATGCTAAATTATAAAAATGTTATCACTGCACAGTAAGTAACTGTGTATACAAAAACCTAGATTAGTTGGGTTCCTATACAGTTTGCCAAAGTGCGTTGCTGTCTAATATAGGGCAGTTAGAGTATCAGCCTTATTAGGGACAGGGTTACATATGCTGTGATGCTCTCTAACCTAACTAATTGGAAATAATACACTCCCTGAAGAAGTTATGTCGCTTATCCATGTTATGTAAATAAAAGCTTATAACCTGACGTTAAATTCATCCATTGGTTGTATAAATTATTCTTTTGAAAGCTGAAACCCTCCAGAATGTGGTTTAGGTTAAGAAAATAAATTGGCATCAATGCAGAAATATTGATCATTTAATGGACACAGAATGGTCAGAGTTTGGCAAGACAAAAGTTTTTTCGCCTGGTCATATAATGCATCCAATCCTAGTTTACATCCTCACCTGTGCTCAGTAAATGATTGGTTTATTAGTGGGTGTGTATAAAAAGAAACCCAGCACCCCAGACCTTCACTTGAACTGCAACTTGAGCTCTGACAACATGCCAAAAATCCACCCTGCGACCAAAGCCTGGATTATCAAGAGGCTGAAGACCAGATCCACTGCAGAGGTTGCTGGCACCTTTAATGTGTCTCAGCGTCAAGTACAAAGAATTAAAAAAAAGATTTGAAGAGACTGGAGATGTGTTTGACAAGCCCAGGTCTGGGAGACCCCGCAAGACAACTGCTCAGGAGGAGCGTTTGTTGGTTAGAAACTCCAAAGCAAGCCACTCTTCCACTGCAGCAGAGCTCCAACAGGCCTGGCCACCTCAAGTCCCTGTGTCAACTAGAACAGTTTGTAGGATTCTGTCTCAAAATGGCCGCCATGGTCGAATCAGTGCTGTTACGTTTCGGTAGCTGAGGAGGACAGGAACAACAGCAGGGCAGCCAAACACCTGAGATGTTGGTAACTGATGGGTTGCAGATTCCTAAACTAACGACACAACTAGAGGTAGCCGTGGAGCGTTCCTACGTTGATCCTAGACGCCTCGTCACAGCCTGAGAGATAACTGCACCTAAAGGCAGAAAGATGAAAGCTATCTGCCCCGGAGCAGATCCCCAAAGAAAATAGGAAGCCCCCAAACATATAATGGCGGTTAGACAAGATGAAAATACAAACATAGGCAGAAAATAGACTGAACAAACGCTGGGGCCACAAGCTGACTAAATAGGATAGGACAGGAGAGATTACTTTCTGCAACCCAGAAAACCCTACAAAATTCCAACAATTCTGATTACAAAAATACTGAGATCACACGATCTCGCCACCCACTAAATCAGATCTCAGTGTGAACAAAAACCAAGCCGCAGCCGCTGAAAAAACAGGAAAAAGCAAATGAGCAAACAGTGGCTGCAGAAAAACTGTGAGGAGCTTAGGCCCCAGGAGGGGACCTGGCTGACCTCCACAAAAGTGCAGAAAACAATGCAAAAAGCAAGCACAAAAAGAAAAGCAAATAATATCTTATCTGAAAGCAGGAGATGCAGGCAAGACTCCAGCAAACTTCCAAATGAACCAGGAACCACAATTGAGACAAGAACAATTGATCACCGGCAACCATCATGGAAGGGAACCTCCCTTATATCAGACCAGTCAGTGAACCCAGATTGCCACTCCTCGCTGAAAGGTTCAGTACTGTCTGTAACCACCAGAGGGAGCCTCTGCTCAGAAACCATCTCTAAGACATTCATAACACAGTGCCCAGAAGCCATCACTAAACAAAAGGCAAATAAAAAAACATGTGGCATTTGCAAAGTCCCACAGCCTGCTAAACAGATGGACGCAATTTGATGGTGGAAAGATCGTGGTCTGCGGTTACATTCAGTATGGGGGTGTGTGAAACATTTGCAAGGTGGAAGGCAATATCAATAGCCTAAAATATCAAGAAGTATTAGCTTATATTCCAAATCATAAAAGGGGTCAAATTCTACAGCAGGATGGTGCTCCATCTCATACATCCATCTCTACAACAAAGTTCCTCCAGGCAAAAAAGATCAAAGTGCTCAAGGACTGGCCAGCCCAGTCATCAGACATGAACATCATTGAGCATGTTTGGGGTAGGATGAAAGAGGAAGCTTGGAAGACCAAACCAAAGAATCTAGATGAACTCTGAGAGGCATGTAAGACTGCATTCTTTGCTATTCCTGATGATTTCATTAATAAATTGTATGAATCATTGTTGAACCGCATGGATGCAGTCCTTCAAGCTCATGGAAGTCACACAAAATATTAAATATGACTCTAATAGCACCACAACTTCATTCACCAATGTTATGCAACATATATTTGTATTTTAAGTTAATTATTTGTTTGAATATCACATTACTTTCTGTGGGCGATATCATTAAAAATTATATTTTATTTTTCACCGTGCTGTATAGTATAATATTTTGGTGAAATTGGTCCTTATTTACTCCGTCCGACACCGGATTTTTACTTTGTTTATACTTTCTGTGGGCGACAAAACTTTTGTCTTGCCAAAATCTGACCATTCTGTGTCCATTAAATGATCAATATTTCTGCATTGATGCCAATTTATTTTCTTAACCTAAACCACATTTCGGAGGGTTTCAGCTTTCAAAAGAATAAATTATACAACCAATGGATGAATTTAATGTCAGGTTATAAGCTTTTATTTACATAACGTGGATAAGCGACATAACTTCTGTCATGGAGTGTATATGATATATTTTAAAAACTTTGCTCTCACGTTGAAAATGTCACCCAGACAAGCAAGACCGAAGAAGAGACCCATTTAGGGTAGAACAGAGATATTATATTTATAAACATTGTAACTTGCTAAATTAAAGGAGTTGTGCGATCACAAAATATTGATCTATCTATCCCCTGGATAGGTAAAAAATATCAGATCGGCGGGTTTCCAACACACGCACTGCCACTAATCAGCTGCTATTCACTCTGGTTGCCGCCAAATGTGAATAATTGAAATGAAGCTCCTATCTTCTGCTCCATTCACTATATGGCAGCCGCTGTCAGGCACTGCAGAACTGCGCCTATTACCAAGAATAGCTGTTCTGCAGTATCCGAACATAGCGGCTATACACTTGGGAAAAAAAAGTATTTAGTCAGCCACCAATTGTGCAAGTTCTCCCAGTTAAAAAGATGAGAGAGACCTGTAATTAACATCATAGATAAACCACAACTATGAGAGTCAAAATGAGAAAACAAATCCAGAAAATCACCTTGTCTGATTTGGCAAGATTTATTTTGCAAATTATGGTGGAAAATAAGTATTTGGTCATTAACAAAAGTTCTTCTCAATATTTTGTTATATATCCTTTGTTTGCAGTGACAGAGAACAAATGTTTTCTGTAAAGGTACTGCCACACTTAGCGATCGCACCAGCGATCACGACAACGCCACGACCTGGCGAGGTCGCTAGTGCGATCGCTATGTGATCGCTAGTTAGATTCCAAACATAACTCATCAGCGATCTGTGATTCCGAACACAACTCATCAGCGATCTGTATAACGACCTCTGCGGTCCTTGGGAAAACCTAGTCCCACCTGCGACGCTTGTGAAGTTGTTCATAAAGGGTGTCACACTCAGCGATTCAGGCTCACCAGCGGGACACCAACGACCAAAAAACGGCTCAGAACGTTCATAAGCGATCAACGACATCTCAGCAGGGGCCACATCGCTGCTACATGTCACACACAGCTAAGTCACTAACGAGATCGCTACTGCGTCATAAATGGTGACGCAGTAGTGATCTCGTTAGCGATCTCGCTTAGTGTGGCATACCCTTAAGCCTTCACAAGGTTGGCACACACTGTTGGTGGTATGTTGGCCCATTCCTCCATGCAGATCTCCTCTAGAGCAGTGATGTTTTAGGCCTGTCGCTGGGCTACATGGACTTTCAAATCCCTCCAAAGGTTTTCTATGGGGTTGAGATCTGGAGACTGGCTAGGCCACTCCAGAACTTTCATATGCTTCTTACAAAGCCATTCCTTCGTTGCCCTGGCGGTGTTCTTGGAATCATTATCATGCTGAAAGACCCACCCATTCATCTTCAATGCCTTTGCTGATGGAAGAAGGTTTGCACACAAATCTCACGATACATGGCCCCATTCATTTTTTCATGTACACTGATCAGTCGTTCTGGTCCCTTTGCAGAGAAACAGCCCCAAAGCATGATGTTGTCACCCCCATACTTCACAGTAGGTATGGTGTTCTTTGGATGCAACTCAGCATTCTGTCTCCTCCAAACACGACGAGTTTTGTTTCTACCAAACAGTTCTACTTTGGTTTCATCAGACCATATAACATTCTCCCAATACTCTTCTGGATAATCCAAATGTTCTCTAGCAAATGTCATACCGGGCCGGACATGTACTGGCTTAAGCAGGGGGACACGTCTGGCACTGCAGGATCTGAGTCCCTGGCGGCGTAGTGTGTTACTGATGGTAGCCTTTGTTACGGTGGTCCCAGCTCTATGCAGGTCATTCACTAGGTCCCCCCGTGTGGTTCTGGGATTTTTGCTCACTGTTCTTGTGATCATTTTGACCCCACGGGGTGAGATCTTGCGTGGAGCCCCAAATCGAGGGAGGTTATCAGTGGTCTTGTATGTCTTCCATTTTTTTATTATTGCTCCCACAGTTGATTTCATCACACCAAGCTGCTTGACAATTGCAGATTCAGTCATTCCAGCCTCGTGCAGCGCTACAATTTGGTTTCTGGTATCCTTCGACAGCTCTTTGGTCTTCTCCATAGTGGAGTTTGGAGTGTGACTATTTGAGGTTCTGGACAGGTGTCTTTTATACTGATAACAAGTTCAAGGTGCCATTACTGCAGGTAAAGAGTGGAGGACAGAGGAGCCTCTTAAGGAAGAAGTTACAGGTCTGTGAGAGCCAGAAATCTTGCATGTTTTTAGGTGAACAAATACTTATTTTCCACCATAATTAGCAAAATAAATCTTGCCAAATCAGACAAGGTGATTTTCTGGATTTGTTTTCTCATTTTGACTCTCATAGTTGTGGTTTACCTATGATGTCAATTACAGGCCTCTTTTAAGTGGGAGAACTTGTACAATTGGTGGCTGACTAAATACTTTTTTTCCCCACTGTACATTGATTGAAGCTGTACATTGCAGCTCCATCAATAATGTTTAGAACCGATGACTGTCGGGAGGGTTGATTTCATATTGATGAGCAATCCTTTGGTGTGACCAGACAGCCCCTTTACAAAGAAGGATAGTATGGGGGAGAGAGGGGTTATAACATCTGTACTTGGGCTGTTAATAGAATGAGTTTTTCGCTAACTAATATGTATTGAAGTAGAGGACATTCTTAATTGCAGATTTGAGACTCCATATAGATAACTGAAATTGAATTAATTTTTTTATTCAAATACTAGTAATTAACAGTTTTAACTTGTTTAGCAGTCGTGACTTTTTATTTTTTTCCATTGATCACTTTCATCTTTTCTAACCAATTTTCTGCCATTTTTCTCTAGGAACCCTTTACAACATTTTTCTTAAATTTCCAAGGTGGGAAATTTGACCATGCTGACAGAACGTTTTCTTCAGTTTCACGGGCATGGCGTAACTCCCAACGTGACACTTCAGACATCAAGGTACATTTTGGGGCTTTATATATTTATTTACCTAATTTTAAGCGATTGTACACTTGAACCATGTTTTGTGATTCACATACAAATCACTGTATAGGCAATAATAGATAATATATACCCTGCCTCTTTCCCATGAATACTATACTTGTATTATAGCCCTACCAGTCGCTAGTTAGGATGCAATCACAGCCTCATCCTTATAGCTGACATCCACACGGTTCTTTGCTGCATTAAAGAAGTCATCTCGTCTCATCAAAATTTTTATTTCGTAAACCATCCTAATCATCTATGTAATGGTGCGTAAGTGTAGTAAAATTCTTACCGATCGCCAACTTCTCCAGTTTTCAGTGCCGCTCCAGTTACATGCGACCGCTCTGCAGTTTGCTTGTTCACAGAGGATTTACTCTGTGGCGCGATGGCTGCTTTCTCAATATAACTCTCAGATTCTCAACGATGCTCCATAGATCAGCATCGATCACATAGCAACCTGGTGTCGAAGCTGAAGAGCATGGTGGGTTAACCCCTCCTTACAAAACATGTATCTAAATATAGAAATATAGAATATCATTTTGACTTTTAGCAAACATCTGGCTGCCGTGGAATCAAAATAATGCAGTAAAAATGCCATGAGAAGCAGGCACTTGTGCTAATTCGACAATGAGCTGAAGTTTTATTTTATCACAGCTAGATCCACAATATTCACATATATGGCAGTGATACTACAATATATGATCTAGGTTTGGGTATATGACCTAAAGGGAATCTGTGACATGGGGAAAAAAGTCTTTACTGTTCATATCATTTTACAGAGCAGGAGGTGCAAATTTGAATTACACTGTTTCATAGGAAAAATTCAGTCAGAATTTGTAATTTATTGTAATCATCTGCTCATTTTCGGCGTAGGAGTCCAGTGGGCGTTCTCACTTGGTGATTGACAGCAAGACAGAGGCTTAAATCCATTAATTACAAGCAACACTCAATCTTTTCCCCATAATGACATATTGATTTTTTTCAGCTCCTCCTGCTCTATAACCTGCTGGACTCTGCATTTTTAATGTTCTCTTCAGGAAAATAAAAGTTGGTTGTGCAAATGACCTGGAAAATCCTGGATGAATTTGTGTTCTTTTAGCTATTGTGCTTGAAAAAAGTAATATAGATCACTATCAGCTTAAATAGAAAAAACTGCTTCTAAAACCCCAAAATCCACCTCTAAGACAACAAGGACCTGCCTGCTGCTTTAGGGCTCATACATAAGCCTTTTTGGGCTTTCTAAGGTATTTGGAAGGTCATAAGAACAGGTACATGACCTCTCATGTAGTCAGTGGTAAACCAGGCCTGCATCAATTAGGAATTAAGGTATTGTCAGCCTCGTCACTTTGAGAATGTTGCAGTGCTTGAAATGAAAACTCCTTTTGTTTATTGCAACACTAATTAAGGGAAAGTAAGCTGATGTACTTTGATGCATGACACGCTGCTGATAATGGCTAACGTTCAAACATTTCACTGCCCAAATGAGAAACAGGCCATTACGTCTGGTGCTTCAGTAGAGGCCATGGTGATAGATTTTCACACTGTGTTACCCATCATCGATGTTTACTTGATATTTATCAGGGTCGAAGTAAATTAGTTAATTATTCAAGTTCATTTTGCAATTGTCTCAGCTACCATCATTACATCTTATCAAGGGGCCTTGAATAAAGCCTATTCCAGCATATATTTGTAGTAAAGGAGAGGTAAAAGTAAAAATATCCATGGCATTGTGATTCTGGTTTATCGTTATTTAAAGAGAACTTGTCTGCGCGAGTTTGTAGTGTAAAGTACCGTAAATACATGGCTGTAATACCGATTACTGTGATACATTTGGTGAAGAAATCCACTTCTTTAATCCTCATCTGAAGTTTTCTGCTAATTAGATTTTGGTGCTTAGGGCCCGGACTGTGCGGCAGGTCTTCTCCTCCCTGTCTGTGATTCCCCGACCCCTACACCTGCCCATCGGACTCCTACGGCCTGAATTAGCAGAGGTTTACAATAAATTACACGTTCTGCCTGAATCTTTTCCTTCAAAACAGTATAATTCAAATTTGCACATGTTTTATGAGGTTTTTTGCCCCCCATCCCCCGTGCTCTTCTGGTTCGACACCAGCGTTCTATGTGACCAGTGCTGCAGGGCTTAATATCAAAATATAATTGTAATGAAAAGTTCCTTTTAACAGTGGTCTTCTATCAGTTATTGTTCATAAATTACAGCCTTGTAGGCAGTAAAAATTGCCTACTTTGTACAAATAAATTGTTGAGAAATTGCTGTAATTACGAATGTTTTCTGCAAAGTGTGACTCTGTCTTATGAAACAGTAAGTCTAATTATCATAACAAAAAATGTATCTATACCCCTATATGTTACTGAAATACCATTTTGGAATATGGACTTTAAAATACCGATTTATTTCTTTTTAACACCCAAATATTTTGTAGTTTATGTTCAGTGGTGATACTTAAAAGGGTTGTCTACTACGACAACCACCCCTTTTCAAATGAAGTTGTCCCTCTTGAAAAAGAAAACAATAATTTTCCGCGCCAGTGCTAGTCTAGAGATGTTGGCGTCAGGTCTCCCGGGTTTGATTGGCATTGCTATGCTTCCTGTGCCCTGCAGCCAATCAGTGGCCGCTATTGGGCTGTTGTGCTTTCACTTCTTCCACTTGTCCAACGTTTATCTGAGGGAAGTAAGGGCACGGGAGCAGAATAATGGTCGCTGATTGGCTGTAGGGCTCACATTTCAACATAATGCATTGCCAACCCTGACAGACCGGTAGTGGACAACCCCTTTACAGCACCAGTTCCCCAATGCTATTTCTGTAGCACAGCCCCCGCCTATACAATGGCATCCATAGACCTCCTCAGGCACCAGTGTAACTGCTACCTTTGCACCCCAAATTGTTACATCATTGCATACATTGATAGGATAATGGCCCCTTCCTGCTCTGTGATATACATTTATTTCACAGTCCTTAGAATGAGGAGTTCCTGTTAGTGATGAGCGAGCATGCTCTGATAAGCCTATTTGTTAGGCAATCCCTGCATGTGTTTTATCTGTCTAACAGCCGCGAGACATGCAGCCGCAGGGACTCTAACATATAAAAGCACACCCGAGATACTCGGATAGCACCTGAGCATGCTCTGATAACCCGATATCCAAGCACACTCGCTCATCACTAGTAATTCGTTGTCTGCTACTCATTTGATCAGTATGACTTTTACTGATGTTAGAAAGATTCCTTTGATTTCTATCTATTGTTCCTGCAGGAGCTCATTCCTGAGTTTTACTTCCTGCCGGAGATGTTTGTCAACTCGAATGATTACAATCTTGGCGTTATGGATGATGGTACCGTGGTGTCTGATGTGGAGCTCCCACCGTGGGCCAAAACACCGGAAGAGTTTGTTCGTACCAACAGATTGGTAAGCACACAAGACTTTCTGCACTAGAAAATAGCACTGAAGAAAACTGATAGTTAGAGGGGCGTAATGTTTCTTCACTTCTAAAGCTAGAACAGTGAGCTGCGTCCCACTCACGTGGAAATAGGTATGTTGCTCTTTGACCATAGTGTAATGTAAGTTACAGTATTTGTGGACCACTTAAATTTAAAGACCGGTCCGCCTCTACAATGAAAAGAAGAAAACGATTTGTCCACTTCATATTCCTTTTTGTAACAATTATTTTTACAATTTAAAATGTCCTTTAGTTTCCCATTGTGATCTTTTTTTTTCTTTAAAAAGAGAAATCTGTTTTTATTTTTTCCTTTTATATTTGTCATCAGTATCACAAGAAAACTTTTTTTTTACACACATATATTATATTAGAGCGAGAACATTTTTTTAAAGCTCTTAAAAGCACATATATGAAGAAAACCAAAAATGTGTTTGGCCACGAACAGGATAGAATGGCCGAGTCTACAAACCGGTTAATGACACCTCTTGAGGCAATATCAATAACACATTTTCTGATTGGATTTTAGAGTGAAATAGTTGGTAACCACCTTAACTGCAGGACAGTTGAAAACTTGCTGATCGCAGAGGGTCCCACCAACCCCAACATCAGGCTCTGAGGTATCGCATTGGAATGGATCAGTGGTCACTCGTGCGCCGCACTGTCATTGTCTATTGGACAGTTTGTCAGTTCCAAAGGCAAAGTATGGCGTGGTGGTGCACACACGTGAAGCCTTTCTTGAATTCCAGTGGAGCACTTCAGTGCCTGTTCTTTGGAATAATGGGGTCCCTGCAATAGAACCTCCAGTGTTCAACACAGGGGCAGACATTATTATTGGTTCAACCTTTGTGGCGACAAAGGGGCCCAAGAGGTAAGGGGGGCCCATTTCTACCTCCAAAGCAGGTGGAATTGTGCCTTATGATGAGCTGTTGGACTGCAAAGGGCCCTTATATTATTCTATCGCAGGGGCCCTTTTCGGTCTTTGTTCACCAGTGGTCCAACAGGTTTTACCCTATCCTGCGAATAGAATAGAACTTGCAATGATGGAAATAACCCTTTAATTTACCCTACCTGTTATTTTTTTCTTTTTTAGCATGGACCTAGGTGTTTTCAAACTTTGTTGTCTTTTCCAATCAGACCTCCTTTTGCTACACAATCATGTGCTTGGTAAAATGTCAGCATTATTTCTCTATCGCTTCTTGGGGAACACAGAAACCATGGGTGTATGCTGCTGCCACTAGGAGGCTGACACTATGCATATGCAAAAAAGGTTGGCTCCTCCTCTGCAGTGTACACCCCACCGACTGGCACCAAGCTAATCAGTTTTAGCTTAGTGTCAGTAGGAGGTGGACACGGGTCTCTCTGGAGACCCATATCTACCTATTGTGCGTCATTCCTTTTCAGGTACCTTCCGGAGGGATACAGTGTGAAAGGTCACTACTGTAGTCCCACACAGAGACTATGAGTACGGCGTGTACTGCCACCCCGTATCCTCATATGTCTGTCTCGGCAGGACCCCCCACTCTAATCCCTAGCACAGACGGATGTTTAGGTGATCAGGGGCAGCGAAAGACCCGGGCCTGCCTCCGTCTCCCACCTACTCGCCCACCAGAGCCTGTCGGATGAGGAGACGCGGACGTCCCCACAACTGACCTCCGGACGTCCGACCTTTGGTCTGAGGTATTGTCCCTCTTTCTCAGCAGGACAGAAGAAAGAAGATAGGAAGAAAGGAGAGAGAGAAAAAGGAGGATGCAGGGAGCCTGTACCTTATTCTAGTGCCCTGAGGCCTTTTTGAGATGGGGCTGCTCTGGACACCTTGCGGCGCCGTGAATTTCCCGGGGCCCCCTTGTCTTTCTAGGAGATGAAGCCCTGATTTTTATCAGTGCGGTGCTCGTTCGCATTGCACCGCCTGTCTACCTCTTTTTCCTGCCGGTGGCTGCGGCGATTCATTTCGAGGCCTGTTTTTTTAAGCAGCGGCATCCTCCGCTCCAACCCCCCTTCCCCGACGGCTGCAGACCAAAATTTAGGTCCCGGCTTCATTCCGGGCCTACTCCGGCTCTGGCTCCGCCCCCGCCTGTCACACTTCCGGGCGGGCTTCTTTCTCTGCCTGTCCTGGCTCCGCCCCCCGCCTGTCACTTCCGGGCGGGCTTCTTTCTCTGCCTGTCCTGGCTCCGCCCACGCTCTCAGCGTTCCTGAGAGCTGTAGCAGACGCAGAGTATGCTCTACAGGCCCTGCGTCCGTCGCTCCTGCATTCTTCAAGTGGCAGCAAGCGGTCTCTGAGCACGGGCTCCGGTCACAGCATCACATCAGGGAGGAACATCTCGGCAGTACGCAGGAACCGTGAGTAAGCTCTGTCCTGCAGAGCTGACACTCTCCTCTGCCCTTTTCTGTCCCCCAACCTTCTGGCACCGGTTAGTGGGATTGCTCAGCCATGCCTAAGCAAAAGGGAGAGTCTACTCGTCCCCCATCTGCCTCCGCCACGTTGGTTAGATACTTTGTATGTTCTTCTTGTAATGGCAGACTCCCTTCAGGTCAGTCTTCTCCCCTCTGCCAGGCCTGCAGCGACCCCACGGGACCCACCCAGGAGCCCCCTTCTGATCCGGGTGATCCTGAGACCCATACCCCCCAGTGGGCAACGTCTTGTCACAATCTGTTGCGGACCTCACCAGGGTATCACAGACCCTAGTATCCGTTTTGGACAGATTGCCCCTTTCAGCACCTACAGTCGCCAGCGGGTCTCAAGACTCCCTTTCCGGTCCGTCCAACCC